>CM060064.1:10106378-10433878 GCA_030533445.1 Cyprinodon diabolis
TAGCTTGATGTGTAAATTATTGTAAGAACCAAGCTTATCATGGTCAACTGATCCAATCTCCCCCCACTGGCTCTGATCAGAAAACACACGTGCACGCTTCTGTGCCACCTTCCACTGTGCTGGACCATATACATGTCGGGGCTTGGAATGGTTATTACTGGCTGGGGGTGGGGTGGGGTCTTTACTGAGTTGGCTACCTTCTCTGGCACGTGCAGGGGGCAGGAGTGGGTTTGTGGGGGTATGCCATGGAGGTGCTGCTAGAGGTGGGCCAGGGGTGGTGTTTTGGGCTGGTCCTGGACTGCACTGCTGCTTTCTTCCCTATAGTGGCGCCCGGTTCCAGCCTCTACTTTTTATTTTGCCTGCCCTCTTCCCTCACTGGGGGGTCTGGGGATCTTCTCCTGGGTCTGTGAGTCTGTTCCCTCTAGAGGGATTGGCCCTCAGACCCGAGAGGATAGTCTACGTATGGGGACTGTAAGAATATGTTTAGTGTCTGCTACTGTGTGCATCTCCGTTGAGTGCTTGTACAGTATATCTCTACATGGTTCATAACAGGATTGTTATGTTGGATTGTTGAATGTGACTGGATGAATATGAAGTTGTTTCTGTTTACTTGTGAGGTTGGGTGTTTACCTCCCCCGCCATACCTATCTTATCATCCTAGGCCCCAAGTATGAGCAAGGTCTGCCTCCTTTCCCTTTTTTATGCTCCCTGCCAGTGACAGGTTCCTGTGTCTGCTGGCATGATGGTGGTTCTCTAGGCAGAAGGTTGGGTGCTTCAGTGGGCTGTTTCCCATTCCTGATGGCTGCCGGTGCATGGGCTGACCCTCCTGGCCCTGTGGGGACCCCACTGGGGGGGATCTCTAGGCTCTCATCCGGATCCACATCAGGAGTGACCAGTCACCGGTGGAGACGATTGCCTGCCTGGGCCGGATTTTAGCAGGGGCTTACTGGGGCTGCAGCCCGGAGCCCCGGCATTTCGGGGGCCCCGAAGGATGTTTTATATTTTTGTGAATGGATAGTGTCAGAATTTACCGTATTTTCACGACTATAAGGCGCACATAAACGTCTTTTTTTTCCCTCAAAATGTGCGGTGCGCCCTATGTGTGTTGTAACTGCGACTTTTGAGACCCCCTCATTGAGAAGATGATGAAAGAGTGGCTGAGGGAGGTGAATGTGAGGAGACCAGGTCGTTTTTTTCCACTCATCAACATCGCTGTGAATCTGACTCCATGCGTGCCCATCTCACAGCTGATGTGAAAAACATGGTGAAACAAATGAATGCTGTGCTCGCTGTTATTCAACCTCTCGACATTGGTGTGAACCAGACGCAGCAGAAGCAGCGAGTTTACATGCAAAGTCAATGGTTGACGCGCGTATAGGCGCAGCAAAAGGTCCCGCAGCGCATTTTGAGCAGCAGGCGCAGCGCGTCGGGAGCGTTTAAGCATCTGACGCGCTGCTGCTGCTCGAGATGGAAAAATTGAAGTTTTGCTGCTGGACGCGCCGCATCAACCAATCAGAGAAGCTGATCTGGGAGCTGACAGCGAGACAGACACATCGCTCTGATGACATATGATATTAAGGCAAATGAAAAGGGCTGGATGGATGAGGAGATGATGAAAGCGTGGCTGAGGAAGGTGTATGTGAGCAGACCAAGTGGTTTTTTCCACGCATCACCATCGCTGTTAATCTGTGACTCCATGCGTGCCCATCTCACAGCCGATGTGAAAAACATGGTGAATCAAATGAACGCTGTGCTCGCCGTTATCCCGGGAACTTTTTGACATGAGGGTTAAAATTATGTTAAAAGAACTTTGGGGCTGTAAAATAATTTGAAAACAAACTTGGTCTTTTTTCAAGTTTATCTGCTAAATTAAAGTAAAAATTTAAATGATTGTAGATACAAAACAAAGATTTTGCATGTCTGCATTATAAGACAGGCTCAAAGTTTCAAACTTTTCAGGGTTTAGTATTGTTTTCTTATTTGGTTTGCGTTTGAGTAAAATGTAGGTCGTGTTTGTGGTTCGAGTTCCTTCAAAGAAGTTGAATGCAAAAGTGTCATTAATAAATAGAAATCTGTATTTTGTTCTTCATATTTTTCAAGATGTTCTCTGTAAAAACCTTGGTCTAGAAGATGAAAATTGTTCATTTGCACCCACATCTGCTTTTATTGAGAACCGGGGGCTGTAGAAAATCCTTCAGAGGGCAGCACTTACCTGGGTCAGGATATTTTCTGAAAACTACAGTATGCCTGATCTTTTTTTTCCAGAAGATATTGTTTATATCCATGTTCTGTCTGACTGGCAGAGAAGAACTTTGACATTTATTTCCTCCACTATTTACCAAAAACTTTAAAACCAAAGAAAAAGTTTGAGTTTTGATATATTCCACTTGTACTTATTGGGACTTGTAAATGCTGGGGATATTTGTATAAATATTGTTTTACTCGCTTTGCTTTGTAAAAGTATATTTGAGCATTGCACTTTCTTGCACTCAATCTGTTTTATAGTTTGTGTTCACTATTCAGTGATTTTATTTTGTGATGCAAGCATCATATTCTAGTTTCAACCCCAACATATGGTTTAGTCTTTCTAGAAAAGAGTTCAGAGTTGTTTGTAGTTTGTGACAACTGGCGTATTAAAGTTATAAGTTGTCAAAACTTACTGTTCGGTCATTTTCTGCTCATCCTCTAAAACAAAACAAACACATACAAAAAAAAAAAAATATATATATATATATATATTTTTTTTTTTTTTGACTCTAGCCCAGGGGCCCCCATCCTCCTAAATCCGGCCCTGCTGCCTGCCATGGCCTCATGTGACCTCAGCACACTCGTCTGCCTCTCTCTTGAGGGCGCAGCCATCCCTATGTCTGCCCTCCTTGTGTCCTCGCGATCTGGGGTGTGATCTAGAAAAAAAAAGAATTCTGTCCAGGATCCTTGTATTTTCTCTCATCTTATGTATGCTTTCCTGTCTCTGTCTCTACAGCCAACTTAGCACTATTGTCGCTACATTTAGAGCCCTTTCAGACCCCTCTTGATTTGGTTGCAACACCTGAATAACCCCAGTATCTCATCCAAAAATGACCAACTTCATTTTAACTATTAAATTGTAAGTCCTTAGGTTGTACATACCAATGTTTTCGGAAGAGATTTTGATTGTATTTTGTCTCTGGTTTAGATTAGTTTAAGATTGATAGAAGAGGACAACATGAAGATTAGAAGACTGATTGAAAGAAGATTGAATGAGAGCAGAGAAGGAAGAGAACAAAGAAAAATCTACTTAAAAAGAGTTAAACAGAGCAGGCAGAAGTCAGAAGAGAGATAGAAGGAAAAGAAGATAGAGAGGGAAGAAGACAGAGAGGACTGAATGACCAAATGGCACCAATAAACCCTATCCATTTTATTAATCTTAGGAAATACTAACAGTATAGAGAGGCACATTCCTGGATTTTACACTTGATTTATGTTGTTTACATATTAATAAATATGTAAACAATAGATGACAGCATCACTTTCCCAGTTTACTAATTTAAATTTGATGATATGTATGTATTTTATCTACCAGCTGGAAATATCCCCAGAATGGCCTTAATTTAGCCGTCAAGTTACCTCTTACCATTTGTTTTTAGAATCCAGCGAATAAATGCTTTTCACCCAATAACTGTTTTATAACTGTTTTCAATCAACCAATGTTCAAATATGTATGGTGCCTTCATGAATTCCTGAGGCAATGGTTTCAGATTCCTTTTAGTGAGGGTGCAGATTCCACATATTTTAGATGTCTCTGCTTTAGCCCGTCTAGTGAGGCTGTGCAGCCAGTTAGAGGACACCAACCCTCGAGGATTTGAGTCTGACACCACTGTCCTACGGTTTCCCTACTGACCCAGGGAGCATCTATCAGCACCTTAGACTCGCCTGCAGCTCTGTTTTCAGTGAAAAAAAGAAAGAGTCAATGCGAAGCAGACACGCTAAGATCTCACATGACTGCTGGGAAAAAAAAACAGTGAGAATCAGGAGATTCTGTTTCCATAGAATAATTCCATTTACATAGCCAGGGTTTTTTCATAGGAAAAGGTCAGCTGGCAGTGCAGCTCGCCAGGTGTTTGTGGAGCAGCAGACCAATGCGGTGTGGTGAATGTAATTATGGCACTCTGGCAATCCGATAACCTGGCAGTCCGTCTTTCAACACAGTGAAAGTACACTGGCATATTAAATGTGGCTCAGCAAACATGGTTGTGAGCGCAGAATAGTCCCTCGCCATGGACCACAGGAGGGAGGGATTTTAATGAGTATACCTTTAGCTCTCATTTTGAGCTGTAAAAATGCCAGTCCACTATCCTGGAAAGGCTCCAATGGTGTCCAGCAGGAGAGTGACTGCTTCTGCAATCACCCCCACCATGCTGTTTTATTTACTCATCTTTCTCAAGCAGCTAAGAAAAGCTCATAGCCGGACAATAACAGGGTAAGAGATTTTCTTTTTTTTTTTTTTTGCTGTCTTCCTGAAGGCAGCACTTCTCCACTGGTTGGTAAGCCACTGGTCTGAAAGGACTGGGGGGTTAGGCGTCTCTTGGGAGTGCTAAAGCCACAGATTACATGACAGATAGTAACATAATTGGCTATAGCCCTGCTCTGTGAGATGGATGTGAAACACATCTCACTGGAGGTATGAGGCTCAAGGAAGTTTGAGTCCCCACATGGGGAGGGAGGGCGGATCTTTAAAGGCAGTAGTGCTGATGTTTCAGACTGGTATTTAGAGATGCTTAGGAAAGTGGATTTGTAAGAAGAGAAAAGGACTGACAACTGCATCTCATATTAAAGGAATGTCAAAAGGTATGCTAATTAAAGCACTTAGAATAACAGAGGTTGAATCATTCAAATGCTGTTAAATTATTTATAATGATTTATTTTTAACTTGATCAGGTCCAGTCCAAACCAGTTATTTATACACATAAAAAAAAGTTAAACTTGCTACAATGAGAACATCTTCCGAGCTATGAAGTATGGGGGTGGAAGCATCATGATGAGTGACTGTTTTGCTGCAAGAGGCACTACCGAAGATATAATAGAGCATAGGATTAGCAATGAGCAGGAATAATACGTGGAAAACATTGAATAAAGATCTGAAGAAATCCCTATTTAATATTGGGCACTAATAGTTCTTTCCAAAGCATAGCAGCAAATGGTAGCAGAAAGACAACAAAGTCAATATTTCTGAGTTTCTGTGCTATGAATGTGATGCAATGTTTCTTTATTTCTATTTTAAAGAAAAGCTCTTAAAGAAGCCAGTTGCTGAAATTCTAGAAATTTAGATTTAAATTATATCAGCTCTAAAGGGACATCATGAAATGTATAATTAAAAACATTGCTAGAATCTTGACTGATGGTTAGAGAAAACCGCTGGTCGCATTATGGACCCGCCTCTTTTGCTACAATTAGTTCAGTCTGCTTTAGAGCGGAATATTTAGCTAATAGTCTAGTTAAAAGATCATACATAATCTAAAACAGGAAATGTTTGACTAATTGAACATTATTTAGAGAGAAAAAAAAACATTAAGGGTATTTCAAACATCTGATAGGGCTGAAAAATTTCGCCAAAAAACAACATGTGATTTCGTTTTTCACCCTATGACCTATGACCCTACGACTATGACCTTATTTAGATTTTTCATGGCTGTAACCACTAGCATGTAGATGTTTCACTACAGGGTTTCATGGATTTCATGACTTTCTAAACTTGATTTTCCAGATTGCATTAATGCAGGAGTTTAATGTTCCTGTTAAATATAAAAGTTTGAAACACATTTATGGATCTCTGTGCAACCTGCAACTCTCTTTCCTTTTGTGTGGCAGGAACCCACTTTATGTGTTTACCGCCACCTCAAGTATATATATATATATATATATATATATATATATATATATATATATATCAAAAACACATTAAATTATTTAAAAAATAACGAATAATGAATAAATTTATATATCATGCATCCCTAGTATGTACAATTTCAATTCCTTCCATCCATCTATCCAAAAAAATATGGATATGCTACATTTTAAATATAGCATAGCATATTTTTTTCTTGTAAACTTTCTGGTAAACGTGGTGATATATATAATTGCATGTTGCATATCCCAGTAAATCTGTTTCAACCTCAAAGCAGATGTCTCAAAGCGACAGATCCGATGATGTTTTACTAAAAGGTGGGACATGGGAGCAGCGGGAGAGAGGAAAATAAAAACATTGACTCTAAACGCTCTGAACAGAGTTAGTTGCACCCAACCTCTGTTACATTTGGCTAAATTACATTAGCGGAAAGGGGAAAAAGGCTGAGATTATTGGTGTGGACTGTCCCCACCAATCCTTCACAAAGCTGCATGTGGTTGAAAAGGAAACACTGACATTTTATTTGTTCACTTCCATTGATTTTTTTAATCATTATTATTATGACTTTTGTCAGATTCAAGTATCTGTGACCATTGTGTGTCTTTCTTTGATGAAACATGGGATACCATCCACTTTGCTAAGCTAGAGGTCAAGAGGGAGGAATACCTATCAGTGCCCACTGTAACCCCCACAGGTCACCTACCTTCCTGCATTTCGTGGCTTTTCTCTGTCTGTGACTGGCTGGATATGCTCTCTTCATCCTCTGACATGGGAGCTGGCCCAGAGCTCATTTGTGTTTCCTGGACAGGGCCGCCTTTTATAGTTGCTTTTTCTATCTCTGCTTCTGTCTCCTTGAACTGCAGTCGGTCTCAGCAGATGGCCGCTCACACTGAGCCTTGTTCTGCTGGAGGTTTCTTCCTGTTAAAAGGCAGTTTTTCCTCTCCACTGTCGCGACAAGCATGCTTAGTGTGAGGGATTGCATTCGAGTTAATGAGTCGATGCAATCCGCTGGTTTTCCTTAGATAGAAAACTCTGAAACAATTCGTCTGTATGATCTGGTGAACTGCAAAGTGCCTTGAGATGACATGTGTTGTGAATTGCGCTATATAAATAAACCGAATTGAACATACACCCCACAAGCCAAAAACCCTTAGATCCAAGCACTCCCCTTCCCTCCACATCTCAATATGAACAATTGCAGTAATGTCTCCCTAATCATATTTCAAAGTTTATGCTCTGTTTTTGTGACGCATTTCTGCAAAAAATATTACATCAGTACAGTTTAAATACAGTTGCTGCTTTCTCTGCTTTAAAAAGCCATCAAACCATGTTCCGCATTTCATTTTGAATTTTATATGAAACCCCGTTCATATAAAACCACGGTATTTCTCCTGAAGGGTCTGACACCGTGACAATCTCATACTGACACTAGCCTTTTGCCGCCCATTACTTCTGATTTGTCATCCTAAATATAAGTTATATTCATCTACATGTTGTCTGAAGAGAAAAATTTACCACCAACATCCATCCGAACAGATTTCCACATGCAGTTATATCTACATGGTTCCTTCTCATGTCTGGAGATCTTAAGACCTTATTAGGGAATGACCCCAACAGCTGAAGAGCTGACCGAGACCCTCTCCCTCCTCCCTGGACCTCCGCTGACATCGTGACTCAACTATAGCAAGGCTATTTAGACATCTTAGCTGTTTGGGGACGCAGAAATAGTCGGCTGATGGAGCCAGAAGAACAAAGCTCTCTCTGCGCTCATTTATTCCTGCCCCCCACCCCTCCATCTCACCTCTCTCCCCCTTCTTTCTCCCTGTAATTATACCTGCTCTGCCAAGCGTGGCTCGAGGCGTGGCCGGGTGAAAAATCACTTGTTAATATGAATGCGCAGAATAAATGATGAAGAGAAGGCTTCATCGCTGGCCGTCTCTGTGGAAACAGTGGGTTGAGAGCAGCCTGCACCTCTATGTCCCTCCTGGGAATAAGAGGTAAGGAGACCTCGCTTTGGGGAATAAAGTGAGCCTGTAAAGTGAGGCCATACCTTTTTGAAATGTTCCTGCTACAATTAAAAACCAGGGTAACCATGTTAATATAACAACCCTCTGTCTTGGGATTATTTAACAGCTCGGATTAACCTGCCGAGCTGTAAAAGGGCAACAGGAGAGTGGAGACGACGAAAAGGCAATTCCCTCCCTCTCCAGGAGAAGCATCTATTACTGTGAAGCTGAGGTTGCAACGGCTGACGTCTTTGTAGGGAAGCCACAGAGCTTCACCAGTAGTTGAACCGAAGGATGGGACAGAAAGCCCTTCTGTTCCTAATAATAGGAATGCAGAAGAAGGAATGTGGATCTTGGAGCTTTAGATCTGTAGCTACTTTATAAATGAAGAGATTTCCTTTGAATTCATTTCACTGTTTTATGAATAGAAACTACATGTTAAGTGCTTTGTTAGCATGACTAAAAAAGAAACTGTCCCAATTAGATAAACTGCTGGGAAAACATTAGAGGGAGATTTTTTTTTTTAAATGCATTAAAGTAATTTTCATAATTTACAAAATTGTACTTCGCCTTCGCTTTTTTTTTATTTTACTATTACGTGTATTTGTATTTTAATTGAATTATTTTTAGGCCTGATCAACAAGTTTATGGAAGTTACGTTGTCATGGCAACACAGCCTCTGCACCGACAAATCTGTCCCCACGCAGAGGTTCTGCAACCGTTGTCGCACACCTCAAGGAAATCCTGACTACGCGTCGGACGGTCGCAAACCCGCACAGACCTCAAGTAGAAGTGCGCAGACAAAAAGCAGCTGTGATTGGTCCTTGGTATGCCTTTCCGGCTCACTGTGTGATTGTCCTTCTTGATTAGGTGCCCGGGCGCGCCATTTTTAAAAAACCAAGGAACAACTACAATGGACAACTACGAGGAAAGGTTAATCGAGGAGGTTCGGAAGTACAACCACTTGTCGATGCCTCAGACAAATTATATAAAGATGCCAAGGTCTCAGCAAAATCAAAGTTCTCGTGACCATCCGCCCAAGTTCTCGCGAGTTCTCGAATAGGCTCCCCCTTGCGCTTTGGCGGGAAACTGCTGTGCGTCCCTAGAAATTCCAGACCGACGGTGCAGAAGCATACCAGCAAAACTGGTTCACGACCAGACCCAAGCGACATTTGATGTGTGCGGTTGCAGAAGTCTAATCTGCCCTTAACATGCTAATGCATCGCTAGCAAATTGGTGTTAAGGGCTTCACACAAATAAACAATGTTTCTTTTTCTGAAAGAGAACCATATTCCCCCCAGACCAGTTTAAAAATCACCCAGATTTTTTTGAAATAAATTAAAAAAGTAAAATTGTAAATTGTTAAATGTTAATTGGTATCTTGCTGTTTTTTGTGTCGCTAGTTCAGTTTTATCGATGCTCAATTTAGTAAATCTGTTGGACGTAATTAGAAAATGACAGGTTTCTTTGGATCACATTGTCATTTTTATTTGACAACATTCAACTTAAAAAAAAAAATAGTACATTCAACCTATAGTTGGCTTGAAGTCAATGTGGTTATGAGACCTTATATGTGATATACCAGGGGGATGCCACTGCTGATTGGTAGGTCAATCTGTCATGTTTTATAGGAATCAACAGGCCCATGGGAATAAGAACCAAAACATACAACACAAATTTTACATAATATCATTCAGTCTGATGGAATAGTAAGATTTACGACTGTTTTTGCTCCATAATTCATTAAAAATAGATATAAAACCAAAATTAAACTGATACACCATTCATTAAGGTCAAATTCTCCAAACCTCCAATCTCATTTTTATTTTTTCCTATTAAGTTTGAGAGAACCACATTCTGTGATAAAGGTGGGTTTATTGTTGCAAAGTGTAGAAAAATTAGTTAGGACTTAAAATTGGTGTTAAATTAAATAATTTAACACCAATTACACAATGTTAGAAGAAGTGGAAAAGAAGTGGCGCCCTTGTCTATAATTGGTCGTGGCCTCTGTTCTGACCCCTCTACTGAAGACATAGAACTAAAATACACTTTTTTATGATGATTCTCACTGGCACATTAACTGTAGTGACATGTCCCTTGAACCAGTTTCATGTCTTACCTCTTTACTTTAAAAATTATTTAAAAAATGAAGACATTTCACTTTAAGCTTGAACCAAGTTGAGATAGAATCTATTTCCATTTGCTAGATCAGGGGCCTGTAACCTGCAGCTCCTTAGCCTGCAGAGTTAATTCACTACGTGGTTCAATAGCTACAAGTTTAACTCCTCTCAGCCAGTAAGTGGCACTAGTGGCTCATTTTTGTGGACAGTAGGCAGACAGGAAAGGGGGTATGAGAGAGGGGGGGGGGGGACATGCAGCAAAAGACTACAGGTCGGATTCGAACCCGGGTCAACCGCGTCGAGGACCAAGGCCTTCAAACATGGGTCGTCTGTGCTAACCACTGTGCCACCGAAGAACACCCACAATCGTGTAAACCTACACCAAAAGCCGTATTATATCTCTGTGAGACAGCCTGTGTAAACCATGGAGGTTTGTGATGGCAGCAAATACAGATGTGGGTCCAAGCAGCCTAACATCCAGCGGTGGCCTGCATGTGGCCAGATGTAAGAGACACAGCCAGTTTGTGACAACAGTTAATATATTCATGCCTTATGCAAAAAAAAAAAAAAAAGGCTAAGGAAGTTCACAGTCCTCCCACCCAACAAACATCATTAATTTGGTCTGCAAGACAGCAACATGCATAGCCCAACCTTCAAAGGAATATCACACATTAATTATTAATCCCCATCGCACTGGACAGCATGAAAGAACAGCCTCTGACAGTTGGGTAAAAACACTAATAGGCTTGTTCCCCTAAAACAATGTGACATGAAAAGCCAAGCGGTTTGAGCTCATTTTATTATTACCACTCAGTGCCCCTCCAGAACCTCCAGTTCGGTTTCGCCTTCATTTGCATCCGCCACAGAACACCACACACCTGTTTTCCTTTTTTTTTTTTTTTTTTTTTGTTCACGTAACAAAGCAGATTGAATGTATTCGCCAGCATTTGATCACTTAAATCAGATATCAGGAAAACGTGCAAACTGGCAGCAGCGTGGATATTATACACATTATCCTGGAGGGAATTGCGGAAAGCAAATACCTATTTTTAATAGATTCTCCCAGCAGGAAGTAAATTGAGGGAGAGATAACAGCTGGCTACACTCATCTCTCATGCACATCCAGGTAGAAGCTCATTTAAATTCCTCCATAGCAGAGTTAGCTTCTCTGTTCAGGCTGAGAGTTTAGGCTGAAGCTGCAACTTGCTCATTAACAAAAAAAAAAAAAAAAAAAAAAGAGAGATTACACCTAAAACTGTTACCGTGAAAATGAAAGTGTGGCACATTTTCCCTGTTGCTTAACATGTTGACAGTCTGTGGGGGTAAGATTCAGTGTTTGTCATGTGATTCATGCCTTTAGGAACACACTCTTTTCAGCCTGCTGACTTAAGGCTTCACTTCACACACAGATCAACAATCCAGCTTTTTTATTTAGCTAAATATCCTTACAGAAAAAGAGCAATCACATACGTCTACTATATCCAAACAGTACCTATATGCTATGTGCATTATAACCAGTCAAAAAAGGCATAGGTTGTACTGCATGTCACATGTTAACATACTTAAAAAAAAAAGAAATAAGTCAAGCAGTATGACATTTCTCCTCTACAGAGCCATATTGTAAAGGATGCAATTAACAGCTGGTATAATTGTTCATTTTTTTTAAAGTTGAAGCACTCCATTCAGTTCTGTTTAGAGGTAAGTGAAAATACAATTTGCAGATATTTCTTTAAAAAAAACAGCCTTGATTCATCGTCCATGCAATGTAACAGAGAGCAAAACGCAGTTGGCCTGACAGCTGCCAAATGGTTGTGCTGGACATGCAGCAGAGTTAAACAGATGCACCGTCTGAACGGCATCGTTGAAGGTAAAAGAAGGAAGACTTATCATGCATAAAGTCATTCAATGCATCTTTTCCAAGTCCCTAAATTGTACCGCCCTCAAACATCTGAGTTGATGCTCAGGTTGGCCAAACGCGGGTCAGAGTTGATCTCATACCGATAATGGTACCCCTCCATGTGGTCCCTGCAGGCGTCCCGGATGTTGTAAATCCATCGCTTGATGCCTTTTCGGTTCAAGTAGAGCACCAGCAGGAATATGACCCCGATCAAGGCCAGCACCAGTCCCAGGAACACGTAGGACGTCTCCAGGACCCCGTCCCTGTTAGAGCACTCCAGCTGAGACTGCTGCACCTGTAGAAGAGGCGTGTGCCTCATGGCCTCTGGGTCAAAGCACGTCAGGTTGAAAGAGTCCACGACCTGAGTGGAGTTCTTCAGCCACGCCACCAGGTCGTCAATGATGCAGTTGCATCTCCAGGGGTTACCAAGCAGCTGGATACGGAGGCTGTGGTTGATGCCGAACTCCGCTAATGTGGCGGAGGGCAGAAACTTCAGGTTGTTGTCCCTCAGGTCGAGGTCACGCAGCGCAGGCAGGCTCCAGTTCTCGATGGTGTAGAGGAGGGTGTTACGGAGGCTGAGGGTGACCAGGCTGGACATGGCTGTGAAGGTGCCGTCCAGCCGGTGATGTTCCAGGTTGTTGTTGGATAGATCCAGGGTGGCGAGCTGGAGAAGGTTTGCCCGGGGGAAGAAGTCGAGCAGGGAACCATTGTGAAAAGACCTGCTGAGGTTTAGGAGCTTCAATTTATTGTCATCAGGTAAAGCATGTTCGTCAAAGGTCAGGATTCGGTTATTACTCAGATCAAGCCGCTCCAGGTTTGGCAAGTTCTGAAACGCACCTGCCTCCACAAGCTCCATCTCATTGTCACTCAAATAAAGATCTGTCAAGTTTTCCAGACGCGTAGGGAAAGACGTCTGGTTAATTTGGGAGATGCTGTTTCCCGTGATGAACAGGGATTTAATATTGGCTGGTAGGGAATGAGGAATGGCGTTCAAGTCCAGGTTTTGGCATTTCACAGTTTCTAGGGAGCACAGGCAATTGTCCGGACAGCAGCGGCAGGACAGCGCGAGCGCGAGGAGGAGAAGCAGCCGCGTCATAACGCACCGGTGAGGTCTCCCCGGCTCCTGGCGCGGGCGCATGTTGGGGAGGCGCACAAATCAGCGTGCGCAGGAGGAAAAGCTGCCTCTCAACAAGTCACCGCCCCGTCTCTCAAAGTTTTTCCGCAAAGTTTCCTCCTTAATCCGATTTAAATCAGCTCCCAGGAACACCTCCATATAACTGATAGCAGGTAAAAACAAAAAAACAACAAAATGGGATTAAATACTCTACATTTTCACGAAACACGCAAAAAGCTCCGATCTCCTCTTTTCTGAAACATCTGCTTTTCCTTTTTTAAAGCTGTGAGGGGATCATCCACGCTCAGTTTGGGGGCAAAACTGAATCAAACGCAGAATGAAAAAACGGTCCTACAAACTCACTGTGGCAGCAGGTTTCCAGACAAAGCCACCCTCCTCCCAGACAAAGATCCTCCTTCTCTCTGAGGCGCTCCTCCAGCCTTCTGACCGCCCAGCAGCAGCATTCAGAGCACTACATCACAGGGAGGGAGCGTACCATTACAGAACAACAGGAGGGGAGCAAAGGGACTTTAATTCAACCCAGAATTAGTCATTTTAACAAGTTTTCCTCATAAAACATACAAGTTTTACTTCTATCCTTTGTATAAAGCCATTCATGTTAATACGAAAAACCATAAGAGCCATCAAAAAATAAAATAATCAGATTCACAACCATTGAGACTTTTGATTATTGCTATTCATATAAACTTTTTTTATTTAAATTAAATGAACTTAGTACACTAAAAAAAAAAACTGCAGGGTGGTAACACCAGAGGCGTAGCTAGAACATTTTTATAAGGGGGGCCAGGCAATAACCAATGTACCCTGAGGGGTGGCCGAAAGTGGATAGGCGCCAGAACCTCAATCTAAACTATTGCAAGAGGAAAATTAACAAGGGCAACATCTATATTTTTTTAAATAAAGACGAACTATACTTTCCTACAGCCTTGGGTACCAAATAGACGCATATATTTAAACATCCGTGCTTTCTAGATAAAAGGTATAGTGGATACAATTATTTCAGGTTTGAGTTCTGGTGCAAACATCTCTTCCTTTGTCATTATTTGCCTACTTTTATAAACGATTATTCTACATAAAAGTGATATTTAAAAGTTCTAATATATACATAAATTGATTACTTAAGTTTTTATTAAAATAGTTATTTATTTATGATTTCACTGATGACTCCTAGATGGCTTTCAGACTTTATCTTTACCCCATATAACATAAAATCTAGTTCTGAATAGAGCAGGAATTATCACCTTTAATGTTAGTAATTGATGTGCATAATTAACCACATTGTTTTTGTTGTCAACTAATTGTTAATATCTGAAAATTTAAATGTTTTGAATATTCCACTTGAGAGTATTACTGCCTCCACCGTCTGTATTGGGGGGGGGGAAATGGTAGGGGTGGCCAATGATTAGCTAAGGGTGGCCATGGCCACCCCTGGCCCCCCATCTAGCTCCACTCCTGGGTAACATTTGAATTTAAATTATTTCACAAGGACTGACTGGTTTGAATTGGCAGCCAGGGATGGATTAGGCCAACATTACCATGTTGAAAGTGGCAAAGAAATACTTTTTTGTTGGCTTGTTTTCCAAACAGTAGCCTGATTATTTAACACATAAATACTGCAAACCAAAAAGTTTAAAGTTATTAACTAGACTGAGTACAATTACTGCCAACTTAAACGTGTCGAGTTAGTTTACCGCAGTCTTGTTTTTATTTATTTATTTTTTATTATTATTTAGTTATTTACTCAAACAAGCATCCGTTAAATAAGAATAAAGAACACCTTCAGTATAATAAGGAAGTACTGGTGTAAAATATTATAAAAATAAGACTTCATTGTCTTAAATGGTAAATGGCATGTACTTATTTAGCGCCCTTATTCAAGTCAGGAGACTTGACCAAAGCTCTTTACACCACATTCATTCACCCATTCACACACACACTCACACACTGTGTTACTACTTACTAGTTGGCATAAATGTGGTTAGAGCTGCAACACCATGACGAAGACTGCTGTTAGATTTTAATGGTGGTATTAATGTCGAGAATTTTAACATTTTGACATAAAGCAACAAATCAGAAAAAACTCAACTGCAGTATTTTGTTTTTTCTTCAACTTCTGGACAAACCCATAGATTTTTGTAACAATGCTCTGCTGGATTATTCAGGATTATACCTCTGTGAAGAAAACAGCTGTGGATGGATTGGGGTTGGAATGTCAAAGGAGGGCTCGCTCCTTAATATGTCAAATTTAGGAGTACCTTATGTAGTGTAACTCTACCTTTTTACCTCTGTCTGGCCCCTCTCATATTCTTAGCCCTGGGTCAATGGGACAACCATCAGAGTAATTCCATCACACCTGGATTGAGGTTGAAACTGATACCCTGGTCAGAGTCTGTTAGCCTTCATAGCTGACAAGATGTTTTCCAAGGGAATGTATAAACTTTTGACACTCACTTCTCTTGTTCACACTAAGGTTGATGTGCTCCAGAGTTTCATTTTTAGGAAATAAACCAATTTAATCCCGAAGTTTAAAAGTACACACTTTAGGTAATGTTTTATGGTATAAAAAATGATTCAAATTTAAACACGGTAATGCATTTTTCTACAAACACTAAATAAAGTAGGATTTATCAGCTGTATCTTGAATTCAATAACGTTTTTTATGTGATAGCATAGATTAAATAGAAAAAGATGTGATTATATTAATAATAATTATATTAAAACTTTCTGAAGAAGCAAGTACAAGAAAAATGGAGGTAAGACCTATATTCAAAGAAGTTTAACAATAAAATCTGAAGTTTCTTGACTTTTCCTACAGTATTTTGCAACCTTTATGCCAAAATGGAAGCATAAGGATATGTTTGTATTATTTTCAGCTTTTTTTTTTGACAAATAATAATAAAAAAAAATGTGCTTGTTATCTTTGTTTATTGCATAATTTGTGTTTATTAATTCCATGACATCCATGCAGAACTTCAGTGGGCGGGATTAGGATTGCTCTTAGAGACCCTGACTTCTGATTGGCTGTTTCACACACCTAGACTAACAGACTAGAGAATAGAGTGCATGTCTGTTTATTCCCCCCCCCCCCTCTTTTAAACATAGACACATAAATAAGGTCATTAAATTCACTAAGAAGAAGCTGCCATAGACGCCAAACAGGATCAACATCAGCACTGGACAACTGTTGATCAACAGTTTTATGCATAAACCAGAAAGCTACCACATGACATTGTCATATATATCATGAAATATCAGTTTTGTTCCATCTATTTTATGGAAAATATTTATTTTATGAGAGGCTGAATTATGTTTTTTTTTTTTTTTTTTTTTTTTTTTGGCGACCTTCTGTTTTACCAAGATTCATCAGTATATGCTATTTCATATATAATGCAAATCTGTTTTGTTTAATAAATCCAAGAACCTTAATGTTAAGAATTTGTCATTACTGAAAGAAAATTTTAAAGATATTTTCTTTTACAATATTTAACCTCTAGAGAAAGGTCATGTCAAATACCAGATGTAAGGGGAAAAAGAAATATCCGGTTTTAAAAGTGTATTTAATTTTAGTTAATCCTAAAACATGAAGTCCACATTTACTGTAATCATTTCTCTTCTTCTTCTTTTTAGAATTTAAACCCGATTCCTCCTCTTCTTCAACTCCAAAGGGTTGTTCAAGATTAAGAAAAAAAAAAAAATGTATGTGATGTCATCTAGCAACAGCGCCACTGACTTCACTGACGTGCCCCAAAAATAGACCAATCAGATATTAACGTGTAGCCGCTTTAACCAATCAGAAGTCTCGATGTTAAGTGGGTGTTGTTACCTAACCTGCAGGATTTAGCCCTGTCAAAATCTGCCACAGATGAAGAGCCGTTAAAGTTCCCTATTTATTAGTTATGGCACACAGAATGTACGTCGCTAGAGCAACTTTCTTAGTCTCTTCCTTTTTCTTCATCTAGCGGAAGGTAAGATAATACGATGATTTTAATAAATGTATTTTAGCGCTATAGCATCAGGCTAGCTAGCAATATTCTGTTAAGTCAACCTAACACAGCAATGTTACTAGATGGAGGTATTACAAAAACAGCAGTTCCGACACTTAGATGCGAGTCCTGCTTTTTCTTAAACGATTGTCTAATTTGCTTCTGCATGTTAAATTGACAACATTCTGAGCTATCTGAGCAACATATGCTAGAAGCTATTAGCTTGCGCTATGAGTGGACAGCTATTTTGAGTTTTTTATATATTTTTCATATTTTTTTTTCCAATAAATGTCTTTAAATATTAATTTCCTTAACGCGGAATAAAGTATTGAAGCAATTAAAAGTTTGGAGGACACTGAAAATCTTGAAGTTAATGTTAGCCGGCTAATTTAGCCTGCTACATAATGCTGGAGTTCTGCTAGCATTGGTGCCCATCATACGTTTACACTCAGTATATGTGAGCTTTTACAGTCCAAGTTGTGATAACCTGAGTCATTTTGACATCTTAGCTACCATAACGTCCTGGCACCTCATTCCTCCTGTGTTATTACTCTAAATGCACCCTGGAAATACTTACTTGTGTATAGGAGGGTGTTAAAGCAGCACTACTACAGAAATTGTTTCCATTCACACAAGTTCTCAGTGTTTGTTGCATTATATTTCTAATGTTGTTGTTCTCCTTAGGTGCACCCTACAATTATGGAGATTTAAAAACGAAATCGTGAGTTTTGGGGGGAAAGGTGGCCTTTCCCCTCAAGTTGGATGGTTGGGCTGCTGGAAGAGAAGGTCAGGGTTTTTAAAATTGTTGCCTTTTGTAAATGATTGCATAGAAAGATTATTTTTGCAAACCTTGAGATGCACTATTTTGTATGAAAAGCCTGTTAAGTTTTTGTATTGTTTGAATTCATGATGCCATTATATGCTGCGAACAGCTTAGTCTGTGTTCAGAGCTTGGTCGAAATGGTGGATTGAAGCAAGTCACGAAAAGGCTCTGGGGTCGCTAGGGTGCAGTGGAACCTCAACACAAGCACAATTCTAGCACTCCATCCCACCTTTACCTTTTTTCTTGGTACTTTGCTTGGAGAGTTTTTTTGTTTTTTGTCCTGCAAAATTTAAATTGCAGTGTTATTATTTTGTTACAACACATCCACACGTTTTTGAGATTGTTTACAATTGTGGGTGTCAGAGAGACTCTGTGACGGAAGTACAGGAAACTCCAGTGAAGATTGTGAAGCGGTCAGGATGAGCCTGGCATCTCCAGACTGCACCCAAAAATGCCGGTCCCAGCAGCACGCAGACCAGGTGGTTGCGGCGCTGACTAGTGGATCTGAAGGGAAGCTCCGTGCTTTCCTGACTTCTCACTGCCACAATGCAACCAGTTTGCGTGATGCCCATGGTCGCACAGCCCTTCACCTGGCGGCTTCGCTGGGAAAGAAGGCTCTGCTGGAGTGGCTGCTGGAAAGTAAAGGAGCTGATCTGATGTTGAAGGATAAAGAATCTGGCTGGAATGCTCTGCACCGCAGTGCCTTCTATGGACAGATCCACTGTCTCATATCATTAGTTAAGGTATGTGTTCATGGATCCTTTTTTTTATTTTCTGCCTGTTTAACTTTAATAATGTTAGCAGGGATGTATACACCCAAATTGAGGAATGGATACCAAAGATAGGGGATCTGGAGTCAAACAGTCATCTCTATTTAATGTATTTGTTCTTCCTAGCCCCTGAACCAGTTGAGTCAAATCTGGTTTAACCTGTGTAGATTGGACATACCTGGTTCAGTGGCTGGGCAGAACAACTACGTGACATAGAGATGACTTGTTGACTCCAGATCCCCCATCTCTGATGAATACCGTACAAACATATCTATAGCTCACATTTGGTGCTAGTCTCACTCTTCCAAACTTTGTTTGTGAAGAAATAAATAAAAAGCATGTATGATTTTTCCCTTTTTCTTATTTCTATGCTGCTTTTTACTGATTTAACACATTAGATCCCAATGAAATACTTTGGTTAATTGGTGGTAAATAAATATGTGAAGCATTATGTTGTTAAATGAGAACATGAACCACTGCAAAATCCAGAAAATAATTTTAATGCAAAAAAATATGTTTTTGTGGACTGATTTCTCCAAAAGTGAACAGGGTCATTAGTTAATGTTTTTTTTGTTGTTGTTATTGTGCAGCATGGTGGGCTTTTGTCCACCCAGGACAAGGAGGGACTGTCTGTCCTGGACCTGACCATGAAAGACAGACCGGCACATGTTGTCTTCAAAAACACTGGTAAGATCTGAAAATGTCCATCACTTCTGCCTCACCCAGTTTCCTTTTCCGGGCATGAAAATCTGCTTTATTTGTAAATTAACATAAAAAATGAAGCGTATGTGTACATCTAATACACACATTAGACTTTATAATAATATACTAATAATAATAATTAGTAAAACCCACCTTTTGAGACAGCGTTGAAACTGTTAGTGTGACAAGATTTCCTTTTAACGCAGACCCAACAGAAGTTTACATGTGGGGAAGCAATACTAATTTTAGTCTGGGCCATGGCAACCAGGAGAGCAGGCAGCACCCTGAGCTTGTGGATGTATTCGCCAGGACTGGAGTTTACATCAAGCAGGTAAGAAGCACTCGATCTGGTTGTGTCATCCTTCAGGGGAGATGGACTAATCATTTCCTCCAGAATGCACTGGAAGTGCCTTCTATTGCACCTCATTTATCAACACATTGCCAACATATGTTACATCAGTTGTTAGAAAAAAAGTGCACTTGTGGCACAGAGATAAGTTAATTTAGGCAAAGCAGCCACTCCCGTCTCGTGAGCCCTGCATTACACAACCTTCTCCTCAGGGCTCTTCCGTGTGTTTTCTCCCTCAGGATTGACTCATTCTGGCATTTTCTTTCGAATTTACAACCAATGTAGGATAAAGGATTCAGTTTTTGAAGGTTTTAATTTTGTTCTGTTTGTTTAGACTCTTAGTAAACCTGATGAATTGGTTCTATCTAGATAAAAATGTTTTTCAATGTGATGTTGTGGTCTCCTCTAGCCTGATCTTACTTTATGAAATGTTAGGTTTGGCTTGCATTGTAATCAGCACCTCTGCTGTCCAGGCTGCAGTTTAAATGACACTTTAAATGGCTAAAAGGTGCTGAGCCTGCATTTGTCTGTGCTCAGAACTTGAAACGTTTGGAAAAATAAATTTGAGGTTTAAGAAAAGTTGAGTTTGAAGAATGTATGTGTATGTTTGTGTATATGTATGTTTTTTCTCTAAATTACAAAATAGCACATATTTGAGTTGAATATATTCAGCCTAAAGAATTCTTCGATTTGTTTCAGCAGATATTTCTCTTAATAACAGAAGGACAGTGTATCCCAGACCAAGTGAAAGGCTCAAATTCGTGAGGGCGGTCACTAAACCTTGGATTTCTACCACTTCTAGCTCAGCCTCTTGACTCTTCTTGCTGCTGTTTGTTACAGTCACTGAATTCTCTCATCTGCTTTGAGGCCTCTAAGCTGCTCAAACGTGCGCAGAAAATGTAGCGAAAGCCAGTGACAGATGCCGAATCAAAACAATTGGAATAGGGACATGAAAGAGTGGCTGAAACTGCCTCGCTTTATTTTTGTTTGTTTTTGCATCCAAATATTTTCAGAACTTTCATTGTGTTTAGTACACCGACTAAAGAGAAGGTTTATTTCCCGCTTATTTTATGTCAATTACTGTGGAGAGAGTAAATTATGGCCAGCACTAGAAATGCAAATATCCCTACGCTTCATTGGCACCGCCGCAGGAGGCAAAATTTTTAAAATAAATTGAAACAGGGAAATAGTTTTTTACTGCAAAAACGATCTAAAAATAAGTCAAGATTTCTTAGATTAACTGTATTTACCCTTAGTTTAAGTAGGTAAATAAGAAGATTAGCCATTGGAATGAGTATTTTTACCCTTAAAATAAGATAATTAGTATAATATGCACTTGAAATAAGACGATGCAATTGTTTTTTTTTTTTTTTCTTATTTTCACGAAAAAAAAAGATGTGAAACTAAAAAAAAAAAAAAAACAAAAAACAACTTTTCAGATTTTCTATTTTTTTAGCCATTGCAGATTACCATTTAGAATAGATATAACCTTTATTTTTTTCAGTAGCTTGCTGCTTTAGAAACAATTAACTAGGTTATATTATGTCATGAATTGTTCTTTCTGCACCTGATAAATAACCTTTTCTCATATTCTTTCAGTAGAAACTTTTTTGTGCAAGTTGTTTTTCTCTGTTTTTTTTTTTTCCAACCTGCAAAGTTCATTTCATAATATCGCTGTTGGTCGGGTAGATCCGGTATCATGACCACACAATGACCTGGCGACACTGAGTGTAGGCTTTGTCTCCCCATCCTAATCCAGCAGGTGCTAGAGGTTAAATATTAATTCCACAATGACATGCTTTTAATTAAATGAGCTCCACTGTTGTGGGTGCATGTGTGTGAATTTCCACATCAATGAGATTCTTCAGGAAACATGTCTGCGCTCTGTTGAAGGCTTGAGGGCGCAATGTATTAATAATGATGTTTGCTTTTCCACTTGTGCCCTGGCCTTTTATTGGCGCAGTGTTTTAATGTCGCTACAAGAGAGCTTGGCAGGAGATTCATCACAGCATCAGCTCTGAGGTCAAAGTTGTATACTTGTTGTTGTTAAAACTCACATAGAATTAGGATTTTCCATCTGGCCCTTTTTTCCCTGTAGGTGGTGCTGTGTAAGTTCCACTCCGTGTTCCTGTCCCAGAAAGGTCAGGTGTTTACCTGTGGACATGGACAAGGAGGAAGACTTGGTCACGGAGATGAACAGACCTATCTGGTGAGGTTCTTTCTTTTCTTTGCCTTATTTTGCTGTGTCATATTTTCCCTTCCACTGCTTAACTCTCAATGACTCAGCAGTGAGTCACATAAAAGCATCAGCAGCAACCAAAGAGGCCGATACTCGTCCCCTGCTTGACTTCTAGGCACATAAGGAAGATGAAGATATAGATTTTTATGAAATTTAAGATTCCTTAAAGGCAGACTGTAGATAAAGTATTGCCTCTCATTTACACCCTTTAATATCAAGTATCAAAGGACCTGAAGCAAAGGACTAAACAAATTAGGAATGAAGAACTGATGTGAAGCTGCAGTTTTTATGGGATTGTATGTTTTAAACATAAGGAACTGGGGCTGATTCTTCAGCTGGAAGGAAAGGAGACATTTTTGTGCATTCCTGTCCCCCCCTCACCCATCTGACCATCTTAAATAAAGTCCACTGCAGTCATTTACCTTTAATCGTCCTTTTAAAAGTGAATGGATTCCAGCCAAGTGTAATTTAACCCATGTATAATTGCAGCTGTTCTGGGAAGGCCTCAGATGTTTGTTAGAATAAAAGAATCCATTTTATTTGTCTCTCTGTGGTGAAGCTAAAAAAATAGCATGATCATCAAGCTTAAGCAACTCTACAGTCAGTTCAGGGATAAAGATGTGTAGAGGTTTAAAACAAGAGTTATACTTTCAAATTTCCAAATTTTGAATATTCGGCCTGCAGAGATTATTCTTTTACTAAAGGATGGCATGAGGAAGGTTGATAATGAAAGCAGTTAGAAGCCAGTTATTTTTAGGTGCCTTTAAGGCCTCAAAGAAACACAGATAAGAAGAAGGTGCTCTGGTCTGATGAGGCGGCGGCAGCATCATGCTGTGGAAACACTTATTTTTAAGTAAGGAAATTACATCATTATCGTGCCTCTTCTGGGCTGAATGAGGGGATTGAGTCTTTTGATACAGGTGTGTTAGAGAAGAGATGCATCTAAAAGTTACAGGATTGGAGCTCTTGAGGACTGGACTTGAGCACCCCTGGGTTAGGGGATTTATAAGGTGCATTTGTGTTGGACTGGTTTATTCAAAGACTGAATCCCAGCTTAAAATCTGTGGAAAGATGTAGTGGATGCTTTCCATCTCGTCTGGCTGAGTTCTAGCTGTTTTGCAGTGAATTGGATGAAACCTTGATCTCTAGATATGCAGAGGATAGAGGTTTCCCAAAAAGAATCAGACCGTTTCTCAATAAGTGCACTTGTGCGTTCTCATCTGCTCGTGAAACGTCATCACCCTCAGCCCTAGTACTGTTCCAATTTACGCTTTTTCCCTTTATTTTACACTTTACTATTTGTCGGTTCAAATCAAATCCCTATAAAATAGTGAACGTTTTAATGGGTTTGAATATTTGTGAAGGGATTCTGTATGTGAACTTATGCCAAGTTTGGAAGAAAAACAGTTAAAAAAATTTTTTTTCATCTTCCTGTGCTAGGTTCCTCGGATGGTGGAGGGTCTGATGTCCCACCACTGCTCCCAGGTGGCAGCAGCTAAAGACCACACAGTGGTGCTGACGGAGGAAGGCTACGTTTATACGTTTGGTCTCAACACCTTCCACCAGCTGGGCCTGACTCCTCCTCCTGCCTCAGCAAACGCTCCCAAACAGGTGGGGAGGTTCCTGGGCTTCCATTAGAATATATAAAAAAAAAAAATAAAAAAAATGGGATCAGTTATTTTATTTTTTTTTTTATGAATCACATCATCATACGTCTCCTGTTTTGAATTAGGTGTTCTCCAAAATGCTGAAAGGTAGAGCAGTGATTGGAGTAGCTGCAGGGAGGTTCCACACAGTGCTGTGGACCAGAGAGGCGGTGTATACAGTGGGACTGAATGGAGGGCAGCTGGGTAAGGCTCCGTAAAACCACTGAAACAAGGGAGGAGAACAACCGCCTCAAGAGTTTTGAGAGTTTTAGCTTGTTAAAGCATCATAATTCATACGGACTATTGCTCTGTTCAAAAACCTAGGACGCGTCCTTAGAAGGCCAGATTCGAAGGGCGATTACGTCATAGCGCGGCACCAAGGTCTGGTTCGGATTCCAAGACTCCACGTTATGCGGCCTTAAAATGCGTCCGTCTTTTTCCCTGATTTGAAGGACGGGTCCGATGTATCCTTGGTTTACCCAGGATTCATTGCGAGACCAAGCAACCCGGATCAGAGGAAAGATTACTTGGCGCCGAACAGTGGTGAAAATTGGAAGTTCAATTTAATATGATACAAGTATGTGAATAGTTCTGTCTGAGATTAATGAAAATAGTTATTTTAATGGTTATTGAGTCAGATATGTGGCGGTAATGTTTGATTTATCTAAAAGTTTTAATCTGTTACTGTGTAAATGAGTTTGGCTGTAATTTAAGGACAGATTCTAATAGATCTGCAGAGAGGGGACTATAAATCTGATAGGATTTTTATCTTTTTATTGCTGTTTTGCACAATATGCTTAACTAAGTATTTTTTGTTGTTGAATATTAGAGATTTTGCAGATATATTTTTTATACATACATTGTTTAGATTTACTTATATATTTCTATCCCTTTTATAGAATAGAAAATCCCTTTATTGTCCCACAATGGGCAAATTTACAGCAGCAGAAAGATTATTGAAAATGGTCACACAAAGGTGGACCTTAGAAAAATGTATAAGAATAACATAATAGGGAAGAGTTAAAATAGAAACAATAAAATACTGTAAAGTGTTTTAACAATATAAAACTGGAGAATAAATAACCAATATGCAGCTATGGACATTTTTACAGTAATGGATATTTGAAAATAGCAGCAACATCAGAGATGTGCAGAATGACAGCAGCATGTTATTTAACTGACTAAGGTTTCTATCATTACATTTGATTTTATTTGTTCCTGCTACCGGTGGTTGGAACCTTTATTCCACTCTGGATTCTTGTTAATGTAGTCTTTGTTCACTTTACAATAAAAAAAGAAATTAATAAACAAACAGTTTTGAAAGCTTCGGTATTCATTCCTTTCCTGCTTTGTGTGTCAACTTTCACGGTTGCTAAGCAACAGAGCTTACGGCGGTAAAACCCGCCGAGGGGTGGATCTGTTCGAATTCACAGCCAAAACTCTTCCGGTCTCCTTATTTTCAAGTACTTCGAAGGATCCAGTCTAGGTAGACCGCGTCCTTGGAGGACACGTCCTAGGTTTTCGAACAGAGCCTATAATGTTATGCAAATAATCTTCAGCTGATCTTTTTTTTTTTTTTTAGCTTTTTGAGCTTTTGTTCAGTGTATTTATTTCAGCCCTGGAGAAGAACATGACATGTTAACTATAAGGATAGGTGGAATTCTTCACTCCTCTGTGTTTTATCTTCAGGTTATCTGCTCGACCCAAATGGGGAGAAATGTGTGACAACGCCTCGCCAGGTGTCGGCTCTGCACCACAAGGATGTTGGCATCGCCATGGCAGCAGCTAGTGATGGAGCCACAGTGGTTGTGACTGAAAAAGGGGATGTTTATCTGTTGACTGATTACCAGTGCAAGAAAATGGCTTCAAGGTGATTAAAAGGGGTTGGAAGCAACGTTTTGATAGGGAGCAGTTTAACGTTAACATCCTAGACTTGGAGCTGCAGGATATGGCTTCATAATGGTGGATTTTTGTTGTTTAGACAAGATATTATTACATTTATTATTTGTTTCCTGGTTGTTTTATAAGAACAAATGACAGAAATTACCAGTGAGAATATTCCGGTTAATTATCTGTCTTCGGAGGGGTTAATGTAACGATGCCATGTCCACATGAAGCTGGGTTCTGGAAGTATCCAACAGAATCTTTGGTCCGATAGAGGGACCTGTCTGCATGAGCACGAAGCGTTAGTGAAGCCCTTCCTAGTTGGATTGGAATAATTCAATAAAGTTAATTTGTCACCCAGCCTTCGATAGAATAAAAAATAAAATCTTAAAAAACTCTAAATTATCTTTTGTTTTTCTTTATTCAGACAGTTGAACATCAAAAAGGTCCTGGTCAGTGGTGGCAGTTTGGATCATCGGGTGCTTCCCCAGATCCTGAATGACTGCGGCGGGGAAAAGATTGCAATCTTGGCGCTGGATGAAGCAGGAAGGGTAAGTTAAACATTTAATCCTTATGATGCATAAACCCAGAAAAACCCAAAGCTTCAAACAAAATGGATCCAAGTTATATTTTCATCCCTGCCTCACTTTTACTGTTATCCAACCCTGTGGATACAGCTAACAGGAAGAGGTAATTCCCTATAGTGTTTTCTAGATGACTAAGAGTTGTGTAACTCTCCGTACGGCTTTCATGTCTCCATCAGGTGTTCTGCTGGCGTTCCTCTGGCAGCTCGGTGAGGCAGTGCAGGTGGGCGTATCCACGTCAGGTTTTTATGTCAGACATCGCTCTCAGCAAAAACGGCTTGATGTTTGTGACTCCTGATGGGGAAGGCTTCAGCGGTGTTTGGGCCGGGGAGTATAGGAAGTACGGAGAGAAAAAAGGTGAGGAATAACCCGCCTGTTCCTTCCCATTAATCTAAATTTAAAATCCACTGAAGAGGTTTTATCATTGCATTTAAGTTATTTGTTCTTTTGTTGAATAAAGAAAAATGAATAAAGAAGCCATGATAGTGGAAGTAAAACAGTTTACTCAAACAGTTTAAACTTAAATCTGCCTTTTTCTGCATAACTTGAAAATCTACCGAATTTAACGTGATATAAACAGAATGATCCACACAGATAAAGCATAACCAAAAGAGTTAAAAATTTTTTTAAAATGTAGGACTTTACTTTATCTTAATTTAAATCCTCCTTTTCTTTTCCTTCAAAGATCCTCTGAAAATATATAAAACTGGTGTCAATAAGAACAGACTCAATATTTAGAGTTAAGAGAAGTGGCATAAATGAGTGAAGGTATCCTTTGAGAATGTCAATCAAAGAGTTTTATTTGTAACCTAGTTTCTGGTTCCTCAGAGATGAGCGTGGAGGTTTGCGGTCCTTCGGATGCCGGCACCATGTACGAGCGAATCCGCCTAGAGAAGCTCCCTTTTGTCCACAGAGCGGTCAGCATCACTATGGACTCCAAAGGGCTGAACTTTGGCGTGCTTCAAGCTGACCCCAAAACCAGGTAGGGGACCAGCTTTAGAAGCATCATTCAGATTAAAATCTAAATGCTGCGCATTTCTGGGAATTCTATGACAGATTTGGAAAGAATCTTCTAAAGAGTATTGGATTTCTACTAGAAAGACGGTAATGAATGCGTTCAGCTGTTGTATCGGTCAGATGCGGCTACTTGGACAAGTCAAAAGTTTAAAAAAGCATTTCGGTCAATGAATGGACTTCATGTTCTTATTTTTTATCTCTCTTATTTCCTTTGGTTTCAGATTTAAAATAAGACGTCAAATCAAATAATTGTCTTTAAAAAAAAAAACTGCAGAAATTTCCACTGGTAGTTTATTTATGGTCTGATTTATTTGTCAGAAGGTTAAAAGCAGCACCTTATAACTTTAAAAAAAAAAATCATTATTCCACTGTCTTGATATCCCTTTCTATTTTTTAAACGATCCTCTAATTGACAAATAAAAGAGCATTTTCTTAAAACTTTCCCCTCATCTTTTTATTTTCTATTATTACTTTTCCCCAAATGTCTTGATATAATGGAGTTGCTTAAATGGAAAGAAAAATAATTTCCTATCTAAAACTGGGTAAATTTTAAAAAACAAAAAAAGTGAAGGACAAATAAAACTTAGAAAAATGAGTTTTTATTTTGGCTTAAAAACCAATTAATCATTAAATTTAACAAATTAGTCTAAATGGTTTTTATTATTTTGGTTTAGATTGTTTACATTTCTGGATAGAAGATCTTATAAGAGCAAATTTCTAAATAAATTGGTTTTGATATTAAAATGAAAGTATTGTAAGTAAGTGAGTAAGTATTGGATCCAGAAACAAAAACATGTTTTGGATCTTTGTAGATGGAACAGATGAGGATGTGTGAAGTCTAATCTATACCAATGGGATTGTCATAAAATTTCTCACCGTTAAGTACGCCACCTAGGGGTGGAAACTGAGACCTGATTTTCTCAATGCAGTTGATTTAAAAATAAATAAATAAAACAAAAAACAATAAAAGAGTGTGTATGTGTGTGTATGTCACAATAAGACTCATGATATATGAACTTTTTAAAAGCTGCAAATGGTCTGTCTGTCTGTTTGGGTTCCTCTAGTTTTTGGAAAAAACAAAAAAAAAATGGCTGAAATCCTAGTTTTTATTAAAGATTATTAGTGATTTCACCATATAAAGGACCACTTTACATTCTGGAACCTTATATGTTGCAGTATAGCGCTGCAACTAACATTATTTTGCAAATTGATTAATCTGTCAATACTTTTTTTTATTAATCGATTAACAATGGGATTGCCAAAGGTTCCTTTAAGAAGATTTTTTACAATATTAAACCAGGTGAAACTAAAACTTGTCTTATTAAGGAGTTCTTAATAGAGCAGATTGACAGATAAAAAAAAAAAAAAAAAAAAAAAAATATATATATATATATATATATATATATATATATATATATATATATATATGTGTATGTATATATTATGTGTATATACACTATATTGCCAAAAGTATTTGCTCACCCATCCAAATTATTGGAATCAGGTGTTCCAATCACTTCCATGGCCACAGGTGTATAAATTCAAGCACCTAGGCATGCAGACTGTTTTTACAAACATTTGTGAAAGAATGGGTCGCTCTCAGGAGCTCAGTGAATTCCAGCGTGGAACTGTGATAGGATGCCACCTGTGCAACAAATCCAGTCGTGAAATTTCCTCGCTCCTAAATATTCCACAGTCAACTGTCAGCTGTATTATAAGAAAATGGAAGTGTTTGGGAACGACAGCAACTCAGCCACGAAGTGGTAGGCCACGTAAACTGACGGAGCGGGGTCAGCGGATGCTGAAGCGCATAGTGCGAAGAGGTCGCCAACTTTCTGCAGAGTCAATCACTACAGACCTCCAAACTTCATGTGGCCTTCAGATTAGCTCAAGAACAGTGCGCAGAGAGCTTCATGGAATGGGTTTCCATGGTCGAGCAGCTGCATCCAAGCCATACATAACCAAGTGCAATGCAAAGCGTCGGATGCGGTGGTGTAAAGCACGCCGCCACTGGACTCTAGAGCAGTGGAGACGCGTTCTCTGGAGTGACGAATCGCGCTTCTCCATCTGGCAATCTGATGGACGGGTCTGGGTTTGGCGGTTGCCAGGAGAACGGTACTTGTCTGACTGCATTGTGCCAAGTGTAAAGTTTGATGGAGGGGGGATTATGGTGTGGGGTTGTTTTTCAGGAGCTGGGCTTGGCCCCTTAGTTCCAGTGAAAGGAACTCTGAATGCTTCAGCATACCAAGACATTTTGGACAATTCCATGCTCCCAACTTTGTGGGAACAGTTTGGAGCTGGCCCCTTCCTCTTCCAACATGACTGTGCACCAGTGCACAAAGCAAGGTCCATAAAGACATGGATGACAGAGTCTGGTGTGGATGAACTTGACTGGCCTGCACAGAGTCCTGACCTCAACCCGATAGAACACCTTTGGGATGAATTAGAGCGGAGACTGAGAGCCAGGCCTTCTCGTCCAACATCAGTGTGCGACCTCACAAATGCGCTTCTGGAAGAATGGTCAAAAATTCCCATAAACACACTCCTAAACCTTGTGGACAGCCTTCCCAGAAGAGTTGAAGCTGTTCTAGCTGCAAAGGGTGGACCGACGTCATATTGAACCCTATGGATTAGGAACGGGATGTCACTTAAGCTCATATGTGAGTCAAGGCAGGTGAGCAAATACTTTTGGCAATATAGTGTATATATATATATATATATATATATATATATGTGTGTGTGTGTATATATATATATATATATATATATATATATATATATATATATATATATATTTTTTTTTTTTACCTTAAATGCAAAATGTTTATAAATTTTATTTTACAATTTTGATGTAATTACTGCTCTAAGTGGATCACTTGTCACTTGCTAAAGGCATATAGGGTCTCTATGTTACAGTTAACGGTTAATCTTACTGAATTAGATGACGATTATTTCAATAATCGATTAATCACAAATGAAGGCTTAGAGGTCATAAATACAAGGTAAATGAATAGAAAATCACTGCACTTGGTGTTAATCTTAGAGATGCATTTTCATGCTAGACTGTGCTAGTAGCTTATCCAGGGCAGATATAATTAATTATTGTTATAAATATTTGAGCTGGATTACAGTCTGACCAAGTCTAAAATGCATGTTTTCTAACGTATGTCTTCCAGCCTGTATGAGGTCCCCAGCATCTCTCCGTCCTCCTTCACCCACCACTTCCGGAGGCTTCTGGAAGAGGCGGATGAAACGGACAGTATCCACGATGTGACGCTTCAGGCCGGTGAGCGCAACTTCCCCGCTCACAAATACATCCTGTCCATGAGGTCGGAGTTCTTCCGAAAGCAGCTCATGCCCGAGCGCTGCGGGGTTAACGAGGAGCTGGATAAGGAAGTGAGGAGGAGCGAAGATGCTGTCGGATGCGACTTGCTCATTTTTGAGAAGATCCCAGCGGACATGCTGGAATATGCTCTGCACTTCATCTACACAGACTCTTGTGAGCTTCTTGTGCACGGGGCTCGGCCTAGAGGCTCAGGGTTGTCAGCAGACCAAAACCAGGTGGGTTTGTCTGCTAAAAGCAGGGGGGGTTTGTCTATTTTTAGAGTTCATCTATGTTTATTCAAGCCTATACAAGCATTTTCCTTCAATCCGTCTTTAGATTGATCAGGACAAACAGTTTTCTTTCATTCAGGCAGGCCTTTGCCATTTAGACTTTGTTCCTCTGTCTCTGTTGGCCAGGACTCAGAACACGAGCGGCTTATCAGCAGTCTGCAGGACCTGGGTCTGAGAGGTTGCTCAGCGCTCGAGGTGTACAATTCGCTTTCTCCCTCAGCCAAAGCTAACAATGACAAGGCAAAGAACAAGGGCTCCAAGTCGAGCAAAAAGGGGAAGGGAGGCAAAGGTGACAAGGCCAGAGTCAACGAAGGAGGGGCCAATCCTGTGAAAACCTTACAGGCTGTTGCTAAGAAGCTCGGCCTGGGCAGCTTGTCGGCACGGTAAGAAGCTGTTTTCTGCTCTACAGCAAAATGCAGTATCAGTTATATTAACTTTTCTTTTATTCCAACCCCTTTAAGACTGGATGGTGTGAAGTATGAAAATGGAAAGATTAACGTGGTGCAGAAGAAGACTGGAAGTAAACCCAAATTCTTTCAGAAAAAATGGTATAAATGCAGCTTCAGTTCTGTCGTATTAAAAAAACAACAACAAACTAATCAATATGACAATGAATGAAGCCTTTCTGGTCTATTTCCGTGCACAGCTCCTATCTCTGTGACGTCACTCTGAAATCTGATGATGGCAAAGAGTTTCCATGTCACAAAAGTGTCCTCTGTGCAAGACTAGGTAAGAGACTTAATCCAGAACTTGCCGACATGTCGTTTTGTGTACAAACTGTTACTGCATTTTGTTTTGTATGACTAAACTATCACTTGGCGTGGATTATAAATTATTCAATTATTAATATGATATGTGTAATTGTGTAAATTATGTTCTTTTGTAGCAACATATGTCGCAAAGAACTCCAGCCCCTTTAGAAACACAGATTTAATTAATTTGGATATAAATGCAAGCACTAATTTATTCTTTTTATGAAATTGCTATAAAATTGTTTATTTTTTCCTCACAATAAGAATTTACAAACATTTTCAGCAGCTTTATAAATTGCTTATGATTATTTGTTAATTATATATAAGCTGAATAATTGTATTTTTAACATCCAATCTGCTAAAAGACAAATCCACTCTATGCAGAAATGAATCCATAAATTTCCACTTAAGAGGAAACATCTATAAATATGCTCCTTTATCATTGTTATGTAGTTCAAATTCCATAGAACAGAAAACTTCCTATAGAGCACCTTTGTTGTGGGATTTTTAATCTACTAATAAAAAAAAGTAGTCAAATGAACTTAAGTTATCGTATTTATTCCAGATATTTTGAGCACTAATTGTGATATTTTTCCATGTTTTTGGCATTTACAGTTAATTATAAAATTCAAAATAAATGATTTCTCCAAGTTCAAAACATTTGTTTATTCAGGTAGGTTTATTTACTAAAATCATCTCTATAGATGAATTGATAAAAGAAAACAGCAGCTTAATTTATGAACAGTTTTGAGTTTCTGTAAATATTATGATCCTAAAGGAAATCTAAATTTATTTTTTTTTCCTGTTCAGAATATTTCAACAGTATGCTTGGAAACCCCTGGATTGAGGTATGCCTATATAATCACACGTAAAGAAGCCAACATGTCTACTTTAAACCGTCAGCTGATCAGCCTGTTTGTCGCCTTCCATCCTTCAGGCCACGTCTTGCTCTGCACTGGAGCTGCCCACCAGCTCCGAGATCCTCCAGGTTATTCTGGAGTATATTTATACAGACGAGTCTCCCACCATTAAAGGTACAATCATTCATTCAGGACAATTTCACGATCTCCGGATTAGGATGAAGGGATGAACTCAGAATGTTTTTATATCCACAGAATCTCCTAATGTAGAGTTTGTTTGCAACGTGCTGGTTGTAGCCGACCAGTTGCTCATCACGCGGCTGAAGGAGATGTGCGAGGTCGTCATCACTGAGAACCGTACGTTGTGTTTGTCTTCCTCCTTTCTCTACCAACAGGAAGGACTCCACTGTACTTCCTGTTGGCTCAGCGCTGGCCTGGTTGTGTTTAAGGGACAGGAATTGAAGTTTAAGGCTGAATTAATTTGAGCTGTAATCAACCATGGCTCTGATAGCAGTTTGCACGACATGTTTCTAGGAAATGCCTCTTGAGTTAAGAAAATTTTCTGATGCAGCACAAGAAGGCAATTAGACATTCTTTATAAGACAAGTGCAAATGTATTAAACAGAGGTGTCAAAAGTATTAATGTTTTCTACTCAAGTAGAAGTAGTAGTATAAATCCTAAAACACTATTGTACTGTAGAAGTTAGACTATTAACTTAAATTGTTTACTCAGATAAAAGTGTAAAAGAACCATTTTTTAAAACTACTTGAAGTGTAAAAGTAATGCAGGAAAAATGTTAAGGACAGATGCTTTAATGTTCATTAAAGGAACATTTTCTACAACCCTGGATGATAAGTTCCTTATATTTAATTTTCTTTTATAACTAATGGCAACACTGTCAAGTTTAACTGTGCATCATCTTGAACAACTATTTATTTTATTATTTGACGAACCGGTTGTTGCAGTACTTAGTCCAACCACAAAGAAATGAGTGGTCTGGAGGAAACTAATTATTTTAAAGTTTTTAATTTTTTTATACTAACAGGCCATAACGTTAAATAAAACAAAAAGAATAGATAGCGAAAATTTTTACTTAAATAAGGAAACTAAAAAAAGTAAAGTATTTGCACTTTGTTACTTGACACCTCTGGTATTAAAACTGTGCATTCCTGAAAAATAGAGCGTGGACTCAAAGCAATAGCCTACAAACTGTGGGCACAGCTGCGATTGCGCATCAGGAAATGGAAAAACGTTTCCTAATCCTAATGAGCGCAATAATAAAAGGGAACCATAAAAAGGGAAAGTTGAGAATTAGTTCAGATTGTGTTTAACTTTTGCTACTTATCCACATGCTAATTTGGTTCTTAAGGTTTTCCTCTGTATCTCCCATTATTATACGAACCTGGGTAGAGAGGGACTGTGCAGATATGTTGTCCTGATGTATACTTAGTTTCTCCCTCCTGAATGGAGGCCTGTAACAACCACATAAAGTGAAGTTTTACCATATTGCCTGCCTTACTTTGATCTCTGGGAAAAGGGTTGCTTGCTAGTGCAAGAAACGCTACTTTCAGATCAATGCTTGTTTGCTTCCCTAACTTAATATTAACTCAAATTTTCCAGATCAGCAATCAATCATCTTCTTCTTTCCTGTTTTTTTTTTTTTTTTTTTTTTTTTAACTGCTTATAGATTTTGGTTTGAATATAAGTCTGAAGCCTTGTTAGAAAGTGGGGTGTTTACTTTTTAATGCATCTTTTAGCTCTATAGATATCGTATGATAGATTTAGTGAGTGGAGGCTGTTGAGGAGGAAACATACACCCAGTTGTTGACTTGATGAATATTCTGCTCACTCAGTGACCCTGAAGAACTCGGCAGAACTGCTGGAATTCGCCGCCATGTACAACGCCGAGCAGCTGAAACTGTCCTGCCTGCAGTTCATCGTCCTCAACATGGCTGCCTTGTTGGAGTCAAAGTGAGAGTTGAACTCATAATATTTTGGTTTTGTTTTAATAGCAAATCAAACCAAGTATAAACATATTTGATCTAGTTATATCTAGTATTTAAATCAGTTCAGTAGAGATGTGGTGTTTTTGCTTTAGGTTCTGTTTATATTCAGAAAACTTTCTTTTTAACTCTCATCTCTGTGATGTTAGAAAAAAATCTATGTTTGTGTGTGAGCTCTTTATCTGATTGTGTTTTCCTCAGGGCTCTGGATATTCTTAGTGATGAAGTCCTGGTGGAGCTCTCTGCAGCCTACAGGAGGACGGTGAGTCACAGAGCAGCGCTCCATGCTCGTCATGACTTCCATGTTTGTTCATAGAGCTTGTTATGGTGCAGATAACCGTTTGGACCGGGCTTTGGGAGGCTGAATCATTTGACTCTTTTCCTCAAATTAGAAGTTTTGTAGTTTGCTGAAAACATTGAACTGCACTGATAAACACAATACAGGAAAAGCATTTAATCATTTTAATCAATCACATACTTTGACATGTATTGGTTGCGTGTTATCTGCTTGTTTTTAGATCCCAGCAATGCAGAAGCGGATTATCACCCCCTATCCTGGTGCTCCAGACCTCAGTGCATACGAGGAGGAGGATCTAGACTCTGCGTTCAGCGCCAAACCAGACGGAGAACTGGATCAGTCTTGCAGGTATACAAAAGAATAAGTTTACTCTTTAAAAACGAGCGCTCCAGTCAGAGGTTTACATACCCTAACCATGGGAACAGGTGTAATGAGGTTTGTATTTTAAGATGGGTTCAAAAGCTTTATTATTAACCCGTACATGCAGGAGTTAATTTCATTACGGATTATCTCTTTTTTCACACAAACATGCATGTCTACAGCGGAATTTGGCCAATAGAGGGCACTAGGGTGCCACCCCCCCACACACCTAATGACCCTGATGAAGACATAAGAAATATATATATATCTATATAAATATTTTTTATAAATACATTTTAAATTAACATTTGAAATATTGTGAAATATATCAATATGTATTTCTTAGATGTGCAAGATGCATATTTGATTTTTAATGACCAGTAATGCATCATTCAATTTTAATCGGGTTGAAGACGCGGGACTTGGAAGGAGGGGGAGGGAGAGAGAGAAGAATGAACAATCTGGGATTCACATGGAAAATAATACAATGTAGTGTCCTTTTTTCCAGATGTTTGTGAATGTGCATAGTTGCGCTTAAATAAACACATTCTCAGAAAATAAATAGTTTTTATATATAAAAAAAAAAAAATATATATATATATAAATAAATAAAGCGGACTAATAGTTTCTCCATTATTAAACTGGTACATAATTTTTTTAGGTTTGTGACACAATGTTGGATCATGCAAAACACAGATTAATCTTGATTGTGGGCTTAAAGGATCTCTGCTCTGTTTGAATGACAGTCTTTGTCCCAGCAGACATTCCCTCCATATAATCCCATCATCTCTATGCTTAGGAGATGAGGCGGCCTTATTATATCGATACCTCAAAGCTGTATCTGGATACACTATTAATTTGGTGGTATAAATAAAAGTCTCGTTTGCATGTTTTTTTTCAATAGTTTATTTTAGATTTCTAGACTATTTCAGTTCATTTATATAGCACCAATCACAACACATGTAATATCAGTGCACTTTACAGAGACAATTCAACCAAATCATACAGTCTGATTGGTTCAAAGTTTTCCATTTGAGGAAAACCAGCTGATTGCATCGACTCATTAACCCTAAGGCAATCCCTCACACCAAACATGCAAGCGACAGTGGAGAGGAAAAACTCCCTTTTAACAGGAAGAAACCAGGCTAAGTGTGAGCGGCCATCTGCCGAGGCCGACCGGGATTCAAGGAGACAGAAGCAGACATTATTTGCACATTAAAACAACAGAACCTTAAATAACCTTAAAATATTGTCAGATTGTTATATTTAAGTTTATTTTCATCTATTATTAGTTAAATAACTTATTTAACTAACAGAATCTGTGGAGAATGAAGGTTCCATGTTGAGATTGAAAAAGGTGTTTTTCATGTTAATAAACATGATTTTTATGTATGGAAGTAAATCTGTGTCGCTGGGATTGAAATTAAAAATGCCACTGAAATTTAAATATTGTATGTTTGTACTTACTGTTTCAGTGTTAAAATATATTCAGAACACATTTTTGACCTAAAAAGTTCATTGTCATTATTTCTACACAGTTGAAATTTCATTTATTCTCTCTTCAAGATAAAAATTCACATTACTATTTCAAAGTGATTACATTTTCAATACTTATTTTTCAGTTAAATTTTTCAGTGTTAAAGAAATCTGCATATAATCTGCGTATAAAAAAAATTAAACCTTTAAAAATTCAAACTTAATATTTTCAGCCTCCTGAGATTCAACTGGCTCTATTTCACTGTCTTAAATTCGGCGTTTAAATTCAGTGTAAAAAGGGAAGGGTTACTTCAGGTCACAGACATTAGCAATGGATTGAAAACCAGCATGACCGAGCCGGTCATTTAAGCTAACGCTAACTCAACTACAAAAAAAGGAAAGTAACAAACTCACCGTTGAGTTAGCGTCAGCTTGCATGTCCGGCTCCGTGATGCTGGTTTACCTACAGTATGAGCGCCACAAGCATCACGTCACGTGACTAAGAAAACGTAACGGGATTGGCTGGGTGTTGGACGCCACAATCCATTGCTAATGTCTGTGACCTGAAGTAACTGCCCTTTTTACACTGAATTTAGACGCCGAATTTAAGACAGTGAAATAGAGCTAGTTGAATGGTTGAATTTTTTTATATGCAGATTTCTTTAACACTGAAAAATTAAACTGAAAAATAAGTATTGAAAATGTAATCACTTTGAAATAGTAATGTGAATTTTTAGCTTGAAGAGAAAATAACAAATTAAATTTTAACTGTGTAGAAATAATATCAATGAACTTCTTTTTAGGTCAAAAATGTGTTCTGAATATATTTTAACACTGAAACAGAAAGTACAAATATACAACATTTAAATTTCATTGGCATTTTTAATTCAAATCCCAGCGACACAGATTTACTGCCATATTTATGCCTTTAATTATTTTTCATATTTTATTCAGATTTTACCCAAAATGATATTGAGTATCAAACGTTTTACTGGCGACCGATATCCAGTTGGATATTTTATTATATTGACAAATCTAAGCGCAATAAGGAGTCAACTGTCTCTGACTCTTCCAAACAATTTTCCCGTTATCTTCATTCTGAACGGATCAATCTTAGTTTTCTCCAACAAGCATCTTTTACTGTTGGTTAAAACTTCTTTTCATTTATTATGATATACGACCAGATCTTTTGTTATCGGCCACTAATAAGTTCTGAATGTTGGAACGTTCATCGTGTTTCCTTAAATGTGGTTTTATGCCAGGAAACAAACTGGTTCAGATATTGACTCTAAGTGTATTCTACCAGGCCTCATTGTAGGTTTATCCTGTCAACAACTTTTAGACTCTATAACCTTTCTAATCAGCTCTGCTCCTAACAAACCCAGCAAGTTGTTTACATTCCTGTTATTATTTGCAAAGTTTTTTCATATTCTTGTAAATGTTCTTATCTATGCTCACATGCTCCAGGCACAGTCTGTACTTTTGCTGCACATTTCTAAGAATCGAGGCAAGCTGCTTTTAGAACGATCCAGTTTTTCTTTCGTTTTAACCGTGCTGTTTGTCATTGCCGTATTTTCAGTGCTGTCTCAGTGCCTCTATTGGTAGACCTACATTCCTCCATTAAAGTTTTAGTTTGATTCTTCTCATAGTAAGTATTTTTGCCACAAGCTTGTCTATGGCTACAAAGTGTTTTGAGAAGTGATTGTTCATTTAAACGGTGAAAAGTATCACTGAAACAACAAAAAAACAAGGGGGGACAGAAACTGGATTCTCTGTGAGCATATATATATTATGTATATATATATATATATATATATATATATATATATATATATATATATATAATATATAATATTCTTCTGATGTTTGTTCAATGTTCATCCTCAGAGAAATCCTGTTAAAGAAGGCAAAGGTGAAGGCAAAGAAGAAACCTAGGAGACGCTCTGACAGCTCAGGAGGCTATACGCTCTCTGATGTCATTCAAAGTCCTCCTGTTGCAGGTACTAAAATGCACACAGACAAAAAACAATGTCCTAGCCTCTTCAGATCCCTCAGCTCTGCATTTTGTTAAAGAAATCGACTTCAGTTGTTGTCTAGAAGTAGCTTGTTGTTTGGGTGGGCTTTCGGTCTTACCGTGGTGTGCCATGGTTCCTTCCAGTGGTGTCTCCTATCCTGGTGAAGTCGGGAAAGGCCAACTCAACAGAGTCTCTACAGGAGGTCCTCACATCTGACTCAGAGGGCAGCTACCTAGGAGCCAGCAGTCCCAGAGACATCCAGTCTCCTGTCTTCCATGACAAAACTGAGGTACTTTCCATTTAATCATATGAAAAAGGTTTGATAGTTAAAGTTGTGGTCTAAATAATGAATTAGTCCACAGTTCTACCAGGTAAGAGCCTGAACACACCGGTTGTGTATGACTTTTTAATCCCCGATCTGATTTTTTTTTCATTCTAAACCAGAAAAGATAGAAATGTTCATATGCCTATATAAAAAAACATGAGATCTATGTCTAAACAAAAGAAAAACACAGCAATAAACACTGTGGGACAGTTTATATGCTGACTGAGGCAATGAGAGATGATTCTAAGAGGGAGATCTGTGAGTTTATCGAAGTTTTTCTTTCTTTATTTTTTCATAAAGAGAGAGGATACGCAGAGCTTACCTGCTCTCTTTGCCCCTCGATATTTTGTTTTTTGTGAAGCTCAAATGAGGATCACTACTTTATCTGTTTTCTTCCATGCTGAATTTTTATCTTATGTAAAGTATTCTTTTTTTATTATTAATTTTTTTTTTTTACAATCTTTCATTCAATGTTTTTGCACGAGTCTGTAGCCGATGTGTTTACTTTTAACCGTGTCTCTTTCTTCCGGTCAGACCAATGAAATTGCAACTGAATTGCTGCTACAATAGACCTGAGCTCTCAGTCAGACCAACGCAGCACCCTTGTGTAAAATCGTGTCGGGTGTGATCAATGGGGACATTGTTTCTCAATGAGCGCTAAACACCATGACCTCATCCGACATGATTTCCTGTTGAATCAGATGCAAAATCTGATTCGGTGTGTTCTGGCCTTAACACTTTAAGTTCTGCTCATAGCTCACCCTGAGCTAGCACTGGGCTTGATGTTTTATTGGCTTAATATATTCAGTGACTGATGCTTTAATGCATAACTGCCCAGCTATGGTGCAAATAGCTAAAGGTATAGGTATATTAAAGACGTCTTATTTTTATTCCTCCTGCAGGATGAGCGAGCCTTCAGTCAGAGGCTGAAGACCCCACCCAGCACTCCAACTTCCCTGAGAACCAACCCTCCTGCTCTTTTCCCAACTCCCCCCAGCTCCAATCCAAGAAACATCCTCAAGTCTGCTTCATGGTAGGGAATATTTTCTCTATTTATCACTTATTAATCAAGAATAAGTAGAACTTTATGTTAATTACTGAAGTTTTAGCGTGAAAAAATGCATCCTTCAAACTGTCTTTCTATAACCCGCAATCAGTGTCTGAATAATGCCCTGGTTTTTCAATCTGCAGTCCTCATCCACCTCCAGTCTTGGATCTGAGAACCATCATGGACATGGAGGCCAGCTCTCTGCAGACTCTTGGTGCAACTCCTAAAAGCCCTGGAATGTGGGAAAATGAAAACCTATTAGACATGCTGATTTTTGAGCTTGGTAAAAGTGTTTGTGCTAAATGTAAACTACTTTGGATGTGTGGGTTTTTCCTCTCTATGTGCAGGATCATCTCCAACATCAAACCCTCACCTGTTTCCTCCAAACTGTCCCAGAAGCAGAGGAAGATGTTAGCCTTGGCCAATAGAGAGACGGCTGTGGAAACGTCCCCATCCAAATCGGCTCCAATAGTGACTCCGTCTAAAAGCAGCGATAAGGCCTGGTGAGGCAGCTCAGAAATAATCCAGTAGGCATTATAAGGTCTTTTTAAAATTCTGGATTTTGCCAGAAATTATTGGAAATAAAAGCTTTTGTTTTTTTTGCATTATTGATTTAAGCCAGTTTCAGCTCGCTCAGTTTTTAGCACTTAGCAGGGATCAAATACAAATGATGATATTTAGGGATGCACTCATCAAAAAATGATGAAGAGCTTCTGGTCTGTATTTGGTAAAAATGTAATACCAATTTCAAATAACTCCTGATTTCCTGTTTTGCCCTGGTTTGAAGGAGTTTCTATTGGGAAGAGAACTGGCATCTTTTGGCTATATAAAAAAGAATGCTGTTAAACAAGGCTTTTTTTATATAATAAAAAGCATCCTAATTATCGGTTGTATAAAAATACATTGGAATGCATCATTGCTCGTCAGTGTAAAATGAAGAGTGGATCCACTTTTTCAATGTTGAGAGTCACCTTTACTTTGAAAATTACAAGACTGGAGTAGACAAGTGATCTATTATTATAAGTTATTATTTTTATTAAAAAAAAAGAAAAGAGGCTGTTTCTGATTTCAATATCTGTAGGAGCTTTAAAGTAAGATGCTTAAATAATTAAGTAGTAAGTTGAAATCAATGTAAATTAGATACGAGGATGATATCACATCTTATCAATTACAAAGTTAAGAATTTTATTATCATATCCTAACAGACTTCATCAGTAAACTATTCATCTTTTGAAAAAGCGATAGAACATCAAGTTGTGACAAACCCGGTGATATACACTCCTAGTAATTAGCTTTTCGCATGGCTAGCATTACAAAATGAACATTCTGTTCTGACCAAACGCTGAGGTATCCAAAACCTTTACTAGCCCAATATGGTGGACGGGTTAAAGACTGATTGTTAAAACAGTAACTTTGCAGCAGACTGTTCAGCTTCCTGTTTTCTGCTGAAAGTAGTGCTCTCACTCACTCTTATACAGTTTGATTGAACCGACTGTCTCAAGCTGTTTCTACAAATGAAGTAGAAAACTCTTTGTTTCCTTTGACTTAATATGGCTTGTAAAAACTAACAGTAGCTCACATCAAGTCATCTTCCTGCTATCACTGCTTCCACACTGAGGAGTGGTGTCATTAAGCCCTCATAGCATCGAGTGAGTCGCTGCTTAGAATCAGATTGGATCATTTGTGTTCTGTACGTCCAGTCGGAGCTGGTGAAGCCAGTATCACTGGTTCTTCTCTAGCACTATTGTTAATCAATGAAGCAAAATATTGAAAAACGTTTAAAACAGAGATCGGTAAGAAATCTCATTTTATATTTGAACAGTTGTGTACAGATTTTCCGTATGTTTGCTTTCTGCAGGGCAACAGCGATCCAGTCTCCTCCCTCTTCATGTTCTTTTCGGGCTCTCATAAAGGAGGAAGAAAGCCGTTTAACCAGAGCGGGTCAAGCTGGACCACAGAGGGTCCAGGGATCCTGTGTCAATGTTGCACCTGCAGCCAGGAGGGTGACCTTCAAAAGCTGCGAGAGCGGCGAGCCAGAGAAGCCCAGCGGGTGAGCAGAGTGTTTCGAGCTGCTTCAAGGAAAATGAGGTGGAGTCAGGGTAGGAAAAGGTTTTCAATGTGCAGGTCATAGAGAAAAAAAATTAAATGATCAACAACACAAGGATTTTAGAGTAGATCTTTTTTAGGATTTGACTGAAAGTATGAGCTTCTTTCTGCCTGGAAGGTAATTAAGCCTGAAACAGAGTAAACATTCAGAGTCTTCTGGTCTGTTCTGCTGATTTCCACTTGAAGGCACTGTTGAGGTATTTATTGTGCCGTCATCATGGTTTCCTTTTTGTTTGCTCATTTCACAGTATCACGTTTCTCTCTTATATTATGGCCTTTTACTTTATCTAAGTTAACCTTTAGATGCAAATAAAAGCGATCATGTTTGCAAACTTACTTTATCATTACTTTTAAAGATGAGAAACTAAAATTAACATACATTTGTTTGATTCGTTTTTACAAGAAGGGGAAATAAGAATTTAATGTTTTTGTTTAATCTTACTGGTTAAGTGGTTATCTCAAAGTTCTGGGTTTCTCTGCGGTTATCTGCTGGGGTGCTTGAATACTCTGATGTGGACAGCTTAGAGTGACCCGATGCAGCTGGGTTGACCTGCCTGCAGAGACCGAGTCACTCTGACCTTTACTGCCTCTCTTGACAGCTGGACAAACGCTGTATTCACACACAGTATCCCGGCCTGTGGAAGCGGTGCTCTGTTCTGCAAAGTATGCAGCTATCTCTGATTATGGTTTATTATAGGATTTATCCAACTTCCTCCTGTAATGTAACCAGCAGATGTGTGGATATTAAACGGCCGCAGGATGCGGTGATGTGAAGGAGTTTAAATCAGGAATGATAAGGCCGTTTAGGAGACAGACGCATTAAAGCCTCGGTCAGGAAATTCTGGAACGTCCTTCCCGAGTCGGAATTATGAAAGAAGCCTCTAATCTTTGATTTGATAGAATGTCGGACATTTTTTCCGTCTTATGTCTTCAGCGAGTATTTCCAGAGGAAACTATTGGCCGTATCATTACACTGGCCTGGTTCCAGGATCCATATGAACTGAATGCTTTTAGACTTGTTTATAGTTCTTGGCAAAGGTTTTCATACCGCTTAAAGTTTTTAACATTATTGTGACTTTAGAGCCGTTAATGGATTTTATTTGGATGGTTCACGAATAGGCAACGCAAATTAGTGCCCAATCCCCTGGAATCCATCTAGAATTTTAATATTGGTTTTCAGCTGGCCTTCAGCTGGGCCCTTCTAACAAATGGAAACACATTTAGTTGTGCCTTCCTGGAAGGGGAACCTCTACACCAGGTTTCCTTCATATTCCATTCATCTTCCGTTCTAACTATGCCTCCCCGCAGCATGATGCTTCCACCACCATGGCTCATTGTGGAGGTGGCGTTCTGAACGATGCAGTGTTTGTTTTGGCAGCGAGACGAGCTTACCTGGGGTCCGTTTCACGAAGCAGGTTTACCAAAAACACGTCAAATCGTTGCTCCACTGATGGTGGCTTTTCCCATTTTAGCTTTTCCTATTTGCTTAGCTCTTTGTGGACCTGGTTAAATTTGATTTAACTAATCGATAGCAGCCGCTTTGGAATTGAACACTCAGACTTCCCGACCTTTTGCTAGATCAATTTAGAGTTGTGGATTTTAATCTGAATTTGTTACACCTGCTTCATGAAATGTCCCCTGAGCTCTTTCCACAGCAACATGATTATTAAACATGAAAACAGTGTCTTCAGTAAGAGATCTCTCAGATCCGGTAAAAAATGGACCGCTACAGATGATACTTCCTATCAACACCTACAGCAATTTGTTAAAAAAAAAAAAGCCAAGGAATTAAATATCCCATACAGCAACATGTGGTTCTCCCTGTTCCCCTTTATTGTTCATGTTAAAATAAAATGTACTTCCTCATCCTGATTTAAGAATACATTTTTTTAATGAATAAGTTTGAAGCCCTTAACTGTAGGAGAACTAGCTGTAGCCATTAGCTGGTCTGGAGCATCCAGCCCTCCTGTTCTTCTGTTCCTCAGAGGGAACATTGAAGCACATCTCTTTATAGAGAGAATGTTTATAGAAAAGTCTGAGACGGTCGGCTCTTTGTTTAGCAGCCTCAGCTTGCATTGCTAGCGGTCAAGTTGGGTCAACTAGAATAAAAGTTCAGCTTGTCTAGAAGGGAAAAAGTTATTTGTACTGTTTACCTGAATGAACCACAAGACTTCTGGATCAATCTGTTGTCTGGATGTGACCTTAGAAATGTTTGGCTATTTATTTACAAAACATCAGACCAAAGTATGGCGGTGGAGTGATGATTATTTGGGCTGGCATTACTGCCTGACATTATAGTTGGTCATCTGACGCCCTGATGGAAATCTGCTGGAAGGGAAACCGAAGAGCAAAGTCAATGCGTTTCCAAGCTCTTATTAAAGCTGCACTTTAAGCTGATTCAGATGTTCTAGAGAGCTGTTCATCAGTGTTCTAAACAACTAAAGCGAGGCTGGAAAGAATATTGGGACAGAAATATCAGCCTAATGTGAGTCAGCCGGAAAATGACTGATGGCGGGGAATACTTAGTTTTCTGGTCTATGAATGAAGGAAAATGAATCAATCGGGAATAATGAGGCTCCCTGCATGTCTGGAAGTGAGTTGAGCAAAAATCGAACTTAAAGAATTTAACCTGCAGCATTTCTGGATCTAACCCTAACCCCTCCTTCCCTCAGACCCTGGGTGCTGGCCGCAGTGGGCAGCCCTCCTCTCTCCTCCCTGGTGACCTTCGCTTCCATCGTGGAGGAGGAGAAGCAACAGGAAGCGGCGCTGATCCGCAGCAGAGAGAAGCCGCTGGCGCTCATCCAGGTACAGGGCACATGCACACACTCGCTATGGTTGTGACTGAATGCAGAGCTGGAGGTAAACGGCATGGGGGTGGAATGTCTGCTCCTTCTGTCGTCTGGCTGATTATCTGTTTAACATCAGCCTCAATGCAGTGCTGCTCTGGATGCTCCCCTCCTGCTGCTGCCAAACTTCTGCCGCTGCCTTCACTAAACGCTTTTCCCTCCATGCAGCTCTCTGTTTGTCATTAAAGTCTCCACCATCAGCGTTTCCTGTTTTCACCCACGAGTCAAATCATCTTTTACTGAACACATTATCCCATCGCATCATCTTCTGAATCTCTTTGGTTTCTTTCTTCTTTAGATTGAAGAGAGAGCCATACAGGACCTGCTGCTCCACTACAAGGCACGGAACAACCCAGATGAGCTGATAGTGGTGGAGACAACAGCCAGAGGCCCCATGGCAGCCCCAACCTGGCACAAACACTGAGACAGCTGTGTTATCGACGTACCATCAGAGGGAGGAGGTGGAATCCACATCCCGCTTTTAAAATGTTCTAAGGTTCTGGTGTGTCTTATTCAAATGTGAGAGAATGGCTGCTTTGTATTTCACAAAGTGCTCCTAATAGGAACTTTTTGGATTCTGTTTGCTCTCATATTACTCGGCAAAACAAAAGGAAAACAAAAGCCCTTTATTTCGCTTGTTTGTCTTGTTGAAGTTACCAAAGAATTGAAATTAGTTGGAGAACTTTAAGCTGCAATGCGGGTCCAAACTAAATAAAGAGCTCATGCATGTGTCCGAATAAGAAACCCATGAGTGCCAAACACGGGCCGGCATAGCGTCAGCTCTAATTACTGGGCTGCTTCATAGAGGATCACCCATCTGGTGTTCTTTTGAACTTAATCTGCTAATAAGGGTTTTATAACAATAAAAAGAAAAGCTCCATGTTCCTCAGTAGGATTAGAATCCAACCCAAAAAAAAGCAAGGATATGGGAGGTTATGCTTGTTGACATCAAAGCACAAATTCCTCACCTTTATCGGCAATCATTTAGATGTTACTACATTTAATGGATTTATAAGGTGGACACGGTGGGAGTTGGTAGTTTAATTCATTAGAATAATAGCAATAAAAAAGATTTTTCAGTGTTTGACCTGCTGAGCCAGTAGATCTAGTCAGTTCTGATCTCGTCCGGTTGATCATTACAAATGTTTTTTTTGTTGACAGATTTCCTCAGCTGTTATATAACCGGCGACCTTGTGATTACTAGGTCAGCATCTTTATAATAGTGAAAATGCATCATTTGATGTGGTTACAGCGAACGTTGAGCCGAGGCTCGAGATGGAAGGAATATTGTGAAGCTGGTTATTAACACTCTGATTTCACTTTTCTTCAGCTAAGTTCTGCTTTTTGGTTCCCTTTTGGCTCTTCCCCTGTAGCCAGTGTTAAGTTTTTCTTTTACCTCATCTTTAAACCGCATATTCTCATTATGACATACCAGATGTCGTTTTTTTTTTGTGTGTGTCTAAAAATGAAAGATGTGAAAACAAACTGGCATGCATAATAATAAAGGATCTCATCTGTGCAATAAACTCGTGTGTAATGTTGGATTTCATTGATTTGTCTCAGTTTGCCAGTTTTAACATTCCAGTCGCTTACGTCAAAACGTCCATTTAATGTCCTTTTAAGTATCAAATAAAAATAACGTTTATTCCCCACATCTGATCATGCCACTTCGGCCCTGAATGAGAGGAGGACCATTATCAAGCCCCAGTCTGTGATTAACTGTGATGACCCTGATCTCAGCAGAGAGGATGGCGATTGAGGGATTTTATTGGCTGTAATTGAACACAGAGCCTCACGTCGGAAGTCGGAGAGAGACGACTCATGGGGAAAAATGTTAATGACGGATTAGGATGAATTAGCTAGGGCAGAGATGACACATTAACTGGAGGAAAAACGTCTTCCTTTTGACCTCGCGCTAATGTGATGTGGCTGATTTATCATTTTTCAAATGGACTGCTCATTGTGTTTGTGCTCAGAATAATAATCTAGTCTGTGTACAAAATGACTGAAAATTGGTTTATTGAGCACAATTAAGGACTTTTCAATGTTGAGGGCCACTTTCATTCTTTAGTTTTTTTTTTTGCTAATGTAAGTTACTGTCCCTTGACTTGTACAGGTGTCTTTAAAATGCATCTAATGTGGATCTAAAGAGGTTTGTGTAAAGAAATCAAACGCATTAAGTCCTGGTATTTCTATGTTGTACGACTCACTAATGACGCCCATTTTTATAGTGCTTCCTGATATGAAGGTGTATAAATATAACCGGCTGCCTCAGAATCGATCAGACTATTTTCCCCATTTCCATCTCACTTTATTCCCATCTTAATAAATGATTTATTAATTAAAGTTCCATAGTCTCTATCTATAAATGAATGAAGTAGGGTTAGTTAATAATTACCATAAAATCCAGCAGATTGGGCTTAGCTGAAGCCACTCCAAGCATTGGTCATGCTGAGGTGAGTGAAGCTTCCTAATGGCACTCAGTGTTTGCATGTTTATGGATATTGATCCAATTTATTGCTATTTTAGCAATTGTCAATAATGTATTTTTATTCTGTTTTTAAGATAACTTTGTCCATGATATTTTTTTGCTGTCATATTAAAATTATATATTTACCCACATTAAGAATATTCTAACAATGCTACCTTTGGCTAAAGAGGACAAATGTAGCAAAGCACTTCAATCTTTGGGGATTTTCTGTCTTTCATTTCCTTTTTGCTTTCCAGTTTCCACTGTTTTTTTTTCCTTTTATTGTAACATATTACATGATTTCCAAATACTAAATACTAACTTAAATCTAAACCTTGATCTAGTTATTATATTAATGTCTTTCCTTGGCAAAGTATCTGTCCAATCCTACTTTCTGTTATTTTCCTGTTGAGCTGTAATTGAATTTGAGAACCCTGGTGGGAATCCCTGCTGTAGATTTCATCACGTAAAAACTCTCCGAGATCAATCGAGCATTACGCAGTATTTGAGAAAAGCAAGCTCCTCCCTTTTAAAAGTAGGAGGATAAGCCCTGGCTGTTCAGCTTTCCTTCCAGGCACATGGGAAAGTCATAGGGCTGTCATCCAGATGGTGCGGATAACTCCGGGATTAATTTGTTTATGGAGAAAAAGTGACGCTCCAGACGCCCCTTGGGACAGCTGCCACATTTCCAACCTGCTGTGACTGCATAGAGCCAGAGGGAAGTAAATCAACAAGGTCAAAGCATTATTTACTCAGCCATCACTTATCAGGTAGCTCTCAGTATAGAACATTTAGTCTAATAATTATAAACAGTTCTTAAGTGAATCTCCAACTTGTGCTCTTAAATGAAACCTCCTGCCTCAGGATATTTGAATGAATCACAGTTGACATTTTGTCTTCTAGGTATAGTTTTACACTCCTTTCTGAAATCACTCTTTCCTCCTTGCTACAAATAACCACACCTAATAACATATAATTTTCATATAAAAAAGCATACCTTAGAAAGCTCAGTCCTGAAGTTATCTGAATATTTATCGGAGGATTATCAGCAACTGACGATGTGGATTTCAGGTTAGCATTTCATATCTTGTTAACATAAACTACATAACCTAAAAAAAAGAAATCTGAACAATAACTTTCTTTTAGTCCACTTATTTTGGTGGTGAGCAGCATGACGGATGGGATTACGGGGGGAATAAAAGGGGAGAACATAGTCCATAACCCCTTAAGTAGTGCAAAAAGTCTACGATTCAGAGGTTTATGGTGAGAATTCAGCTCAAAGCTTTGCAGGTATAAAGCAAATACATACAATGTAACACTGGAGTGGTACAGGGTTGGTGTTCCTGCTAAAATGTCAATTGTTTTTTTTATATAAGGAAGTTTTCTTCAAGGACTTTTAATAAGTATAGATTCATGCTGAAAATGTCCCACCTTTACTTGTTTATTTAGGGGTCTTATGTTTATGCATTTAGCAGACGCTTTTATCCAAAGCGACTTAGAAAGTAGACACAGTTTTACAGTTATCGATATGACAAAAAGTTCTTAGAGGAAAATCCTTTGTCAGAATCAGTGGTGATGGTAAAGGGAGCGAAAGAGTAGTAGAGGGGTAAAGAGCTATGGGTAAGAGTTAGGATAAGAGATGCTCTTTGAACACGTTGGTCTTTAAGAGTTTCCTAAAGATAGAAAAGGACACTGCTGTTCTTGTGGCGCTTTGTAGGTCATTCCACCACCTTGGAACAACCCATGAAAACAGTATGGATGGTCTTAAGCCTGGTGTAGGCACTGTAGACGACAATCCATTGCTGACCAGAGTGACTGACTTGTGAAATAAGCCTTTGCAAGAGGGTCCAGGTAGACGGGGGCCGTACCCTGAAGCACTTTGTAGGCTGGCATCAGGAACTTCCCCAGTGGGAACACTGGATGAACTGATCTCTGTACATTTATAACTCTACAGGCCAACTGAAGATCTATGAGGCTTGTGTGTTTTTACCAAATCACCTGCTGTTTACCTACTGGCCAGCCTCGCAGATTGTCAGCTTCACAGCTATGTAAAAACTTCATCAACGAACCTTTTGCTATTCAGCTATCAATCAATGGATAAATAACAGCTGGCTCACGTGGTCACCTGTCCTGCAAACAGGAGCCTGGGTTCGTATTAGTGTTGCACTGATATCGATACCAGTATCGGGCCCCGATCCAGCACTAAAATGGTGGTATTGGTATCGGCAAGTACCAACAAATAGGGCAGCGATACCATTTTGAGAGCCAAAAGGTTATTCAACTATTGTCACCTATTCCAGGTAGGCAATAAAAAGTTCTACTGGACTCACTTTGTATTAGTCTTTTTCCTGCTTCAGAAAGGTAGGCAGCAGCTTGACAAAGCCATGATGGCAATTATTTTACATCCAAGTAGTATGCAGTTCTTTATATATACACACACATCAATTTCAAACAGATGGTATCAGTATGGTATCTGTATCGGCCAATACAGCACAGCCAGCTAACAGGTATCGGTATCGGGGCCAAAAAATGGCATTGGTGAAACACTAGTTCGTGTCAGCTGGGAGCATTGAGCTGCCAGTTTTGGTCCTTAGGCAAGACCCTTTACGCTAATGCCTGCTTTTGGTGGGACTGGTTAGGGCATTGCTTGGAATCCAGAGGTTCTGAGTTCGACTGCCACTCGGAGTCCCCAAGTAAGACCGTTAACCCCACACTGCTCCCCGGGTGCCGCAAAATGGCAGCCCACTGCTCCCCAAGGGGATGGCTTAAATGCAGAGAGTTAATTTCATTGCTCTGTACTTGTGACAGTGTAATGACAATTTAAAAAAAAGGCAAAGATTAACTGCACTCTGGACTGCATCTTTTAACTTCCATTATATTTCTGTCATCTCCAATCAGCTCCTCTGTCTCTGCTAAAGTAAAGCATTGAGCAACATTTCATGTGCAGTGTTAGTCTTCCTCTCCACATGTTTTTACGATGTGGAAGGGACACAGTGAGACCTTTGAGTTACCAAAGGCCTCCAGGCTGATTCTTTGATTTACACTGAAGAGCCAGGAGAGGAAAACCTGATCAGATTCCTCTGATACTGGATTGAACCGCTCTACTGGAGATGTCTTGCTAATAATTTCATAGCCCTGCTTTAAACCTCAGTATGATCTCTGACCTCTTTGCTGGGTTTCGCAGTGACCGTTCACCAAAACACTTAATTCAGCAAATCTACAAATTTATGAACACTAAGGAGTTACATTTGGCATCAAACAGTTATTTTCTATTATCTAATCTTCTACTGTAAATTATGTGTATGTAAGACAAGTAAATATAATTCCTTGCTGCTCAGTTATATTTGTTAGATTTGGGTCATAATCTTAATTTATCGGCTGCCTAAAATAAGTCGGAGCTAAAAAGGAAAAAAGCCATTTTATAGTAAAGTCGTTACCACAGCAGATAAATCTATAGGGTGCAGCTTAAGGACAAAATGTTTTATTTAGAGATATGAAATGGAAGAAGGTTTTTAAATAGTAGAGATATATAATGTTGACACTAATTGGCAAGGGGTGGTGGGGACTGACTCTACTGAACAGATAGACTTATAGTGAGATTACACACAGGTAGGGCCGAAAAAAATTAATGGCATTCATTGTTAGTAATGGATTATTCAAATAATTGTCAACTACTTTAGTAATCGATTAATCATTAACTGGAGCATAGAGACTGTAAAACAGGCCTTTAGCTGACAGAGCGACCCACTTATAGCAGTAATTATATTAAAATTGTAAAAAAAAAATGTTTTTTAATATTTTTCATTTAAAATAAAAAATAAACAAATAAATAAAAAACTTTAGTCTGTCAATTTGCTCTATCTAGAAATCAGGTGGTAAAGTTTTAGTTTCAATTTCTTAAAAAGTCATCTTTAAGGAACCTTTGGCTATCTGATTATTAATCGATTAATAAAAAAAATAATCGACAGATTAATGGATTTGCAAAATGATCGTTAGTTGCAGCCCTACACACAGGTTGCCTTTATTTACTAATTAGGTGGTTTCTGTAATCAGTTGGTTGCAGTGGATTTTATTTAGTTTTTTAGGATATTGCTCAATGTAAATGCTTCTTTCAGACTTAGACTTAGATTTTATTTGTCATTTTGTTTACATAAGTGTAAAAAAAAAAAAGAAATTTAGTTTGGAACAGCTCTCTGGACAATTTCATCTTTTTTAAAGTGCAGCCTTGAAAAATAGTTAAAATAATAATAATAATAATAATAAATATATAAAAACAGTAATATAGACATATGACTGTAAGTTTACAGTTCTAACTTTTTTATTTATTTATTTTTTAATATAATGATATAATATAATAAAATACAATACAATAACCCATTTTACACAACATTCAGCAGTCCAATGGCAGTGGGGAAGAAACAGTTGTGGAATCTGCTGGACCTGCATCCAATGCTTCAAAGTCTCTTCCCAGAGGGCAGCACTCTCCTCACCTTCTTCCAGTCTGAGGCGCTGCAGCCTCCACACCACACCTTAAGGCAGCTGGTCAGAACGCTCTCTATGGTTCTTCTGTAGAAGGTGGTGAGGATGGGTGGGGGCAGGTGGGCTCTCCTCATCCTCTATTTATTAAATTTCTGGATCCCTTTTCCTCCACTAACTGTTGTTAATCACTAAAGACTCATCTAAAATAACCAGAGAAATGACTTATAGGTGAAAGCATCAGAAAAAAACCCTTCCAAAAGTGATGCTCACCTTTCAACCTGTTGTTTTAAGTCATTTTTACCATTCATCTATAAGTATTCATCTTCTTGAAATGTTAGCATACCTATGACCCATTTGCTTCATATAACAGTTCACACAGATTGGAAAAACATCATCAATAAGTCACTGATACGGGTGTGGCTGTTTGCTGCGGACGTCTTCCAGCAACGTCTCTGCTTTGGAAGAAGTGCTGTCATGACTGCTAGGTAATTCAGGAGACAAAGCACTGAAAAGTTCAATGTCTGTAGCATCTATTAGTTGCTCAAGTGCTTTAGCAGCACCATTTAACTCTTTTACTGGCCCTGGCTCTGAAGCCTGAGAGATCACAACGGCCCTATAATGAGGAAGATTAGGTGAGATGGGCCTCACTATCTTCTTGTGATATTTGGGCCCATTCTGTAACTTAAAGCATCAATCTGCCGACATGGTTTGAAACCAAGCTCTAAACACACATCACTTTGGAAAGAAAGCAGCGGAGGTAAAAGTCTGCCTCTCCACTCTGGGGAGCCTGAATAACCTCTCCTACTTTACCTGAAACATTGCTCGGGTGAAAAAACACAGTTAAACACAGATTTGTTTTTTTCATTGTGCCTTTATGATGCAAAACCTAAACAAACCACAATCAGATATTAAAACAAACATTTTGTTTTATGTAAGAGAAGTTAAAACTATTTATATGTTGAGCTGTTTCACATAACTTTTACAGCAAAGTTGTTGCTTTTTTTGTTGGATTGTCATCATTAACAGATGATTGGATTTCTATGTGTTGACTATCTGACAACTAAAATCTACTGTAATATTTTAATTGTAAATCTCATAACATTATTATGCCACATTATTTTCTCTAACTGCTTATCTGATTATTGGTTGGGTACCTAAATGCAACACTAACTTATTTTCTAAATTGGTAGATTGTGTTCAAAGGTAGACTCCAACATTCATTAAAGATAGCAAGAATTAAATACCAACATTAAATTATATAGGATTCCCTTTATATGAATATATAAACAACAGGACGAATCTTTACCAACTACTGAAATATTGTCAATAAAAAAGGGATACATATAAAATATCAAGCTAAGCCTCCTTCACACACCAGTCAATTGATCCGAGAGACTGTGGCTACTATGAGCACTGAGTCCTGCAACTCATCCAACTACAAAAAACAAAAAAGATTGATTATCTCACCAATCACCGGATCCTTTCAAATTGATCTAAATCTCAATGTGGCACCTTAACTGTAAGGAATCAGTTTTCATGCCTAAGTACACACACACATCTCCAAATTGCACATAGGCTGGTTATTGAAAAAAGAAAAAGGGAAGTTGTGAGTTTTTTTAAAGTGCTGTTTAGAACAAACACAGTCAGTTACATATGATTCCTTCAGAGCCTTGGCATAAGCAGCTCCTTGTGATCATTTTTTTTTTTTTTTTTTTTTTACAGAACTTGGTGAACAAGGTGAAGTTATTTGGGAATTGTACCATGACCATACACCCTTGCAAACTGCTGATAATCATAACTAAAAACGCTAATGGTGTTTTCTGTTCTACATCAAAGCTTAAACTGACTGCTGTGGTATGGGCACCTGCTGACATAATACTCATTATGGTTGCTTTGTAATGAGAACAAAAAGAGCTGTGAGTTGTATAAGTTTACTATAGTAAAATGAAATAAAAATAAACCAATTCATGTTTTAACTTTTAAGGAACTCATTCAGTTGCAGAACAAACTTTTGAAAAAAATAATACATGATGATATAAATATTTTAAAAATCAAGAACAAATTCAGTAAATTTTATTAAATGTCTTTTTGTTTAATATTTATATAATCTCTTCTGTGCAGTTAATTGGGTGACATAAACTGTATAAAACCAGATTGTGCAGCAAAAGGTTTCACTAAGATTTTTTTAAACCTAGGAATAACTTTTTTTTTTTTTGCTGTTTACTGAAGTTGTTTAAATAACCTAAAAAAGTAAACAAAAAGTAAAAACAATTTTAAGCTTCCCCTAAAAAACTTTTTTTGAATAATAATAATAACTAAAACCCCAAAACAAAGAACAAAAAACCCCCCAAAATCTTGATTATCTATTTATTGAAAAATAAAAAAACAGAGGGCAGGGGATGGAAGTAAAAAGTTCAAACTGACATTTGATTGTAGGCAAATGTCACATTTCAGCTCATGTCTTTCGAGTTTCTGCAGAATCCTTCAATGTCCCTCTGGAATGTTATTTAAACACTTTTCATTGCTTGATTCAATGCATTCTTGCATAAGATGTCACACTTTCTTAAAGCCAAACTACCTGTGGAATTTTCCTCATTATCCCTCAAGCATTCTCTACGATATTCTTTCGTCAAAACCCCGAACAGCTGAAGAAGGAATCTTTGTACCAAAAGCTGTAAAAAAGCCACATAGCTTTAAAGCTGAAGTCTGTAAGTTTTTAAAAATCACTTTTTTGTTATATTGGCTAAAACTGTCCCTATGCCCAAACAGCAGTACATGTGATATGTAACCTATGAAAAAAACTGCTTCAATTGGTCCCGCATACTGCCTGTATTTCAATCTGGAAAGAATATTTCGGGACGAGACAAAACAACCAATCACAGCCAGAGGAGCGTCTGATGGAGTGTCAATCACAGCTCACACACGCTGAATCCCGCCCCCTCCCTCTCACCGCTGAACCTGCCGCAGCGCCCGGCTGCCGCAGTCAGGAGGACGCGCGTGGAAGTCATGGCGGAGCGACAGCCACCAGCGAAAGAGAAACTGCCCTTACTGCCCCTGCCGACAACTGCTTACACGGCAAACTTCGGTATAACCAGCACCTTATATCTAGCTGCTTGGAGGTGAGTGTTATCGCTCTTACCGGTTCACACTCCATGCCGCGTACGCTGCTTGGACGCTTCTGGTCGCATGCGGTAGCCGTGCAGATGCTGTGAGAGGGGTGGAGCTTGGAGGTGGGGCATGAGTGAAGCAGAGAGGGTGGGGGAGTGGCGTGAAACCTGTTTTTCTTCAAATTTTCAGTCGAAGTCTGCTCTCTTCTCAATGTTACAGACTGCAGCTTTAAGCTACCATCACAATGGATGTAAAGATTATTAAAAATGCACATTGGTGCTATAAAGTGGCTCCTTGTCTTGTTTTCTTTTTTTTTGAAAAACAAAAGCCATGCCTACTAGAGGAAATACATTTTGTCTTAAACAAAAATAATGTTTCCTATTTTTTATAACTGTATGAACAACAATTTTTTTTTTTACTGAAAATTCACATCAACGTAAAGGATTAGATGTTTGTAGATGAATCTGAATGACTTCAAGATAAACATTCTTGAAGTTGCAGGTCCAGGCTCACCTTTAGGTAAAGACTCCAAGAAAAATAAGTCATCTGAATTGCTGCTTGGTGCATACAGTAAGCACAAACAGTCAGAAGCCATCCTCCCACACTGGTTGGAGGGAGGCACTAAGATAAGGAGCAACAAGTATGCCCACAGTTGCTCTGCACCTCTCACTAAGTGGCAACTCCAGAGTAGAAGATTGTCTAACCGCACTCAGGGAGAGTGTTTACAGAGCCTGAGCCTTACATCGAGTCCAACTATTTCTAGCTGGAACCTCTCTACCTCACCCACTAGCTCAAGCTCCTTTACCAACAGAGAGCTGATATTTCTTACCCGGTGAGCCTGCTTTTGTATGGAAGAATTATCCTGCCATAATGCAAGAGCACATGATTTCAATTTGAGAAAAGAATTTCATCTTCTTGCACTCAAAACTTATAATGCTCACACTCAAAACATGCGCTCTCTCTCAAATATTTTCTCTTCTCTCTCAGATCTTTGTTTCTTCTCTCAGATTTAATGCTTCTTGCACAGATATTTTCTCCTCTCGCTTGCCTCCTTCTCTTCGCGCACAAACCGCACTCTGCTCGGGTCTCAGATACGCTCGCAAACCCGTAGGCTCTGCTTGCGGATTTTTTCTGCTCTCTCGCGGATTGCAGTTGGATCGTCGCCTAGCAACCTTTCCAGCCAATAGAACGACAGCCTCGGAAAGGATGCGCTTGTTTAACCCTACTGAGTGTGCCTGTGCTACTACGCCACTTATAAGAGCGTCAGCTGAAACTGCTATTTACAGTAGTTTTGTGGCTCGATTCAGCAAAGTTCAGTACAAGTTCAGTGCAAGAAGATGAGATTCTTTTCTCAAATTGAAATTATGTGCTCTTGCATTATGGCAGGATAATTCTCCCATACTTTTGAAGCCTATGATCGGACCACCAAGGCCCTCTTACTCGACCACCACTCATTGCACAATGCAACAGACTCCTTTGGCCCCTCCAGAGGTAGTGGGCCCACTGGATGGGGCCCCATTTTTCCACGTTATCTCTTCGGACTGTGCTGGGCTCCATTTCTGAAAACCCAGTCCCATTTCCAGGCCAGGATTCCATGTGAGACCCTGGTGACTCACATCCAGGCGAGGGAACACTTTTTCCATTTATTTGTTTCAACGTTATGGGTCTTTGTGCCGCACTTTGACCCCTCACCTAGAATATGTCTGCCTTGGTTAACCCTTTCATTGCACTGATCTCTATTTGTTCGCTGATTGGCCGAAAAAAAGTGAAGCCACCGTCCGCCATGCTGGTACTCCCCACTCCCACGGACACACGCAGTAAAAATTCCTACATGTGAAGCATTTGGCTGCAAAGACAAGCAGTTTGCCGGCTGTGGGATGAAGTTTCACAGGTAATTTCACAGTCAGTGGATGTACTAACCAAAAAAGTCAATATATACGTCAATGTATCCTATAGTATAGTATGTAGCGTAACATTAGTCTGGCTATCTCTGACTGACTCGAAGTTATTGACTAAATTAGCCATTGACATTGTGTCTAATGTTAGAAAATAGAAAGTAGAGTAAAAAGAAAGTATTTCACTGTGTTTGTTGTATTTCTCATATAAACTACATATATATATATATATATATATATATATATATATATATATATATATATATATTAGGGATGGAACGGTTTATGAAAACCGTCCAAACAGTTCGGTTCGACTGTCTCGGTTCGGTTCCCGTGTGTTTCGTTCGGTTCATGCGCTGCTCCTTTTTCTCATAGGCGAAGCGTTTACACTCCAGAGCAGAAGGTGGCGGTACTGCGAGAAAAGCCAACCTCCAGTAGTAAACAAGAAGAAGAAGAAGCCAAGCAGCGTAGCCGGGTGTAGCAGAAAAAAATCAGTTGTTGTGGAGAATTGTGTGGGTATGGCGAGTGGGAAAGAACAGCAGTTGGAAGACGCGCCAGCAGCACTTTATAGGTCTGCTGTATGGGCCCACTTTGCATTTAGAGTGACGGCGGAAAGAGACTTGTGGATAAAAACAGTGTGCAAGCATTGTGCAACACGTTTTGTTTATGCTAACAGCAACACGACCAACATGTCATGCTAACCCCGAAATCCACATACTCTGTCAACGCTCCGCTCCGCCCCGCTGCGCTCCAGACCGCCTGCACAAAGCATAGCCTACAGCCTCCGCTTTGGCTCCCGTCCGCTCTGCTCTGAGTTCCTTGGAGATCGTAGAGGGCATTCGCGAGATGATTAAATTCAAAGCAGCAAAACATGCGGAAATGATCCAGGGTTTCCGTGGATCATTAAAAATAATTACAATTCATTAATTTTTTGGGATTTTTTCACTAATTTTTATGGGATTTCGGGGTACATTGGAAAAAGGATCTAAAAATAAGTAGAAATTTCTTAAGTGTATTTACCTTTAATTTGAGTAGGTAAATGAGATAGTTTGCCAATGGAATGAGTATTTTTGCTCTTAAAATAAGAAAATTTGATTAAATGCACCTGAAATAAGACAATATATATATATATATATATATATATATATATATATATATATATATATATATATATATATATATATATATATATATGAACATTATCAATTTAAGACTTTTGGCACATCTGTATTATTATGCTCCTTTAACACATTTATTTTATTGTGATGGATTTGTATAATATGTTATACTATACAAATTATATGTGATGTGCCGAATTATTTTCATTATAAGTTAAAGTAACCTACTTATGCTATGAAACAGCAAGTGTGTGTGAAAGTGATGAATTTATCTTTATTTTATAGGTCTTAATTCCCCCTGAAAATGAGAATATCATAGTTGTTTGATGCTGTAGCTCACATGTTGTTTACCTGGCAACCGGTCTAACAAGGGAGTACCAATATGGCGGCCGGTGGCTTCACTTCAACCCCGTACTACCAACGGGCAATCAGCAATCCACTGAATACACAGAGATCAGTGTTTCAGTGTCAGTAAATTTAGAAGGTTGTAGCTGGACCCAAAATGGAGAGGAAGAAATAGTTTCCTTGTAGATTTAATGATAAAAACAACAAATCCAAATGTAATCAGGCAAGAAACAGAGGAACCATAACAGAACAAACAGGAGGTGACGGACAGGAACTGATGAGGACATGAAATAAAGATAAAGATCCAGCAAAGACAAACGGCAAAGGAGGGGTTTAGATACACTGAGGAGGAGGACAAAGATTGGAGTAATGATCTGAGTAGGAAAAGTTGTGCTGAGGAAGAGCTAGAAGAGAACCAAATGGGAAGGAAGGTGACTCTAGGAGGCAATGGAGAGTAAATGGGAAACATGAACTAAAGATAACTTTAAACAATAAAAGACAAAAGAAAACTAAGGAATGCCAAACTGAAGATAACTGAAAAAACACCAAACAGGAATAGAAGGGAAAACATTTTCATAACAAAAAATACATTAAAAAGACAAAAACATAAATCCAAGCCTAACTGAAAACCAAAAGTGAAAACTAAAAAGAACCAAAAACCCCAGAAAGCCAGATCATAACATCTTGAGGCATAAAAGCGATTGACAGCATAGTTCCTAGGATCAATGGGACACTCGAACCCTTCCCCATTCTAAGGTGGCAGCCAAGAGAGGAAACTGGCATGATCTATTTAAGAGATCTGACCCAAAATGCAAAGAACCACTGAGAGAGACCGGGGAAAAGTTAAACAATTTTATTTGAATGAACCCTGGAGGGAAACAGGGTTGGATTCAGAAAACTCAGGGTACTGAGGGAAGTATCGGAGGTTAGTTCAGGGTCAGTGGGAACTTTGAACGATGACTTTGGATAAACAGAGAAAACGGGACTCTGGAGAAAACTTTCTTCCCAGAATCCAGTGTTGTGTGGGTTAACCAGAGGGAGTAGCTCGTTGGAGGGCGGACAGGTTTAGACTTGGTTGGTTCCTGAGGCACTATGGAGTGGACTGTCACTTGAAATCCAGGAGGTCTTGAACGGAATTTGTGGAGGTTAATCCCCTGCTCAGTGTGAGACTCAAACAATTCTTCCAGGGGAAGAAGGCCAAAAACATCCAGCTTGCAGGATAGCTTCCTGCCAAAAGGCAAAGACAAAAAACACAGTTAGACTCAGAGAAACAAAGACTCAGTTAGACTCAGCTAATCTCAGCTTGGCTAGAGTACCGAAAACTGGCAAACACTCTGGCGTCGAGGTAGTGACAGTCCACCGCTTAAGTAGTCATTAGTGATGAGCCAACCAGCCGCAGGTGTGCGAGAGGACCAATGCGAACAGGGCACCACCTGGTGGCAGAGAAGGAGAAAGACACAAAAACACAACCTACACAAACTCGATTCCTAACAGGAACCCTGTTCTTTATTTTATGCAAAGTACAATTAAATGTTTTTCAAAGAAAATGGGAACATTTTAGAGTAAAATGTCTTTTAACATTAATTTTACCAGAGTACCGGCAGCGAATGGACAAAGTGATCAAAGACTTTTGTTCATCAATAATAGGGAAGCAGATCTGATCTGAAGAAAAAACTTCAAATAAGCAGGATACAGAAATTCAAGGTCAACAACTGTAACTTAAATAAGAAGATAGATTTTTATTTTTCCTCTTTTCAATGTTGCTGGACTAAACTGTCCTGACAATATTAGACTCAAGGGACAAATCTTGTCTAACTGTAAATGTTTTATGAGGAATAATGCAATGCTCACTACAAAGGGAAAATAAAACTGACTTTAGCTTTGGAAAGTTCTTCTCTTTTTCGATGTTGTCTTTCCATCTTTTCTCTTGTAGAAAAACACAAACTCATTTGCTTATATATTGGCAGAGAGGAAAAAGTGAGGATTTCATTTCATCTCCAGACAACATCATCTCATTCCTGTCTATCAACAATAAGCAAGACATGAAGCACCCATTTCACAATAAGTAATGAGGTGTCAAGTTGTGTTTACGGAAAACATCTCAGCAGTGGGGCTCTGCCTGTGTACCTGCTCTGCGTCTCTGGTTGTGACTGTTTATTGGCTCTGAGCTGAGGGTAGCTGTGGGATTGGGTGCAATCCAGAACAGCCGTGCCTCCACACCTGGGAAACACATTGATGAGCCTCCTTTAGGTCCAATGTATCAGACTAATAGTTCCACGTACATTTCCAGATGTGGGATTCAGTTTCAGAGACCTATTTTCAACCTGTCCTACACAAGCCAAGATAAAGTCAGAAAAAAAAATACAGATCCAAAGAAAAGGAGGATACTGTGAAAGATTTTCACTGTCAATCTCATTAGTATCAGCCCTGATCACTGTCTGACCCGTAGAATCAAGAAATCACTAGAATAAATCAATAAATTAGGCTAAAGTACACCAGGAACAAATTAGAAAGTTGCTGATATTCATCTTCCTTGTTACAAGACCATCTCTGAAGCTTAGTGGGTTCTTCAAACTCCAGTAAGATCTGTTATCCACAGTGAGAACATGAACCTACCCAGGTTCAACATCACCTCAAGGGAACATTAACCACTCCTCCACAAAGAACCCAGAGCATATCTTAACTGCTGCCTGAAGGCCTTATTAAAAGCCTGATTCTTTATGAAAAAATGACTCAGACAACTTTTATTGTCATTTTGCATACACAGAGTGTACACAAAACGAAATTTTGTTTAGTGCAGCTTTTCAGACAGTAAATGAATATTTCCATTCCTTAAAAGTGCAGCAGTGATCAAATGTAAACAGTGTTAGAAAAAAAAATCGTGGCGCAAAAAAAAACAACCAAATTGATATGGGAGTTCAGAGTAATAAATATATATATATGGTACAAATATGCAGAATATTTGGTTTGGTGTTGTCAGTATGATGCAATCTGTGACATGATTTAGAGTTTTTTCAACAGTTCAACAGTCTGATGGCGGTGGGGAAGAAGCTGTTGCAGAATCTGCTGGACCTGCATTGAATGCTGAGAAGCCTCTTCCCAAATGGCTGCAGGGAGAACAGTCCACGGTGGGGGTGTGAGGGGTCATGTATGATGTTACGGGCTTGGGACACGCAGCACTGGGATGAAATGTCTTTAATGGAGGGAAGAGGAGCCCTAATGATCCTCTCTGCTGTTCTCACCACTCTTCTAACATTCTTCCAATCTGAGGTGCTGCAGCCTCCACACCACACAGTGAGACAGCTGGTCAGAACGCTCTCTATGGAGCTTCTGTAGAAGGTGATGAGGATAGGTGGGGGCAGGTGAGCTCTGCTCATCCTCCATAAGAAGTACATGCGCTTCTGTGTCCTTTTGACCAGTGAGGTGGTGTTTACAGTCCAGGTGAGGGTGTCTGTGATGTGCACCCCCAGGAATTTGGTGCTGATGACCACCTCTACAGCTAAAGTGTTGATGACCAGTGGAGCGTGGTTTGGCCGGTTCTTCCTGATGTCGATGATGATCTCCTTCGTCTTCTCCACATTCAGGATCAGGCTGTCGTCTTTGCACCATTTCACCAGCTTCTCCACCTCCTCTCTGTAGTTCTGGCTGTTGTCGTCTTTGATGAGGCCCACCACCGTGGTGTTGTCTGCAAACTTCACAATGTCATTAGTGTATAATAAAGAAAGGGAATATTATCTATGAGGAATCCAATAAAAAAAAAAAAAAAAAACAGGTAACGCTTTCTGTTACAGTAGGTCAATAACTATGTAATAACATGCTAATAACATATGAAGTTATACTACATTACTAGGTAACAAGAAAAACTATAAGGAAAATTTTGGTAAACACTGTGCTTCAAATTTTAGGCAGACAAGGTAAGGTCAGATGTCTTAGATTTCAAACCAATATTACCAGCTAACTCATATTCATTTATCAGACAGCATAAATTAATGTGTTATCTGGTAAAATGCAGTTTATTACTTGTTATATAACAGAAAACAAAAACCTAGAATATAGCAATCCAGTCTTCTAAACTAAACTCTTATTCTTATGTAACTTTAGTTCAGTTCTTAATGTTTTATTCACCTGATCATAAGTTCCAAATTACTTGGTAAGCCTTTGGTAGGTTGTGGCCAATAACAGAAACTGTGGTAACCTTAAGGTACTTATGCACCAAAAGACTCCATTGTTACAAAGTCACATACAATTGTAAGAATTACATGCAGATTATTATTTTTAAATTATTTACCTTAATTTTGGGGTAATTACCCCCAAAATAGGTTTTTATTGTTACCTAGTAATATAGTGTGACATGCTGTGTTATTGCCATGTTATTACATGGTTATTGATGTACTGTAAAAGAAAGCATCACCAAAAAAACACTGCTGATCAAAACAGAAAGCAGGACTTTAGGAAAAATGTACAAGGCAAAAGCAGAACCTTACAAAAAGTGTGTTTGCAACTGCAAACTCAAAATATTTTAGAGAAGAAAAAAACACCTAACTGTCAAACATGGTGAGCACAGGGTGGTGGGCTGGCTGGGCTTTGCTGCTCTGAGACTTCGCTGACTTACTGTATGTGTATGTTTATACATTTAACAGACGTATATTCGAAGCCACTTACTAAGTAGATACAATTTTACATCAATATGACAATAGGTTCTCTAGAGGAAAATCCCTAGTCAGAATCAGTGGTGAAAGCAAAGAGAGACGGAGGGAAGTGCAGAAAGTGTTGTAGAGGGAATGCAATGAGATTAATTTTTTTATTTTGTTCCCAAGAAGTAAGTCTTGGGATTAGGATGTTTGATCATCCGGTTGTCACCTAAGCCTAAATCTCACCAGCAAGGCTAAAAGTTAACTTGACTTGAAGTCTGTCTGGAAAGCTTTATTACAGGGGTGTTCAACTCTGTTGTCTTAATTTTAGATTTGTCCCAGCTGCAGCACAACTGGTTTCCATTGATGGTTGATAAAGGCTTTTGCTTAACTGCTCATCAGACTCAATGTGCGTTAAATGAAGGAAACAACTAAAACATGCAGTAGGACAAACCCCCAAAGGACTGACTCTGGAAAAGCAAGGTTTTAATTAATCCAGCTGATGGAAAGTATCTCACAAGTCTAAACTTTAATGACATACAACACCCATGAAACTATTTTCCCACTGATGAGATCTTCAGAAAGCTGGCTGCTTTGTTTCCTCTTTATTATACAGAAGCCTTCATGTCTCAGTCACTATCTTCCTTGGTTCAGTGTTTTTAAATGCATAAACTAAAAGGAGATTTTTGTTTGGAATTATATCACATGTTTGTTTACATCTTAGCTATTTTTGGACATTTATTGATCCTCTGGGGGCAGCGAGAATTCCCTCCTGTTGGTGAGATAAATCCCAGAGGTTAAATGTCATCAAACCCCAGGATTTCAAGCTGATTTCAACTAAAGCAGATTGTTAGATAACTACAGTCATGGAAAAAACACTTTTTATGACTCTAAAGTTCTATTTTATAAGTTAAATTGTCGTTTTTTTTTTTTTTAACCAGGCTTTTATTTGGTTCAATCAGAGAACAAACACATTTATTTGAAAACACAACCTAGATGTGAAAACCTAAATAGATACATGTAATAATACAACATAAAGCTTTATAATTGTATTAGTTCCCATATCTAGTTTTGATAATGTGAGGAATCCAGTTTGGGTTGTTTGTTGTTTGTGTTTGTCTCTCCCTCCACCACCAGGTGGCGCCCTGTCCTCGTTGGTCCTCCCTGCACACCTGCATCTCCTTGGATCATTATCTGGAGGAGTACTTAAGCCATGGACTGTCACTACCTTGTGGCCAGAGTGTTTGCCAGTTTTGCGAAGCCATCCTGCAACCTGGATGTTTGGCCTTCTTCCCCTGGAAGGATTGTTTTGTGTTTCACACTGAGCAGGGGATTAACCTTCACACATCTCATTCAAGTTCTCTTGGAATTCCAAGTGGCAATCCGCTCTATATCTCCTCCGGGTCCAACAAATGTCTACCTGTCCACTCTAATGATTCCCCTCTTCTCTGGATCAACCCACACTGACTGGATTTCAAAGCGAGAGAAGAACCCCCCCCCCCCCCCCCCCAGACGTGAGTCCCTCCCTAGCATTAACCTTGTGGCTTCCAAGATTCCCACGGTCCCTGAACTAATCTTTGTGATATCCTCTCTTTCTTTCTAGTTCCTGTTCAGCAGCCCTCTGAGTTCCAGATCCAAACCCCTCTACCCTTACCTCAATAAACCTGTTTAACCTTTTGGCTTGCTCTCTGAGTGGTTCTCTGCATTTTGGGTCAGACCTCTTAAACACATCATGATAGATAAACTGTTTATCAAAACTAGATCGTTTCTTAATTGATCCTTATCCTCTTAAAACCCACCTAATTTCAAGTACTCCTCGCCTATTTTGCATGCCCAAATGGAAAAGCAAATAAGCGAGGAACTGTAACCCAAATTACATGTGTGATATATTTTTTGAAAGGACAAGCAAATATAAATAAAAAAGTGACTCAAAGTTGTTTTTTTTCCTCTTGAAAATAATAGGTCTATTGTGAACAGCAGTAATAAAGACATGCTTGAGAATCAGCATGTCTCATTGAATTACATTTATTCTACATCATGTCAACCATAAATGCAGAATATTTCAGACTTCTAGCTACAACAGTGGGGCTTTGCACTTTTGGAGTCACCTGCATCTTCAAACCTCTCCAAATGTGCCAGATTGTGCCGAATGCTTTACTCATTACTATTTGACCCATAGAATAACATTTTGAAGCATTTTGATGGCCACAAAAAATGTATGAAGCAAGTATTTTTCCACTTTTTTTAGAATTAGTGTATATCACAAAATGTGACATTACTAAACCTAAAATTAGATAAAAATATATCACAACCATAATAATCTTAATCATAATCATAAAAATCTTCTGATTTATTAATTGTAAATGCTATAAAAACGGTCGCCGGCGATCAGGTGGGTTTTGAGAGGTTTATATTAATCTTTGTCACAAATCTGTTGTAGGGTCATTGTCTTCAATCAGCCAGTTTGGGCCAAACTTTCAGGCACCTTGTTGCACAGGGGAGGTCATCTTCACAGTTCTTCAGTTCATTGATCTTTTTGAGCCAATGTGCTTTGTTTTTTTTTTTTTGTTTTTTTTTTCCGGTATTTATTTTGTTTTTTGTTTTGGTTCATTTAAACCAAACTTTCCAAATTTCTCCTTCCTTAAAGCTGAAGTCTGTAAGTTTTTAAAAATCACTTTTTTGTCATATTGGCTAAAACTGTCCCTATGCCCAGACAGCAGTACATGTCATATGTAACCTGTAAAAAAAATGCTTCAATTGGTCCCGCATACTGCCTGTATTTCAATGTGGAAAGAATATTTCGGGACGAGCCAAAACAACCAATCACAGCCAGAGGAGCGTCTGATGGAGTGTCAATCACAGCTCACACACGCTGAATCCCGCCCCCTCCCTCTCACCGCTTAACCTGCCGCAGCGCCCGGCTGCCGCAGTCAGGAGGACGCGCGGAAGTAATGGCGGAGCGACAGCCACCAGTGAAAGAGAAAATGCCCTTACTGCCCCTGCCGACAACTGCTTACACGGCAAACTTCGGTATAACCAGCATCTTATATCTAGCTGCTTGGAGGTGAGTGTTATAAGCTGGGGTTTCTTCTGTCACTTATTTAGAAAATACAAATAATACAGAAGTGCTGGTTCATTTTCTTGTTGGTACAGTGTAGATCAGAGGTCACGGATCAGCGGACCGTGGTCCCGATCCGGACCCAATCTGATTCAAAACATTTATAAATTGCTGCATGTTGTCCAGGGTCTAACTTCACCTGTGCCGCTTTTCCTGTTAATACGGTAAAGTCCTCCGGAGCGTACCGCACCAGGCTGATACAAATTAGCCAATGAGCTGTCAGTCTGGGTTGCGGCTGCTGCTACTTTTAAACACAGCAGGCAAACCTGTGGCAAGCCGGGCGATGGGAAAGAAGGAGAAGACGATGAGAAAAAAGTGAAAGAAAGTGTGGACTTCTGGAAGAAGTGTGAAGAACTGGTGAAAGAAAAGTGAAATTGGCGTGCTCAAAGATGACCCTACACATTTTGAGTATGTTTGGCTCAACCTGCTGCTGTGAAGCAGGATTCTCCACCATGAACAGAATCAAAAATAAATATGGATCCAAGCTCAAAATGAGCACCTTGATATGTGCTTTAGAATGGCTTTGTCTCCATTCAAACTCAGGTTTAAAGCCTTGCAGGGCAACATAAAGCCCACTGCTCTCCTTAAGACAGAAAAAAGAAAAACAAACAAACGGTCAGTTGAGGTGTTTTATAAAATCTGTGAATCAGGAAATTGTTTATATACCAAACTGAATTGTTGTTTTCTAGTTCAAAAACACTTTAGATTTTAAAATGGAAAAATACTCTTTTATTTATATATATATATATATATATATATATATATATATATATATATATATATATATATATATATATATATATATATATACATATACTGTATATATACTGTATATATATATATATATATATATATATATATATATATATATATATATATATATATATATATATATATACTGTATATATGTATACATATATATACATATATATATGTATACATATATATATGTATATATATATACATATATATATGTACATATATACATTTTTTTTTCTTTTTTCTTTATTTAAAAATTCAATGTATGACATGGATGCAGAAAAACCTCATTTTATTTCAGTGTTTAATTCTGTTTAAAGTAATCTTAACTGGTTGATGATTTCCTTTATTCAGACCCCGCTGATTTTTAATCGGTTACCCCTGCTGTAGATTAATCCTGAACTGAGGTTGGTGCCTATAGTGCCTTTAGATGGTGCCATGAAAATTGCTAATGCTGCAGACCAACAAACTACTCAGACACCCAACTTTGTCACTTTCACCTGTTCAATCAATCAATCAATCAATCTTTTTTTGATTAGCAAAGGCTGCTGCTGAAGTAGGAACGTTGCAGTAGATTTTTCTACATAGGAATTTTCTATTTAGTTTTGTCTTTCCTAAATAGAAAAGTAGATTTTAGACTTGATTATCTGATTTTGTGCTCTGTTTTAGACTTGTAAATCAAAAGCTCCTACAACAACCTGACTGAATTGGTAAAATGTATTAGTTCTTTTTTTTATCCAGACTTTGTGACTATACACCTAATCTGTTACATCGTAAAGAGTAATGGTAGTAAGGCCTTATTTCAAGACCAAAGCAAGCCCACAGGGGGCGACATGAGAACATGGTTTAGACTGTAGAAAAAGCAACACAGATTAAAATAGGTTCAAACATTTGGAGAGTTTTTTATTAAAAAATATATACATAACTTTATTTTATTGCGCTATATCTGAATGAAAACTTAGGAAATGTTTTATGTGATTTTCCTTGAGTTTTTTAGACAGAGGGGACTCTGTAATGCCCCCTCTTCCTGAGTGAGCCTTCGTTGTATTAATAAAAAGCATTAAATCCTGCAGCTGCTTATCAGGTATTATGATGTGGAGACTGGGGCGGGCAGAGGCGCAGCTCATATCCTCAGCCTTCAGACCCAGCACCTCCAGAGCGCTGCTGAGCGTCAAGCGAGACTGTGGGCGAAAGAAAAAGGGGGTTAGACTGATTACAGTTCGAGGAGAGCAGACTGCAGCAGACGGAGCGCACACGATCTGTATCTAACAGGGATTTTTTCCTGACAGCGGGGGAGACATTAAAATGATGCATGGACTGCGCGTAAAAATCCACAAGATTCCTTTAAGGGGTTGACCGACGGATGAAGGACTGGGCCAAACTCCAGGAGAAGCTTTTTCATGCAAATTCGTGAAATAATAGGCGTGCCTTTGGGCGATGGAGTCACAGCCAGAAAGGAAAAGCCCCCCAGTTGGATCATCCGCGACATTCAAAGACGGTGAAGCGCGTTTCACGGACGCACTGAGGGCTACGCAGGGGCGAATGGTTTAAAGCGACTTTCTGCAGACATTCCTGCTAAAACTCTGCTTCACTTCAGTTGGATCACTACTAAAAACTTAAACACTTTCATTTATCAACATTTTTTTTTATTTATTTATTTATTTTTTTTTTTAGATGTTTAAACCAACTCTGGGTCATTTCTAGTAGCCCTGATGCAGTTTATACTACCGATGCCTTTATTTACACGTTTTTCGGCCTAAAGATTTTTTTTTTTTTCTTGGGAAAACTTAATTTTTTTTCTAAAACCCGTTAAGGATTTTTTTTTTCTTTAGTTTAAATTTTTCTTTTCAGCACCATGTCCGAGGACGACAGCCGCTCCAGCCGCGGCTGCGCGCGCGTCACGGAGGACAGCAGCGTCAGCGTCCTCAGCTGGGAGCAAGTGCAGCGGCTGGACGCCATCCTCACGGAGACCATCCCGATCCACGGCCGTGGGAACTTCCCCACGCTGGAGATGCAGCCGCAGCAGATCGTCAAGGTGGTGCGCAGCCGGATGGAAGAGAAGCAGATCCACGTCCGGGAAGTCCGGTTAAACGGATCCGCTGCCAGCCATGTCTTACATGAGGACAGCGGGCTGGGCTACAAGGACCTGGACCTGATATTCTGCGCTGAAATGAAAGGCGAGAGCGAATTTCAGACAGTTAAAGACATAGTGTTGGACTGCCTCTTGGATTTTTTACCCGACTGTGTCAACAAAGAGAAAATAACCCCTCTGACTTTGAAGGTACTTCCTACTTTACCTGTGTCTGCTTCCTGCTTTTTAAGCAGTAATAAAAAAATATCACTATAATATTACCACATATAATAAAAGTAATAAAAAAGCAGTATAATTAAATGTTAAATTCTCCAGCAGGATCTCGCATTTTTTTTATTAAAAGGCACCAAAATGAAAAGAAAGTCCTCCTGCCTTCAAAAGTTTTTTAATTGCACAGAGACAATATTTTAATGAGGAAACTAATTTTAACCGACAGATAAAAAGATAAACCTAGTCTGAATTTAACTTCTGTGATGTCACTACAGGCAGATGTGCAAGCTGGTTTGTAGGATTTGGTCTTTTTTCTTTTAAAATAATCTAATAGAAATTAGTCTATAAAAGCTGTAATATGTTAGTTGGATGAAAAGTGCAGAGAGTTTGTGAGTAGTAGTGAAATAAGAGTTGAAAGGATAGAGATAAACTCCCTCAGAAACACATGTACTGTGTGTTATATGAAATGGATTTCCTATCAGTAAAGGCACAATTTTGTTTATGATTATAAAAAAGTTATTACAATAAAACATAGAGAGGTGATTAGGATTGTTTTATGGAATTTTGATTGTGTGATAATGGTTAATATTTCCCTTCTTCTTTCTCATCCTGTCACACAAACCTGCAGGAAGCCTACGTGCAGAAGATGGTGAAGGTGAATAATGACTCGGACCGCTGGAGCCTTATCTCGCTCTCCAACAATCGAGGAAAGAATGTGGAGCTGAAGTTCGTGGACTCCCTCCGGCGGCAGTTTGAGTTCAGCGTGGACTCCTTCCAGATCAAACTGGACTCCTTGCTGCTGTTCTACGAATGTTCCAAGAACCCCATGTCTGAGACCTTCCACCCCACCATCGTGGGCGAGAGCGTCTACGGCGACTTCAGCGAGGCCTTGGACCACCTACGTCACAAGATCATCTGCACCAGGAACCCTGAGGAGATCCGAGGCGGGGGCCTCCTGAAGTACTGTCATCTGCTGGTGAGGGGTTTCCGACCTGCCTCGGAGTCTGAGATGAAGTCCCTGCAGCGCTACATGTGCTCCCGCTTCTTCATTGACTTTCCGGATATTGGAGAACAGCAGCGGAAGCTGGAGTCCTACCTGCAGAACCACTTTGTAGGCCTGGAGGACCGCAAGTATGACTACCTAACGACCCTCCATGGAGTGGTCAATGAAAGCACCGTGTGCCTGATGGGACATGAGAGGCGACAGACCCTCGGGCTCATAGGCATGCTGGCAGTGCGAGTCCTGGCAGAGCAGAACGTCATCCCAAATGTGGCTAACGTGACATGTTACTACCAGCCTGCTCCTTATGTAGCAGACGGTAACTTCAGTAACTACTACATAGCGCAGGTGCAGCCGGTGTTTACCTGCCAGCAGCCTGCCTACTCCACATGGCTGCCCTGTAACTGAGTTCCTGAAAGGGAAGGAGGAGGGCAAGAGTCTGATTTCTTTAAACAGGAGCGAGCGCAACTGTTACGACCTCAGATCTGTCCACGGCATTTTACAGCTGACAGAATCAGGTCCTCTGTTTAATGTTTTGCATCAAAGCTTCTGTTTTAGTTCATACATAATGTATGAATGATACATCCAAAAACAGCTGCCGTGTTTCAAAGTGAATCTCACATTACTTTCAATCCCCAACCTCGCCTCATCCTACCGAGGCCAGACTTTGGGGGGGTGGGGGGTTGTAAGTGGTTAATTTTGGGTGCATTGGAAGCGACGGCTGAATGGAAATTAGTGCCTGCCTCGAAGTGTGTAGCAGAACTGTCACAGAGACTGATTGAATCTGTCACAAACTAATTAGGCTGCAGATCGAGCGGCTGCATCAGAGTCCTGAAGCTGACAGCTACTCCAGCAAAAGCTTTTATGGGTGGTCTTTCTCAGTGCAAATTAACACACTCACACACAGTTTCAGGATGAAAACCGTCCTGTTTTACATCATCTGAACCGCAGCCGGTTGCCTTTTGACTGGTTAACTATGTCCGCCTTGCACCTTTCTAACCAAAGAATCTTTATGGACCGCTTCTAAACGTTACAACCCCGATTGTGACCTGGGAAAACTGAAAACAACTATAGTCATATTGGTTTGTTTATGTGAACACATTAGTTTCTAAGTGCCTCTAGCCTCTGAGCGGACAAGGAAAGCAGTAAGCAAGCCATGTGACCCCAATCTTGTAACACCCCCATATGCTTCTGAATGTATATGTGATATCACACAGTCAGTGTTGAGATAAAAAAAAAAAAAAAAGGCCCAGTGCTTTGGTGTGGTTGTTTTCATTAAAGTGGTTGCCAAGCATCTGATTGAGAGGTATTTTGTAATGTTTACATTCTTCAGATTGAAATGTTATCCTCCAACCAGCGATATCCTATCTGAGTACTGTTGCAGCAGTTGGGAGAAAGGTCAGATCATCAGCAACAACTAAACAACTCCCAACTAGTATCTTATCTTCTGTGAACTCGTACAGTGGTGCTTCTCTTTACCCTAGTCTAAGAAATAAAAGCAGATCAGAAGGGTTTGACAGATACCCTGCTGTGTGTGGTCCCCAGGCTTCATCCTATAATAGTAGGACGTTTCCAGAGGCACCTTGGATCTAGAAATTCAGTTTGCTGTAACAACTTCCAAGGGAATTCCTCAGCTGCTGCTGGAGGGCTGGAAAAACTCAGCCAGAGTCGGGGCCCACAGGTTCAGGAAACTAAGTGCCAAACATTTCATTTATACCCCTAAAGTTTGATAAACCGCCGATGGGAGTGCTGACCTGATTGAAGGAGTGGAAACCCCCCGGGGTTGGGGTGGGGTGGGGGGAAGGAGTGATCATTCTGGAGATATGGGTGCAGCTGGTGATGGGGTTTATCTCTTTAGGGCTACCGCGCTTTGCTTTAGGAACCTGTTACATTGCACGCTCACATTAGCTTCTAGCAGCTTGCAAACTTCATGGCAAAACTAAAATGGTCTATTTACATTATTTTATCTGCTATAATGAATGTTAAAAAACAAAACAAAACAAATGGTGGAGGCTGTAGAACACCCCAGCCACAGGAGATCTCAAGTTGCAACCTAACTTTATGTTAATTTTAGTATTCCTCCAATATATATATATATATATATATATATATATATATATATATATACTGTATATATATATATATATATATATATTTCGAGGGAACTAAGGCACTTCAGGTTAAAGGAGGAACTGTATTGCAACTTCTCAAAATGGCGGAATGTGAAAACAGATTTTCACATTCCACAAAAATCACCCACAGTGTTGCAGGTTTTATTCCACTTGCATCAATTGTTTCCTCTAAAACCACAATTTATTCGATGTTTACATTTCAGCTCTGATCTCAGTTGCTTCCGCTCAGTTGCTGCCCATGTTGATAGATTGTAAAGGCGATGTTCGTCGGTCTGCACTTAATGAATTCCAATTAGCTAGCTCCGGTTTGCCTGCCACCTAATCGTTGCTAACTTGTGTTTAAGATTGTGGGTTTCAAGTTTCTGTTTATTTTTTGCAGACTTTTACAGAACACATGTTCAGAAAGATCCCTGTCCTGTATGTATATTTTTTATGATCGTACTTATAAATGTATCGGACACTGCTGATGTTGCGGTGCTTTTGAATCTGTGATTGGGCTTCAAAGGATATGTTCTCAATAGCTGTTTTTTTTTTTTTTTTGCTATGTTATGTCATGTGCTCAATTGGTCAAAAGGTACAAGATGTTTTATTCATTAAAAAAAAATCTAAAAACCTGATTCATCATGTCTTTTATTAGTCATCTGTTTGGATCTAAATTTGCTCATTCCACACTGTTCCCAAACAGCAGACGTTGTGCTGTTTTTTTGTTTGATTGATTGATTTATTTTTTTGCTGATTTAAATTGTGCAATGATTGTTGATGTGGGTTTTCTGCCATGGGAAGCAAATCCACACAGCAAGTCTCTGGGTCCAGGAGGTCCAGCCAGAACGCTGTCCAGAAACAGCAGTTGTTGAATGCGGGGATTTGCATGCACCCAAAAAAAAAAAAAAAAGAACTCATCAAATTCTCTTTTAACAGCCAGCCACCCAGCATTTACCAGCAGCAAATATGCTGTCTGCCCTGTGATCATCACTGATTCCCCCTGTTTCTTGCACTGGAAAAAATCAAAATCTAGATAAATCATTTTTTCTTAAAATAAGTGCATTTTTGCATTTGTGCACAATTTACATTTAAAATGAGAAAAAAAACTATTTCATTGTCTTATTTCAAGTGTATATTATCTAATTACCTTATTTTAAGAGTAAAAATCCTCCTTCCATTGGCAAATCGTCTTATTTACCTGTTCAAATTAAGGGTAAATACACTTAATTTAAGATATTTTTACTTATCTTTAGATTGTTTTTGTAGTTTGGGCCTGTGGCTGTGATGAAATTGCCACCTAAGTCACATGACAACCTGCCCTAGATTCAAGACTACAGAGGAGGAAATACGGTCCTAAATATAGAAGATGTGATAATATCATTCCACATAAGCTGTATTTACAGCTTATTAATCTGAGCCTTTAGCGGAGTGACTTGCAGATCCATGCTTAGCAGTCATGTAGAGGAGATGTTGTCTATTGGTTTTTCTTTTGGGATTTTCCTTTCCAAAAACTAAAATCCAAAAGAATGTGATAGGTTTTCAGCTTGCCTTTAATATGCACCTCCAAATCAAAACAGAATGTTAGAACATGACTCCTCTGAAGTCTCACCAAATTATGATCAAATGAAGTCTGGATACACTTTGACATAGAAGAAAGACTTGCTTCATATTTTATCCTCACATGTTGCTGGGATTCCTCTGGAATTGAACCTTTTTTTTTACCACCAGATGAGACAGGTTGGATGGGTTTATCTACCAATTCCTGCTGCCAGTTCCTGCTGGCTTTTTTGTATTGCCTTACAGAGGAAAACTCAGAATCTGCTACTTGTAAAATAATGGATGCTTTAAAAATCAGAGAAATGTGACCTAATAAAGAACAAAATACTTTTTTTCTTAACAACCAAAAATAGTCTTTCCTGTATTGGTTTTTCTTGAACAACAAGGAACTACCTCATGTACTGCATTCTTCAGATTATTGACTGATCCCACTTGCTTTTCTGCAAAAGCAGATCAACCCTACTACGGCTGAATATATATATATATATATATATATATATATATATATATAATAAAAGAAAATAATTGTTTGCCAAAGATTCCTTTACCCACTGAATGTGTAATAATTGTCAGCTATCTAAAGCTGTTTGTGTAACACAAACTGTTTGCATATTTGCAAAAATTTGCATAAAGGGGGCAATAATACCGGATAACATTGAGTTTTAGGAGAAAAAAAAAAATCTGAGGAAATTTCTCGACTTCTCCTTTTTAAAAGGAAAAAAAACCCCACCTTCATCCAAGGTGACTGTGTCTATCTTCAGCACTCTATAGGAGAAAGGCGCGGTACATCGCAAGGCAAATGGACATCCGACATCACATATACATAAGGGCAAATTAGTGTCATCAATCAGCCTAAACAGTCATGTTTTTTGGACTGTAGGAAGAAATGTGGAATACCTGGGGAGAGTCCATGCATGCACCTGGAGAATTTGCAAACTCCACAAGAAAAACCAAGAGGGGATCCAAACCAGGACATACTATACTTGCTGCAAGGCAGCAGGACTGCAAACTGCACAACCAAACAGCCTTTAGAAAAGAAAAGAAAAACACATCTTTAAAGTAAAACTGCCTTTTTGAAGTGAGGTTCTATTAAATGATTATATGCAGTTTGATCAATATTTTGGCTTTATTCATTTACTGTGCATTTAACCCGTTAAAGCCAAGTGTATCATATCTGATAAATGAGTTTTTGAGACTTTTGCATCATCAGTGTGATATTTTTGTTCTTGAAACCCCTGACTTACACAATCAGATGCATTCAGCGAACAGAAAATGTGTAAAAGATTATACAGAAATGCCTACTGTATCAAAACTGATGCAAATTAATGCTATAAATTAACTTATTCAAAAAGTATTTTTTAATTTCATTTGTCAGAAAGTGAATTGACAGCTCTAATTAAAAAAAAAATAAAAATAATTTTCTGTCAATTATTTTACTGGTCCAGGCTTTAAAGGGTTAAATGACTGGAACCGAAGGCTAGAAGTCAAAGCTAGTCCAACAGAAGCCAAGACCAAAGCAGTCTTCTACTATTCCCTAAATATTTATCTAAAAACTATTTTATGAGCTGTTATGTTTAGTTGTTTGTTGTCCCATGAGTTCTACAAGTCCTATTCTTAATATCCAGCATGACAGCCTTTAATCCTCTGTAAATGTCTTGTCCCATTTGTGGTTTTCTGGTAAGAAAACACAGTGATGTTAAGGCGCCTCTAACCCTAAATCTCTGCCTCTTAATTCGAACCAGCATCAGATGAAGAAGCCCTCTTAATTTTAGATGAGCTTTTGATTTAAAGTTGTGAACAAGTCTCATCACAGAAGCTAGCTGGCACACGGAGAGAGTTACAGTAATTCACAATGAGTGTGCCAAGACGGGTTTTCATAATTACCTGTTTACCTTCACTTAAAAGCACAGCCACTTTTCTGCCATTCATCCAGCACTTCCCTGTTCCCCCTGCTTGTCTGGGAGCTCATCTGTTTCTAATGGCTTTTCCACGGCAGAGATTGGAGAGTGGCTGACTTCACAGGATTTCTCTCCTGTTTTCCAGACCTGTGAAGAAAATTTTTCCAGATGAATGTTTTTTTATGGAATAAAGGGGCACTGTTAAGAAGTGTCTCCCATTCAGACTGAAGCACAGATTGTTGGTGAGGAGTGATGCCTTTTGTAAAGCTAACCTGCTGTTTTGGTTTCCTTTGTGGCTAAGTCTCTGAAAACCTATTAATAAAAACATTCAACATGATCATTTCTTTAAAAAGTTTTTTAAAACATCTATGTTACCACTAAGCAGACTGTATTAAAATACCGTCAACAGACCTTTCAATGTAACATAAATAAAAACATGTCAAAACATTTCCATCCATGTGTAAATTTCAGGTCTCGTCTATTTGAGTTATACAACCACTAAAAGTTGGCGTATGATCAAACACTGTCAAACATTTGACATTCAACAAAAGCTATTCAATAAAAAATTAGGGGATAAAAATGGAGTGGAAAAATGTAGGTATGAATAATGAAAAATATATATATATGTAAATAATTATTATGGCTCAAATGATAGAAAACAAAGCGTAATTGTTTATGCTATAACCAAAAACCTTTTTGGCTTCTGACCAGCAGAATTCATGACTTAAACTATCGGTTGGTTTACAACCAGTTTGCAAAACTGTTTTGAACTAGCACTCGTCCTTGGCAGATGGACGCTCACACCGAGTCTGGTTCTGACGGACGTTTCCCACTGTTAAAAGGGAGTTTTTCCTTTCCACTGTTGCTGCATGCTTGCTCGGTGTGAGAGATGCTGAATAGTCAAAGACTCAATGCATTCTGCTGGTTTTACTTAGATAAAAAGATTTTAATCAATCCGATTGATGATTTGATGACATGTTTGGGGAATTGGCGCTATATAAATAAACTGAACAGCAAATAATGAAAATAGTATTAAAAACCAATAAGGCCATATTATGTGACCATACAAAAAACAGGTTCCATTTGATTCCACTTGACTCAGTGGAAAATCAAGTATTTTTACTTTATCAGGGGCATTACCCTATTGAATGTTCCTCTTAGATGTGCCATTCAAAAAGTCAGGTCATTAGCAGGACTCTGAAGAACTTGGCTGACTTGTAAGGAGGCCATTCATTTGTTTCAGGTGTGTGGAAGCAGAGAAAAATGTTAAAGGTCCAGGTTACTGGACCTCCAGGGCCAGCATTGAAGAACCCTGGTTCATACTAATTTCAAACTTTGCCCGTTTACCTTTGGTTTCCTTTTATTCTGTTTTCAATCATTCTTGGTAAGAGATCAAAACTAAAATGTGGATCGTTAGGAAAAAATAGAATCTGGGATTGATTTGTTTCTGACAGCTCCTCTTTGTGGTGTTTGAAGATTTACAGACCCCAGTAAAGCAATACCTCAGCTAAACAGCATCGCTGAGGAGGGTTGTGGATCTGAAACAGCTGAGCAGGGCTGAATCAGTCCTAGATCTGGAAGAATTTTGGCACTTATGATTCAGTAGAAATTAGGTGAAAGAAGAAACATCAGAATGAGACAAAAAGATTAGATGATCAGAATATAATGTATGATTTTATGTACACCTATTTTCTTGTTCTTATTTGTTTATTAGGGCCTTCCTTGGTATATTTACTGACCATGCTGGAGCATTAGCTCTTCGGACCTACTGCCTGTTCTAATTCTGACCTATGGTGGTCTTAATGCGGAAGAGGAAACCTGAGAGCTTGGTAGAATTTATCATGAGTGTCAGGCCTGGACTACATATGGTTGAATTTCGGGTTTGGCTTAAACAAAACCATAAAGTCTATTCAATGAGCCGGTAAAGATAAATAATGTGCGAGTGTGTGTAAGGGGCTCCTGTTTTGGTATCAGAGTGAGAACTATTTTTCCAGTTTCACCAACAAATTGAGGACTGTTTGTACCAAAGTGTGCACAGTTTGAAGACTCCTATTTTATTTTTTGGTACGGTTAGCTTTAGGGCTTAAGTGTGAATTCAGTTTAGGTTAAGGTTAGCAGTAGGATGCACACACTTTTTGAAAGTGGGGAATATTGCACCTCACCACTGTCGGGGGCTCTTAAGCACTGTATTGACTCCTATGCCGGTACTTTAGCATGCACCCCCCGCCCCCCCCCCGCCCCCCCCCCAAAAAAAAGGATGCTAAAGTGAAGGTGCACATGCATGCATGTCACCAAAGGTTACGTATGCAATGCAAATCTTTAAGGTTATTGTCTGGGTTAGAGAATAGAAATGGCTCAAAGTGACAGAAAATCTATTTATGTCGACACATGGTCCTCACAACATAGGGTTACATAAAGTAGGTCCTCAGTGGTCACTGTCCAACAGCTTTGGTTTGTGTCCTTAACCATAACACCTGAAATAAACACAGTGTCATACTCCCAGTCGTGGGTGCAGGCTGGGTTTTTCCTTTTTCTCTCTCTGCAGGACTGGACGGGCAGGTGCTCCTCATCAAGCTGATTCCCACCCTTTTTAAGGAGCTGGAACCAGGAGGAGGGCGTCAGTTCGTTAATGCTCCAGCGTTGGTACAACTGATCCAGAACCAAGCCTAGCACCTTAGCTTTGCCTGAATCTAACCCTGTCCTCTCTGCTCCCTTCTCCTGGAACCCAGGATTCCAAGCCTTGAAACCATTCAGTCAGCCTCTAGGAACCAGTGATGCTTCAGGCCTCAGAACCTTAAGAAGCCCTCCTGCCTGAGCTCACCTGCCTGTCCACCCTCAGACACCACCATCTGATCTCGCCAACCGGACCTGCACCAATAGGCTGGACCACTGGACACCATCCTCCCAAACAGACGCCAAGCCGTCCTCTCTGTGAGTCTCACACATCCCTCACTCCTCTACCAGCACCGAACTGTTGCTCACCTGTCACCAAACCTCTTCCAGCAGTATCCTGACAACCCTGCCTGCCGGACTCCTCTCTGTACTACCACAAATCTTCAATAAAACCCTTAACTGATCATTGCCTCCGTGATTGCTCCTATTCAGAGTCTGAAAACCCAAAACATGACACAAAGGGTTTATGGCCAGGCCTCTGTTACACTTGCTGACAAGCCAAGGAGGCAATTTAGCCTTTTGTTTCAGGGGTGTTTGAGCAGGGAGGCATGAAAAAGCTGCAGAAGAGTGGCACTCAAGAACTGACTATCCTACTCCTGACATACTGCAAGATGAGAAGGTGTTTTTCTGTGTGGAGATTTTGTTGCAGTTGAGTATATTTTTCTGTTTTACCAGTAAAGTGAGGACATTTTCCTTGCCCTATGCCTTAAGGGGCTTAGGTTTTGGAATAAGTTATGAATTAGGTTTGGGTAAGTGAGAAGTAAGTACTGGTAATGGTTAGGTTTAGGGGTAGGCCATAATAACTATTGAAAATAATTTGAAGTCAATGTAAGGTCCTTTGTTGGTATAGAAAACACATGAGAATGAGAAGGTGAGCCTCTCATCTTAGAGATTAGTGTCATCTAGGTTAGCAGGTTTATCTTATATAATTCCTAGGACAGAAGAGCGTCCTGTCTAATCAGCAAAGGAATCCCCTTTCCCATTATACCATGTCAGGGTATATGTTTTTGCACACCTGTCGAAGGCATGTTAACCTAAGCATTTAAACTTAACAACCTGTCAGAGTAGCATTTGTAACAAGCTGCATGCATAACAAATATAGTTGTTCTACTCACAATGCTGTGGATCTCTGCAGCTTATTCAGAGTTACCATACATCTACATACTTTAATTAACACTTTGTGCAGGAAGTTAGGCTCTTTTTGACCATTGGACTGGTCTTGGCGGGAAAATCTAACTGCCTATCACTGAAACAGTTAGTGCAAACTGAATCCCAGAGCAAAACACTTTAAAACAAAGTTTTCTAAAGTTTTCTGATTCTGGCCTGTTTTTGTGCACCACCTCTGTCTACTTGTGATCATCTCTTTGCTGCTGCGATTTGGATCATTGCCTCCACCTGTGTATTTCCGGCCTGCTCCCTAACCACGCCTCATGCACTTCAAGTGATGACCTTGCTTTAAATACTCCTCTATTGCTGACAAACAGGGCCTTATTGTTGAAAGGCTTAGTGTGAGTAAATTATTTCCATTCATTTTTTTGGCTTTTTGATTTTCTTTTTCTTCCTTTCTCACACTGTAAATTCTCCTGGATTCTGAATTCAGGACATAAACCTTTTCTCAGCGTCCTGACTACCACCTGCTGTCTAACCCTCGGCTCTTTCAGCCTGAATCTGCCTCCCTGTGTTCAACCTTGTTTCTGTGCCCCGACTACAGATTTACGCAAGCTTGACCCTTTGACCCTGTCACCTATTTCTGTTTCCACTGTGTCTCCTGATCATCCATTCCTGCCAACCTCCTGGGTTAGTAAGTCTGAAGAAGTCCTCCTCTGTGAACCGTTTGTGGCTCGCTTGTATCAAACCAAGGATTCAGATTCATAGCCTGTCAGTTCCACAGTAAAGTCACCTTGCTGTTTCCTGTCCAGCCAAAAACCTTTCTCTCTGATCCCACTGCTGGTGGCCTTCTGCCACCAATAAATCTTCAATAAATGTTCATTAAATCCTTAAACGTCAATCTGTTGCATCTGGCTGAACTTCTAATCCCTCAGTTCAGTCCGTTGCCGTCTTAAAGCTTTGTCAGACACGTACATCCCATCTAATCTTCACAATAACACACCTGCACACAACCTCTTGCATATTATTTACTGAATACTGCTTAAAAAATGTACAAAACGAGACCTAGCAGAGTTCAGAATAGGATAGCAACTAACAATTATTTGGCTAATTGATTTATCTATTGATTATTTATTCAATTAAATGATTAATAATTAAATAGCAAAAGGTTTGTTACACAAAACTTAAACCAGGTGAAACAACAACTATGCAACTTGTAGAGTTAATATGCAGGGTAGAACATACTGATGGAATAAAAAAAGATTTCCATCTTTAATAAAAAGTATTAATGTATTTTTTACAATCTTGATTTAAATTGGTTATAATATGCTATATTTGTCTTCTACAAGTGATTTGTCTTTCGTTTAAAAGTTCCTCTTAAGTATTTTTTCTTTATGTTTTTTTTATAATAGGGTTTAGTCTAAGAATACATGTACATGCTTTTTCCATTACATTGTTTAATTTATATCTATGTACTATAACCACATTCTGAGCATCTTTCCAAATGCATAATGGTGTCATAATGATAATAAATATTATTGATTCTTCTTCTTTAAATAATTAAACAGTTGTTTGTGAGGGTCCCATATCTTGGATTAATGTTTTATAGCCTAACCTTGGTTTAATCATATCAATAAATCTATCTGACCTGAGCTTTCTAATCTGTTCCTTTATATATTCAGGATGTTGATGTTAATTGTTTCCAAATGCAAGGCAAAGCAAATGTTATATGCATAGAACCATATGCACACAGAATAATGCAAAGTGTTTTTTTAAAGCAGGAAAACATGGAGATATGTGGGTGTTGCAAATCAAAAAGAGGGAATGCACATTAGAATAACATGACAAAAGAAAATAAAGAAAATTAAAGGAGAAGTATGAGTAAAAAAAGGTTAAAATATTTAAAAATAAAATGACAAAGTAATTGTTTGCCTTTGTGGGAAAAACAGTAATGTTCTGAGCTCTAATTAAGCAAAGTCCAACTGTTTTTGCATGTCTCTTGGTTTTTGTCCACAGTGGAGTAACTTTGAAACTGAATGCTGCCTACTGTTTGTTTGTTGGCTTGATTTCTGCCAACAGGCTGCTCTATGTGTTAAAAAACAAACAGTCACCTGGCAGATTTTTTCATAGAAATATAAACACAGCAATATAATATTTCATTTCGTTGGGAAATATTTCAGTTTAGTCTGTTTAAAGAGCACATAAAGTTAGACAGATTCAAAAGCTGGATACTATGAATAGCCCTATTTTGAAAGCCCTTACGAATACAAATTTACCTCCTTGGAGCCTTACTTTCACAGGTAGATGGACAATAAGACAGCAGCTCAAATTGATCCTTAAGACTTCATCTGTGCAATTAGTTAATCAAGAATGAGCCTAGTTTAAAACACACTTTCAGGGTTTCTGAAGCAACAGACCTCATTGTTGTAAGGCCTTATGTTGGTTAGTCAAACTGTCATTTTCTACAGTCTCTCAAAATTTAAATGATTATAAAGATTTTATTCAGTTTGTCAATCTGATTACCATAAATCAAGCCATTAACAAGTTAAGCCTTTGAAGAGAGATGTTGAATTATCAGTAAACATCATTTAATTTTCTGTTCAGTGAGTTATTTTCATGTCTATGAGGTTTCCATGATTTGCTTTTTTTAGATTAGTTTTTCATCTATTGGATTTTCACGGTGACCCTGACAGAATGATTACATGCCATATGTGTGCTTTGTACTGAGGAATTTGCAGCTACACACATTTCTCTTGGTGGGGCCTTGGTTTGTAGGGAGCCTCCGAGGACTGTTTCTGATCAGTTTAGTTCAATTTAATTTGGTTTATTCATATAGTGCAAACTCAAAACACAAACCTGAAAGCACATTTTACTCATACTGACAGATCTTGAGTCAGTTACATACAGTCCAACAGTTCTTATTTTGAAACAATACAGTAAAGTTCGGTTTTGAAAGTTTTCTAAAGAAACCCAGCCGATTGCATGGGGCTCATTGACCTGTAGTATTCAATCCCTGGATGACCATGTAGCAACGGTAGAGAGTTGTTTGCAAGCGTCCAAAAAATTTGTTTCACTGCCACACATCACTAGTAAACAATGGTGCAACCAACCTAAATTACAGATTACATTGTTGTTGTTCTTCAAGGACATCTGTAAATCTGTTTCCGGGTCGGTGGCACGGAAAGTTGCATGTGTGGCTTTCCATCCAGAGCAAGCAGGGGGAGATGAAAGACTAGCTAAACTTATATTTAAATGCTCATATTTCCTCTGTATTGTCTGTCAAATTCCAGCGAGCCTGCACTGATGCAGACTCCATATTCAAGGGCTGACCCTCTACTCGCTCTGCACACTATTTGGTTTGGGACGGCCCTTAATGTGGCGGACCCTCCGTGGGAAGGCTCAGACGGGTTAGTGCTTATGGATTCAACCTTAGATTACCATCGCAGGGACCTGGAAGATGATATATTAAGGTGAAAAATCTTGCCAAGTGCTACTCTAAATTCAGAAACAGCTTCATATTCTGGAGGTTAAAATCCAACTTAAAAATTGGATCCCATGTTGAAATAGGATTCAACATCTTATACACTTCAACAAGAATCAACAACCATCAGCCCAATATTGTTTCAGTACAAGCTGCACTTTATGTACATAAAACATGCATTATACCATGTAAACTTTTCTTACTAGGATGTTTATAGAATCTAATTTTAGGTTAGAGACATTTTAATATCTATTCTTTTGATTTTTTTTTTTTCATTTTCTGCTTGGGGAAAGTTACAGTATTTCTAACTTATAGCTTATATTTTTGAGTGTCCTCTAGAGATGCTTAGTTTACAGAGCTAAGCTAAGATGCAAGGAGTATGTGAAAACAGAGATCTAAGACAGGGGTGCCCTAACATCTCAGCATATTACCTATATAATATGGCAACCAGAGATTGGGGTCAACATATAGAAAAGTAATTATATATCCTTTTAAATGTATTTATTTTACTAAAAAATCTAATAAGAAAATATATTTAATGTGACACATGAAATAACATTTAATGATTTATTGACATATTTAAAAATTAAATAATGCATTGTCACTTATTTCATTAGTGATTTAATATTATCTTTTGGCTCTTCATGTACCTTTGGAAACACATTATTTTGATTGTGAAAATTGTCTTGCAACCTCAACACTTTGTGTCCTGAGAACCCTGAGGGGAAGCCCTGATCAAAGATGAATTAGTCTAATAACACCCAAAAACAGAACACAAAAACATCCTAAGAAACTAGAAGGAAAAGCATGGACTTATACGAAGTAACATGTCAGAAAAATTAAATCAATCACTGTGGCTTTTCTTTGCTGACAGAAAAGGAAAATCTTCATGACTGGTTATCATGTATTATCCTGCTTTGGCTCTTTGACCTTACTTGGAAACTGCTTTTCCCCCAAAACAGATGACATCCTTGGCTCGGAGGTAACCCACTGCTTTGAATGTACCAGCTGTTTCATATAAAAGCACATTCTTCTCGCCACTGATAATAGCTTTAAAACTATATACTTACACACTTGACTGCAAATTCCCAAATGGTAATGTCAAACACCATACACTCAATGAACCATGCGTGAACAATATTGCTCTACAGAAGGAAGCTGTGTGTGTACAAAAGCATTCGTTTTATCATAGTTGTTCAGTACAGTTCTTTAAACTAATTTTTTTGTACTGCATTGAGATTAAATTGTAATCCATTACTTCTGTCTTTAAACCAGTCTTATGGGACAACAATGTAAGCCAAATATTACTTTTACAAATAAAACCATTATAGGCTTCCAGAGGTAACACAACAAGTAGAGTACATCAGATATAGACGTAAAGTAGTTTCAAGAAATATACACTTCTCATTTTAATTAAAACCTGCAAAGGATTCAGTGTCTCCTAAGCAAGATAATCATTGTGAACGTCCCTTGAAATAGATTTTAGGACCTTTTGATCTCATTCCCCTTTCAGTCACTGTGTTATTGGGGAGGGCGTAATGCTGAAAGAACTCAGAGAGCATATTATTCTTTTAAAAAACATTGTGTAGTGTAAGTCAGAGAGGTTGGCAAAGTCTGAGGGAAGCTTGGTTTTATTCTGCTCTCAATTTACTTTCTATGTTCAGATTGGCACAAAATCATGATTGTGCCCTTTGTGGACTTCTACTTAAGTTCCTTTTTAAGTTCTCAGTTACACTTTGATTTATGTTATATTGGGTTTTCCTGATCATTGGTTTCTTTTCCATTTTGTATTACATTTAAGCCGTGTTTTATTTTTCAAGTTACTCTCTGTTGCCCCGTTTTGCCAGTCTTGTTCGCCTTAGCTCCTTCTAGTTACTTCTCTCTTCACCTGCTCCCTATTAGCTAATCAGTCCTCCCATTGTTTCTTTCTCCCATACATATATGGGAGAATTATTCTGCCTTAATGCAAGAACACATAATTTCAATTTGAGAAAAGAATTTCATGTTCTTGCACTCAAACTTATAATGCTCACACTCAAAACATGCACTCCCTCTCAAATATTTTCTCTTCTCTCTCAAATCTTTGTTTCTTCTCTCAGATTTAATGCTTCTTGCACAGATATTTTCTTCTCTCGCTTGCCTCCTTCTCTTCACGCACAAACCGCGCTCTGCTCGAGTCTCAGATACGCTCGCAAACCCGTAGGCTCTGCTCTGCATAGTTAGTCCAATGAAAAGCTCCTTTGAGGTGAAAACAGCGGTGGCTTTCAGAAGACATAAGTCTCCTTTCCTTGTAATGTCCTACTTGAGCTGCGATTGGACTCCTCTTTCAGACCAATTGTCCACTCATGCAACATTTTCAAACATCCATAACTCACTGACTGGTTAAAACATAAAGATTTGCTATTATACTAACAAAGTATTTCAAGATAATAATTTAATATGTCGGTTCTTTGCTTTTGTACATAACAAACCACTCATTGTTTAAAATTACTTAATTCAGGATTTTTTGGGTTATCCATAAGTACTGAACTTTGCTGAATCGAGCCACAAAACTACTGTAAATAGGAGTTTCAGCTGACGCTCTTATAAGTGGCGTAGTAGCACAGGCACACTCAGTAGGGTTAAACTAGCGCACCCTTTCCGAGGCTGTCATTCTATTGGCTGGAAAGGTTGCTAGGCGACGATCCAACTGCAATCCGAGAGAGAGCAAAAAAATCCGCAAGCAGAGCCAACGGGTTTGCGAGAGTATCTGAGAGCCGAGCAGAGTGCGGTTTGTGCGCGAAGAGAAGGAGGCAAGTGAGAGGAGAAAATATCTGTGCAAGAAGCATTAAATCTGAGAGAAGAAACAAAGATTTGAGAGAGAAGAGCAAATATTTGAGAGAGAGAGCATGTTTTGAGCGTGAGCATTTTAAGTTTTGAGTGCAAGAAGATGAAATTCTTTTCTCAAATTGAAATTATGTGCTCTTGCATTATGGCAGGATAATTCTCCCATATAGGACCCACTACTAAACCTGTAGATTGATAGTGACATGCTCTGTTAGGGACGAGAAATGATCTGATCCCTGATATAAGATGTAACTTGGGCATTTAAGGCTTTATATGCGAGAAGGAGGATTTTAAATCCTATTCTGGATTCAACAGAATGCCAATGAAGAGATGCTAGAATAGGAGAGATATGATCTCTCTTGTTAATTTTCATAAGAACTCTGGCTGCAGCATTTTGGATCAACTGAAAGCTTTTCACTACAGTTAGTGGACTCCCTGAGAGAAAAGAATTCAAAATAGTTTCTCAGCATCACCCCTGGACAGGATATTTCTAATTTTTGCAATATTGCGCAGACGAAAGAAGGAAGTTCTAGAAACCTCTTTGATCAAAAAATAACACCAAGATTTGGTTACTTTATTATCAGAGATAAATTTAAACCCATCCAAATTGACTGACTAACAAATGAGCTTCTTTTTCAAACACTCTGGTCCAACGACTATAACTTCTTGATTCAGAAGCAGAACGTTAAGAGTCATCCAGGTTTTTATGTCTTCAATACATGCCTGTACTCTGTGTTTCATCTGGATTTATTGACAAATATAGCTGAATATCATTGGCATAACAGTGGAAATAATACCCTGTGCTGTCTAATGATTCTACCAATTGGGTTGTTTTTTAGTTATCCTTTTAAAGCTGAAAGCGACAGTCATCCAGCCACAGCTCCTGGAGTTGCTGGTGTTACTAGACAAACTTGGACCCAGAAACGCTGACACCGGTGTTTGGTTTCCTTAATTACACACAGCTCTGTGACTTGCTCAGTAAAATCACAATCCACCACGGTGAGCTGAACATCCGGGCGACTGTGGCGTTGGATGCAAAAATTGTACATGAAACCGAGTTGCTGTCGGTTCAAGCTCCATCTTTCAGTTCACGTTGACACCTCCCCCGCACGGTCCACTAGTAGTAGTCTGAGGGCCTGGTGGTGCCTGTTTACTGCAGTGAGCTCTTAGACAACAGCTGTGGCTACAATGTAGCTTGCCACCGTTAGTGTATGTGTGAATGGGTGAATTACTGAATGAAGTATACAGTGCTTTAGTCAAATCTCCTGACTTGACCAAAAAGTGCTATATAAGTACAGGCCATTTACCAACTTCTAAGAGGAACCAGCTAGCAGATAAAGCAAGCTGGGGTGGAATTCTGTTCATGCTATGTTTTTGCGAGAGGGAGGCGAAATATCAAGAGATCAATGGCAGGATCATGACACTTGTGACATGACAGTTCTTATTCAGAGGTAGCATGGCTGTTTCTTGCCCCTCAAGGCAAACTAGTCCCTTTGTTTCTTTCCTCAATGTTTGTTAAAAGGATAAAAGCTCTGAATGGGCCGTCTGTCTGTGTAACAGGTGTTTGTGGCACATTTCTAAGCTAAAACTAAAATCAACCCTATAAGTAGAGGGGTGCAGCTTTGGCAGCAGACCAGAGCGAGATACTGACTGATTCATTATCATAAAAAGAAACTAAAATCTGTTTTAATTATTTGTTTATTTTTTATCCCATGTTCACACTGACAATGTTATATCATATACATGTCAATGCCATTACAAAAATGGACAGTGCAGAAATGTTACAGCAATGACTCAAATAATCTCCTATAAAGTTAAAAAGACAAAGGGCACTATGACCATAAAAAGCTAAAATGTATAAATAAATAAATAAGTGTTTCTATCAAAGAAATCCTAATCTCATATAATATTTGGGGGTGGAGCTTGAAGTGTGTGTGTGTACTTGTTTTACGGTGTGGAGACTTTAATCTGTTTACACAGTCACCTCATGGGGACCTATGTCCTTATGGGGATCAAAATCCTGGTCCCATATGGTAAAGTTCTGTTCTTTGAGTTGGGGTTGGGGTTAGGTGTATGTTGGTAAGAGTTAGGGTTAGGCTAGGGATCTGGTTTAAATCAATGTAAGTAAATGAAATGTCCCCATAAGTCATGTGTGTGGGGGAGTGTGGGGGAGTGTGTATCTGTCTAGCCATCAGAGTGAGGACCACAATTCCATCTTCACCATCAAATTTTGCAAGTCCTCACATGCTATTTTGCTAATGGTTAGGTTTAGGGCTAACATGTTAATTAGTTAGGGTTAGGGTGAGGTATGCATTGGTAATGGTTAGGTTTAGGGTTATTTTTAGGATTAGGGCATAAAAAGGGTTTAAAATGAATGAAAATCAGTGGAAGTCAATGGGAGTCAACAAATGGTCCTCACTACGATGGCAGAACTAGTATGTGTGTGTGTGTGGGTTTGTGGGCGTGTCCTATGTCAGCATTCTAAGGGACAGCCCATAATTCTGTGATGTCATTGCTTTAGAACCCTGATGTCATCAGATCAGAATTCATTATTGCATTATTGCTTGCTGCACCACTGACTTGTTCAGACGTACGCATAGCGCCCTTCTAGTCGACATTTCAAACTTTTTACAGATTAACACAAAATTTAACAACCGTTTATTTGTGTTAAAATGCCACATCAAAGGACACAGTACCACAATGTTGGGAGCAGATATCAGCCGTATAGTTTGGAAGCTCGAAAAAATCAGAAAAGCTGCATTAACCACAGGCAGCCTGATAATCCTGTCCAGGACGAAATCAAAAGGCTCAACTCTCTTTTGGAAATGGAGAAATCTAAATGGTTGGAGGAAAACCAAAAGGTATCCACCCTTGAGGAAGAGCTTGAAAAAGCAAAAAGTGAGTTAAAACGGCAGAAAAATCTCAAAGAGATGTTCATTAATAAGGGCAAAGAAACCAAGCGAGAACTGATGAGAATTCAAAAGTTTACAGATCCAGAAACTCTCAGCCCTGCCACTATCGCATCTAAGGTGAACAATGACATGAAATACAAAAAGAAAAAGATGCTGCAAGTAGACTTTGAGCATTTAAAGGTTGCTAATATTGTCCAGGAGCAAGCATTTATATCACAAATCCAAACTGAAAAAGAGAAAAATGCTGCCCTCCAACAAGAACTAGACAAAATCAAGAATTGTTACGAGGAGTTTCGCTCTAAAGACGAAACTGAGAACGCTGGAGCAAACCAGCAGGTCAACTTACAGATACGTTATGAAGAAAAAATGAAGCAAGACCAAAACCTCATCGAGAGCCTGAGAGCTGAGAATGCAGTCCTGCAGACTCAGATGGAGCAGATGAAGGTTTCATACGAAGAACTAAGTTCCAAATATAACACAGACATTTCTTTACTAATGCAAAAAGTAGAAACCTATCAGCATGACATGGTCTGTGAGAAAAATGCTGATGAGAAGAGAGCAAAGTTTGACCGCCAGCTCATCAATGAACTCATATCGGAGAAGGAAAACCATCAGAAAACGGCTCGCGAGTTTGGATATCTGAAACAAGAATCTACAGAGACGATGGAAAATCTTCAAAGTGAACTGGCGAAGGTTAAGGTCTTGTACCAGGAACTGAAAACTAGGTACGAAACAGACGTTTTTGCTCTAACACAGCAGAAAGAAGCATTTCAGCAGGAGCTTGATAAAGAAATAAAAGCTCATTCTGAAAAAATGAGGAGCTACTGTGAACTTGGGGCCGAGAAGGAGGCTCTCCAAAAACAACTTATTACCCTTCAACAACAGTACTCTGAGTGTGAGGTTAGTTATAAAACAGAGCTGGAACACCTGAAAGCTGAGCTCCAGGACAAAGAAGACCTTGGTCGTCCAAAACGCAAAAAGGCCAGGCGTCAGGAACCGAGACAGAAAGAAGACTCCATCCCTGTGAAGACCATTTCCGAACCTGCATCCATGGATCTTGAGACCCTGTCCGAGGACGTTATTATTACTAATGTGTCCACCATGGAGGTAGATGAGTTCATAGAGGAGATGCTGAGAGATTATGATATTCTCAATTCTGAATCAAAGAAAGAGACTGGCTGCTCTGTGGAAACCCTGCTAGAGCAACAGGAAAGTCCAGATGCTGAACTAACAGAAGCAAGTTGCTCAAAAAAAGACCCATCAGTCTGGAAAAAGATACGACACGGTCTGGGTCTCAAGAAACCAGAAAAATGGAAGAAAAGCAACACTTCTCAGAATAACAACTAGAAAAATGTGCCCAGGCCAGAAATGAAAACAACTCTTCCTAAAAATCATAAAAAAGACACAAAAAGTACAAAAAAACCCCCAAAAAAATCAAAAAAATACAATAAAGCAAAGAAAAAAATAAAAATGAAGCAAGACCAAAAGTTCATCAACAGCCTTAGAGCTGAGAAAGCAGTCCTGCAGATTTAGATGGAGCAGATGAAGGTTTCATACCAAGAACTAAGTTCCAAATATAACACAGACATTTCTTTACTAATGCAAAAGGTAGAAACCTATCAGCATGACATGGTCTGTAAAAAGAAAATGCTAATGAGAAGAGAGCAAAGTTTGACCTCCAGCTCATCAATGAACTCATATCGGAGAAGGAAAACAATCAGAAAATGGCTCACGAGTTTGGATACCAACCCTTCCTAAAAAATCATCAAAAAAGACAAAAAAAGTAAAAAAAAAATAAAAAAATACAATAAAGCAAAAAAAAAAAAAAAAAATACAATAAAGCAAAAAAAAAAAAAAAAAAAAAAAAAAAAAAAAAAAAAACAAAACCAAAAAAAAAAAAAAAAAAAAAAAAAAGTGTGTGTTTGTGTGCATGCGAATGCACATAAGTGTGTGTGGAAGCGTCTCTTGCAGTAGTTCTGAGATTCTGCTGTGTGCTTGGAATTCAGCTACTGCAGCTGGCTTGTGCCTACATGTAGGGTGAAAAATACCACCTGTCTGGTTCTTCTCCTGCCAGTACATAGCCTCTCCACCACAAAGACCCCTGCAGTGCCTCCACGTGGCCACACACGGAAACTGGGTACTTTATTGATCCAGGCCAAACTGCGGGGGATCTCGGAGCAACAGTGGGCCCCAGAGACGAAGTGCAATACCCCACAATATGTGGACATTTCTTGGCACTCGTCAACCACTGTCCCAGCTATGGGCAAGTAGCCTCACTACCTTGTGAGTGGTGTTGACCACATTGCTTGGAAAAAGTAAGTAGTAACAATTACAACTTACTTCTCCTAAACAGGAAGACCAGCGGACGACCCCGGACATGTTGTAGGGACTATACTTTTCCGTTGGTAGCAGAGCTGGAGGAGGTGTCCATGGAGACGGAAGTCTGGGACTCTTAGCTGAGACCTCTGCCCCCGAGAAGCGGTTCCTGAATGGAGTCGAAGACGACAAGTACAGTAAGAGTGCAAATTTGACAACATAATTTCAACCTTTTGCACCATAACAGAATGCACTGTAGAGCCCTTTGGGGTTCTTCAGCCTGATATTTGTGTTGGGGTCTGGTTCTTGGTCCTGATTCCTCCTCTATTTTTTGCAGTTTTCAAGTCCATCCTCCAGAGGTCATCTGGGAGCATGGTCGGTTGGGCTGCTCTGCTGATTGGCTGCACCTGTTTCTCATCAGGTAAAGACTACTAGGAGTTGGCTGCCAGCACTTCAATGCCAGAATATTAATCTTAAGTGGTACTTGTGGCCCTCTTGACTTCTTGCATTGTTTTCCCTGGTTTCTCTACTCTTACCTTGTTCTCCTTTGTTCCCTTCAGGAAACTAAAGCCTTTGGATTTTGTCCCCAAGCAATCTTTCTTCACCACAATTCACTACGGATTAACTGTGATCTCTTGATACATCTACTGGCTGGAAGCTACTGACTCCTCCCCTCAGTTTACTGTGTTCAAACCTGATCCGCCTCCACCATGCTCACAAGACTCACCTTCATCCTCTGGCCCAACACTCGGACCCCATCTCACTGCCCCGAGGCGGATTCATCTGATGTTCCAAAGTCTCCTGCCGCACCTGCCCCATGGCATCATCATTTTCAATACTTATTTTCTGTATAAATAAACGTTTAAAAGACTGCATTGTCTCCTGTGAGTGTTCTGCATGTGGGTTAGGCAAATACCTAAAACCATAACAACTTGCAGGCAATTTATTGATGGACCCACACTGGATATTACCTATAGCAAAAAGAATCTCTAATTTTTATTTTACAAGAACAATGCTTCTACCATCACTGTCATTGCCCCTTTGATAATACAACTGTCTGATGAGTGCAAGTTTAAATAAAATGTTGATGCACAAATAGTCAACAAGGATTACTCTCTCATTGTGATGGGAGAAGGGATTACAAAATATGTTCAAATACCACACCACATTGTGTTTTGTCCTGACTGCGAGGCTCACGCCATAAAAATAACAACTCAGTTTATATTTGCATTTGTGAAGAAAGAGTTTATTTCTCATTGTCTTCCATCAGAATGACCAAACTTTGCTGGTTTGTATCAACAGCCAACTAATAACCTGATGCCTTGTCTGCTTGCCACCTCCATATTTCCCACTCCAATTACAGTAGAAGTGCACAGCTACAGAAGTTAAAGATAAACAGTGAACAAATTATATTTCCGTTATTTTACTGGCCAAGATTTTTATTAACTCCTTGGTGAGCTAATTAAAAATTAACAATGTATTGGAGAGAACAATTAGGTCATTTAATGCTGTGGGACGGGATATGCATCTTCTCCCACTGCCCTAATGTTATCACTGTTTTAAGAAATCAGTAAGTAGTACCGTATTTTCACGACCATAAGGCGCACCGTACTAAAAGGCGCAGTCTCAGTTATGTGTGCTATTACTGTATTTAACACACACATAAGGTGCATCGGACTATAGGGCGCAAAAGTAAATACTGTAAGTAATAAGTCATGTGTGTGTTGGGGTTTGGTGGAGAGTCGTGTGTGTGTATGTGTTTTAAGGGGAGCAAGGTGGTCTACAAATTTAGCAATAGATTATAATCAGGTAAAATTATTCTGACATATAATAAACAGATAAAAAATCAAACTCCAAAGTGATTGAACAACAAAAAAAAGAAACTAGTGGTGGTCTGTTATCTGCGTTATCACGCTGCGTTAATGCCAGACTTTTATCGGGTGATAAAATTAAAGGACCACCCATTCACTTAAAAACAGTGAAATTAAGGAATCATTTGATTTATTGTACGTTTAATAAACAACAAATTAAAGCTCAGACTAAATCAAATTAATTATGTTGAAAACTTAAAGTTGTGACGGAAACATATAGATTAAATGCAATAAACAGGTTTACTGTGTAACCCACAAGAATACAGAAAGTATAAAGAAAGTGGGGCCTGATCAGAAGATTTTAAATTCACGGGAGCCTACGTGTAAGCAACAACAGACGAGAGCACACAATGTCTATAAGAAAGGGTAGAATTTAATATAGTGAACAATTGTGGATCCACATTTACAAATAAACAAAATTGCGTGCTTTAAAAAAAGAAAAAACAGAAATAATCCAGTCGTTTCAATTTTCTGTCAAATGTTCACTCAATGCCTCATAACAAGCGACCGGTCGGGTCACCATCAATCAGTTCACTCAGTCCTCTAGGCTGGGGCTCGCCATCCAAGTTCTGAAGAGGAGGATCTTGGGGTGTCTGGGCACTACAGACCAAAAGTGCACCAAAACGGGAGGGCAAAAAAAAACTGACCTGGAACAAGGCCAAAGTAAAGCATCTTAAAATATAGGATGCTAATATCAATAAAACTTAAGCTACAATTCAGAGATCTTTCCTCATCTCTCATGTTTTTTTCATATTGTACAACAATATCAGTGTTAATTTCGTCAGCTTTTTTAAATTTAGTCTTAGTCTTAGTCACAATGACAAAAATCAATTTTAGTCTTAGTCATATTTAGTCATTGCCTTCCCGATTTAGTTTTAGTCTTAGTCTAAATGACGAAAATAAATTTTAGTCTTAGTCCAGTTTTAGTCAACACTGTAAAAAATAGAACTTCTCCACACACTGCTTTTTTAAACATATATATCACACTGTACAGAATAAAACTTCACCACACACTGCTTCTCTTTTTCTCTATTTTATTTTTATAACACTTTGCAGAATAGAACTTCACACACTGATTCTCTTTTTAACATATATCACACTGTAAACATTAAACCTTTTGTCAGCTTGTTTCATCATATCCATAAAGTCTTCATCCTCAAGGGTCCCTGCAGTGAGGCCAGAACACCCAATCCACTTTGCCATTGACTTCTCCAGGGCTACTACTACAGGCCCACCCGTTCCTTACCGTCTTCCATATGTCAGCTGTTGGCTCCTCAGATGTCGCTTGATTTTCGCTGTGTTCTTCCCTGCCAATTTGAAGCTGCAGACTCTTTGGTGGCATCCTTCCTCCGGTGTTTTCCTTTGTGTTGTAAACAAAATGGCTCCATACATCCAGGCGTTCTTTAACAAACCGCACACTAGGGCTTTTAAAAATCGATGAATCGGCCGATTATTTTTTCGATTAATCGATGAATCAGACAAAAAATATTTTTTATATTAACCTCTTTATTCCAAAATAAACATTTTAGACAGAACAAACAAGCACACAAGTACAGGTTGCTCATTAACTGTACTGGTGCAATATGAAAAATAAATGTTTGTGTTAAAACTACGCAAACTTACATGAGAAATGTAGCTGTTCATCCACAAAATATAGGGTACTTTGTTTCATAAAGCGCAAAAAAAGACAGGCATTTTTGTTTTTAAAAGCCTCTAAGGGGTTCAAACAATAGGTCCCCCCATTTCAACAAATGAGTTTTTTTAGACTAGAAGAGTTCTGCCTTTTAAGACAGTAAAGTATAGCAGTTAAAGTTGCTACTTGAGAAAATGCTTAACCATAGAGATAAAAATAGCCCTGTGATTCAAATTATAAATTGTATTTGGAATAAAAATGAGAGAACTAGGGGTGGTAAAATACACATCCTCCAAAGACAGATATTTACATGGAAATGCGGCATATAATTAATTGACATATTACTGATCTTGCTGGATTTTATTCTGCTTTACTTCCATAAATTGCAGGATCTTCTTTTCTTTATCTTTGCCAGAAGATTTAAACTTTAAAAGCCTTGCCCTCATAATTTGCAAGTTAATTTATTTATAAAGGCTATTTTAATTATTGTGATCAATTTGCGCCGTCAATCCCGGTGCATGCGCGCTTCATTTGCAGTCTAGACGCTCAGGGTAAACATCCTGCTGGCTCTGACTGCAGCGCTTAGAGGGACTCCTGCGGGAGAACGGGGGAGGCGCCTCACGGCAGCAGCTGCTGCTGCTGGACAAGAGTAGGAACGATACATGCTTTCACGTAAGAGTCTCCAAAAGCCGCCAGTGACACCGTAAAAAGTCGCCAGATTTGTCGCTAGTCGCTTTTTTTTAAAAAATAGTCGCTGGAGGGGTCTGAAAAGTCGCTAAATATAGCGACAAAGTCGCTGAGTTGGCAACACTGCGCACCTGCAGCGCTGGCTCGCTCTGCCGTAATTTTTTTTCTTCCCCCGTTTCAGTCAAGTGGCAGTGATGACGGCGGCGGCGGATGACGCATTAATCGCACGACACAACTAATCGATGATGAAATTCCTTGGCAACGCCTTTTAAAAGTCGATTTTCATCGATTCGTTGTTGCAGCCCTACCGCACACCAGTATCCGCAATGACTGCGAAGTTGAGCTATGAGTATAAGCCCTCTGCTACTACCGACTGAGCGGCACGAGGCACTGTGGGACAGGCGCCGTGTAGGGACAAACGGCACAACAACGCATAATCTTCTATGACGCTCAAGAAACACTTATATTAACAATTACAAATTAATCATAAACAATCAGAAACAATTACATTACATTTCTTAATGTCCATTCGTCAATGGATCGTAAATTTCATCTGTCATAGTCTCGTTGACGAAAATAATTTTTTGTTTTCTTCATATTTTTATTTTCTGGAATCTATTTTTTTTTATCGTCTCGTCATAGTCACGGGAAAAAGGGGCGTTTACGAAATATTTTCGTCATCGCAGAGATGGGGACTCGAGTTTGTGACTCTTACTCGAGTCGCACTTAAGTCGCATATTTAATGACTTCAGACTCGACTTAGACTTGCATTTGAAGGACTTCAGACTCGACTGAGACTCGTGATTTCTGACTTGTGAACAATATTTTATTCAAGTGTTTTTTGTCTTACTAACTTGACTGATCGCCGCTCGCCTTACCCGCACACAGAAGAGGTAAAAAAAAAAAAAAAGTAGCACTTGTGGCCAGTATGGCCCCACACTCAGTCGTTGACACAAGGGGGAGCAAACAACTCAAAGACCCAAACCGTGAAGCACTCAAGTTCAAGTGTTTTATTTATACAAAAAGCCACAGCAAAAGTGGCATAATAAAACAGTCCTTTTCTTCTCCTGATAAAACCTAAAATTCAAGAGTTTTCCTTAAAAATCAGAGGCTGGAAGTTGGGCTCCGCTTGTTAAGCTGCTTCTGGTGCGAGTGATCGGCCTGGAGCACCCACAGGCTGATTCACAGCCGACTCTGCGGCGCTCCGGCACTGTTCCACTCCCTGGCGTGCCACACCCCTTTCCAGACCGATCCAGCTAAAAAGAGAAGCAAGGAGAACGCCAGCATCCACGCGCCAAAACCCCGTCGGAAGATATATTCCTGTTTATGCTTTAAGCGAGGGGGAGCGCTGCTTACAGGCGAGGTTCCTCCTCTGCCCTAATACTCCTTACCCCTTGCTCACACTGGCTCCGGTGCGGTTACCGAGCCGACGGAGACCGCAACTCCCGCACACCCCCTCTCACACCGCCCTTTTGACTACGGTGCGGTGCGGCTCTGCGGCTCCGTCAACAGGTCCGGAGATTTAACAGAAGTTCACTTGAGTTCACATAACTTCACGCGATAACACGGCCCAAATAAGGATATTTGCAAGAGCTTGTTGCGGAGGGCTCTGGCACGCCGCAAGGATAGCTTTCTTGCGGAATTTTCTGCAGCGCCGGAGTGTCTCGGTAACCGCAGCCGGACAGCTCAGCAGCCAGTGAGAGAGGTTTACGTCTTTTTAATGACTTGGAATCACTGCGGCGCCGCACCCACCACTAGGCAACGGTAAGACCGGAGTCGGTGTGAGCCAGGGGTTACTGGGCCATCTGTGCACCCTCCTGGCGCACGGATCCCGCCTGCATCTCCCCTGGCAACGTGTCCGTCTCTGTCACCTGCAGATTCCGTTCTCCTTCTCCTTTCCTTCAGACTCCTTTTATGTCGGCTTTAATCAGCCCTTGCTCACACCTGAGCGCAGCAATTACGCAGCGCAATTAATGCACTCCGCCTCCTCAGACAACTACTTCAGTCCAGTGCGCATGGATTGTCACAAGGGAAAAACAAACTAAAACAACCCAACATGCAGGAAAAATTCAAAAGTCTAAAATAAAGGAAAACAATCATATAAAAAAGAAACATCAAAACATGCAAAGCTCAAGAAGAAAATACAAAGAAAAACAAATTATATCTTCCTCTCCAAACATGCAAAGCATAAAACTAACATTTAAATGAAAGAAAACCATAAATCATATTTTTCCCTGTGCAACACACTGACGTCACTGACGCAACAGTACGTGACATATAAGCCCGTGCGCATGCATGTATGCAACCCATACAGATATGGAAGCGATGATTACCCCCCCCTGTTGCGGTGCCACCGTTCATAATAACCTTTGGCTACAAAAACTTTACATAAGGCGGGAATAAAAGAGCAGCAAACTGCAGCTTCTTTGGAAAAAAATACACGATGCTTGGTCCACCACATCTCATTTTATCAGCCACAGTGCAGTGCAGGTGTACAGCCAGTGACATCACAGACATAAGGCAATAATTCAGGACCTTATTATTTCATGCAACCTCCCCTTGTCTTTGATCGACAAGCCCAGCTTTAAAAGCTTCATGGCAATGGTAGAGGAGAAATATGTTGTGAATAATGTTGTAAATTGGCGCTAAATAAATAAACTGAATTGAATTGAAAATACTGCCCGCCAAGTCATTAAGTTACAAAAAGTTATTGCCACAATCTTTCTTTTATAAAAGTATTGTTATTGTCCTGCTGTTTGTTTAGGGTTTTTCTTTATCTCTTGTAGTTGCTAACTTCATATGTATTAATAAAAGGCAGGATTGTGATTGTTTTTTTCCCACAGTCCTCATTTTCACTTAAAAATAAAAGAACAGACATTTACTGCTAAAACTAGAAAAAGTTGTAACCACAAATGTCAGCTAAATACTGTAAGAAAATAGTTTTTTTTTTTTGAAAAAAAACGAAAAATGCTAAATTTATCTGGAAAATGTTTTTGCGTGTGCTTTTTTTAATTGTATTTTTCATTTAGCAGTTAAAGATAATGATAATTCAATAGATATAATAGCGACCTTTAAGCTATACCGTCTCAGTGACGGAGATGAAAACGCAAGGAGAAACAAGCAAGCACGAAAATTATTGCACTTTTTTTAATTAATCAAGTGATTAGAATTCTTTGTGCGATTAATTGATTATTGCGACAGGCCTTCTCAAGACTTGAGACTTGACTTGGACTTGAGCTCTCAAGACTTGAGACTTGACTTGGACGTGCAAAAAATGACTTGTGAACATGTCTGCGTCATCGTCATGGTTGACGAAATTAACACTGAACGATATACATATAGATCTATATTTCAATCTAAAAGTGTCAATGAAGTACATCTATAACACTATGTTTAACATCAGAATGTGGATTAGAAACTCACATTGACTATGGGAGAATTATCCTGCCATAATGCAAGAGCACATAATTTCAATTTGAGAAAAGAATTTCATCTTCTTGCACTCAAAACTTATAATGCTCACACTCAAAGCATGCGCTCTCTCTCAAATATTTTCTCTTCTCTCTCAAATCTTTGTTTCTTCTCTCAGATTTAATGCGTCTTGCACAGATATTTTCTCCTCTCGCTTGCCTCCTTCTCTTCGCGCACAAACCGCGCTCTGCACGAGTCTCAGATACGCTCGCAAACCCGTAGGCTCTGCTTGCGGATTTTTTTTTGTTCTCTCCTGGATTGCAGTTGGATCGTCGCCTAGCAACCTTTCCAGCCAATAGAACGACAGCCTCGGAAAGGGTGCGCTTGTTTAATCCTACTGAGTGTGCCTGTGCTAATACGCCACTTAGCGTCAGCTGAAACTGCTATTTACAGTAGTTTTGTGGCTCGATTCAGCAAAGTTCAGTACTTATGGATAACCCAAACAATTCTGAATTAAGTAATTAGTGGTTTGTTATGTACAAAAGCAAAGAACAGACATAATAAATTATTATCTTGAAATAAATAGGCTATATTTAAAAAGATGAAAAAAAACTTACCTGATAATTTTTGTTTTTTTCTTTTTTTCTTAACTGGTGGCTTGTAATGTGCATGAGGGCAAAAGGGATTGGGTGATGTAAAATTGCTACTTATTTCTTGTGTTTTGGTAAAATAACACCTTTGGTTATACAGTAGGGGGTTGATTTAACTGCATTCAAATGTATTTGGTCTACTTACTTCTTTAATGCTGAGTCAAAGGTGGGAAAACAAGCTTACATGAAGCAACCATGCATGCAAACACTCAGACCAAAAGGCTGTTAAACCTCTTAAAACCCAGAGAGAATAACTCTGAATGAAAATTCCACCTGTAAAATGTTTATCAATATAGACATGTTAGACATAATTGGAAAGCTTAGATTCTCCATTATTCAACCTCCAAGTTCATTTTATGGACACAGCGAGCACCAAAGCACAATTAACACAGATACAGCAGCATGTCAAAATGTAAAAATAAAGCAGCCACAACAATATACCTTTGAAGGCATCCGGATGCCACTTTATAAATCCAATCTTCAATTGTTCATACTCCATTCTGCTTATTTTTATGGCTCGATGTGAGCCAACTATAGTCCCTGAAATCTCACTTCCGGTCACTTCCTGTCAGCCAGTGACACACGCTTTTGCTTGGTAATACGTCCGGCTGTTATGGTCAGGACCACGAGGGATGTTGGGCTTTGTAGCCAATGAAGTAAGGTTTCAGACGAGCCTACATGTGCCTAACGTTTTTAAAGGGGTACCGTAAACAGGCAGACACAGACAGCTGCGACTGGAGCCATGCGTGGAGCTCCAAGCTGAATGATATCAACGGACCTATTTTTTTTAAGTTTGGATGCTGATTTTGTTATATTACAATGAGTAAGGTTGAAAAAGAAAAATACAGTTCAGAAAAGGCACTGGAAAAATACTTGTTTCATAAATGTTTTGTGGCCATCAAAATGCTTCAGTGTTATTCTATGGGTCAAATAGTAAAGAAAAGCTTTGTAAAAGCATTAAGCACAATTTGGCACATTTGGAGAGGTTTCGAGATGCTGGTGACATAAACAATTCAAAACCCCACAGCTCTGGAACTGTTGTGGCTAGAGGTCTGAATTTTTTTGCATTTGTGGTTGACATGATGTAGAACAAATGTAATACAATAAGACCTGCCTTTTCTCAAGCATGTCTTAATTACTGCTGTTCAAAAAGACCTATCATTTCCCAGAATAAAAAAACAACTTTGGCTACGTTCACACCTCGATTCTCAATTCCGATTTTTTTGTGAAATCCGATTTTTTTGCTTTGCCGTTCACATTTCTAAATATATGCGACTTGTATGTGATCTCCTGTGTAAACTGCATTCATACAGTTTAAGTGTCCCGCTTTCGCAGTAGTGGACGCAATGACGTCACAAGCCAGCGTTCTTCGTGTTTACGGAAGTAAACATGGATGTAGTGCTGTAGCGCATCTAGCGATCTTTCCAAACCTTAAAACCTCAATCTTTTCAAGATGGTTAAAAAAATACTGCTCTCCGCATCATGGTCTGCCATGGTGTTTGTTTTTCTAGCCTCTTCTGTGTAGCAAGAAGCAGAATAGTGACCTTTGTCGGAAATATTGAACTATTTATGTGATTTCTTTTGTTTGTTTATATTATTAAAACATGACTGGTTATTTGGAAGCCAGGTGACTGTGTTTGAATATTCGATTAATATGAAAAGTTAAAAGAATTAACATCATTGAATTAAAAAAAAACATTTCTAAGGTGAAACTGAATTTTTAAAGTAAGAAATTAATGTCTTTTAACTTGACAGGGAGGACCTAAAGCAAAAAACAAGTGAAACCAAAGATTAAATATACATGGTTCTTCATATAATCTGACAGCCTGATGTTTAGAGGTCTTTAGCCAGTAACTTCAACATTACTCTGTCCAAATTCTTCAAATTGCGGCTCCTATTCTGTTCTTTGCTCTTTTCCCTTCAATTTTTGTGTAATGCCTAATAGGGCTGCATTTAATGATTATTTTGCTATTTATTTATTCTATGGTTTAGTATTTTGAAAAGTCGGTCAAAAATCAGATAGCAAACGTTGCTTTACAGAAGTTTGTTTTCTGAACCTGAACGAGGTAAGCTAATACTGAGCTCCTAGGGAATATCTGGATAGAGCATACTCATAGACAAAGAAGTTTTTTTTTTTATTTTAAAATAAAACAATTTATGTATTTCTAAATACTATTTTGTTTTAATTGATGCTTCGAGGGGATCGTTCGTTTAACAAATGGTACACCTTCAAGTCTGTTCACTCCAGTTAACTATTATTTAATAAATAAATTGAGAATGATTCAATAATCCGTTAATCTCAATTAATTCGATGAACTGATTAAGCACCAATGCTGAGCCTTTTATCTGAGCTCCTGTTACTGTTTTGTCTGTTCTTCTCAGCCTCAGACGGTCACACTGAATGGATGCTGCGGTGCTTGATATGTGGGGCCTCTGGTCTCGCTATGAGGAGCTCCCCCTCCTGAGTCAGGAGGACATGTCTAAGTGTGATATTTAATTAAAGAGATCATTAAATAAAAACTTTTTCTACAGGGTGAAATATTTTTGTTTTGTTGCTTTTTAATATACTCAGCTGATGCTGCCACTGTAAATGTTTTTGTGTCATACGAGCTGAGAAGCTGAATTTATGTTATACTTGTTCAATGGTTTCATATACTTTATGTTTTATTTGTTACATAAATTTCCTGCCCATGGGAAATAGTGTGTCTATTTGTCTGTGTGTTTTTTTTGACACATTCCCAGCTTCCTCATCCATTCCTCAGAAAGCACGGTAATTCATCCTTGACAGCTGTTTTCTTGAGCTTGTCTCTGCTTGGATTCTGAGGTATAATTCCACACACAAGGCCAGCTGGAGATTTTCCTGAAAAAAGAGAGAAAGAGGAAGAGCGAGAGGACAAAAAAAATACAATTAATTCACTTGAGAGTATTCAACATATGGGTGTATTCAGTTTTGTAGCTTCTGTAACGAGCTAAACTTTTCAGAAGTGTGACCATGATTGCACAAGGGTTTTCTAATCATCAATTAGCCTTCTGAGCCAATGAGCAAACACATTGTACCATTAGAACACTGGTCCAATATCTACACCTATGTAGATATTGGACCAAAAACCAGACATTTGCAGCTAGAATAGTCATTTACCACATTAGCAATGTATAGAGTGTATTTCTTTAAAGTTAAGACTAGTTTAAAGTTATCTTCATTGAAAAGTACAGTGCTTTTCCTTAAAAATAAGGACATTTCAATGTGACCCCAAACTTTTGAACGGTAGTGTATATGTATATATATATATATATATATATATATATATATATATTTTTTTTTTTTTTTTTTTACAAGTGTGCCTTCATAATTTTGCAGATTGTATTCTAATGACCACCTGCACAATTTCATGGAAATAATATTCAAATAAAATACTTAAATGTATCAATCCTAAAACTTATTACACGTCAATGTGACCACAAAGTAGGCACAAAGAAGGCATAAGTACAGTGAGATAATATGGAAAGAGAGTTTGTGTGCATGGAAACTTATTTGGATAATAAGAAATATCTTAAGTTAAATAATGTTAGTGTGAAAAAAGAAAAAATGTGTGCAAGGGTGGGACAATTTCTACATTTTCTACAATTAAAATTTAAACTAAAAATAACATGACTGAACTTAAATATTGCAGCACACAAAAGTGTGGCTTCCAAACTTATGGTAAGTGCATTTTTTTCCTCCCTGAATGCTCTAAGCGCTTAAGTGAAGTGGGTGTTGGTGGATTATTAATATTTATCAATATCATTATTAAGTATACTTATACTAAGTATAAGTATATTGTATATCATATAATATATATATATATATTATTATTTTCCTTTTATTCATATTGTTACTGTCAGGCTCAGAGCAGTAGGATCCAGTGACTAAGGCAGACAAACAGATTTCTCAAAACGTGTATTGAAAACAAAACCGAAGTGAGCAGTGTCGCCATCTAAGGTAGGAACCTCTGTTTAGTCTGAGCCCAGAGGGTGAGGATGTTTCCAGTCGGCCAATTGCCAACTCGGCGCACTAGTCGCAGCGCCAAGAGTCTCAGGCGCTGATGTACAGTATTGGTGGCCGGAGGACAGGCAGGGGATCACAATCAGGCAGATGAATGTAGGCAGGATGATCCAGCGGATGAAGCCAAAATGTGCTCACTAGTCAAAGCTAGGAGGTCAGAGATCTGGTGAGGTGCAGAGGGAGAATCCATAAAGGATTTGAGTCACAGTTCAAGGTACGGTAAACAAACAGGCAGAGATCCGGCAGCAGTCAGAAGACAGGTCAGGCAAACTGATCAGATGGGAATAGGCAGGGTAATAGGTCCACAGGCAGAACAGGTCAGGATCAGGTAGTCAGAATAAGTCTCACCAACAGCTTATAATAATCTGCCACTGATGACTGGTCTGAAGGCTGAGCCCTGGCTCACACCGACTCCGGTCTTACCGTTGCGGTGCGGTGGGTGCGGCGCCGCAGTGATTCCAAGTCATTAAAAAGGCGTAAACCTCTCTCACCGGCTGCTGAGCTGTCCGGCTGCGGTTACCGAGACACTCCGGCGCTGCAGAAAATTCAGCAAGAAAGCTATCCTTGCGGCGTGCCGGAGCCCTCCGCAACAAGCTCTCGCAAATATCCTTATTTGGGCCGTGTTATCGCGTGAAGTTATGTGAACTCAAGTGAACTTCTGTTAAATCTCCGGACCTGTTGCCGGAGCCGCAGAGCCGCACCGCACCGTAGTCAAAAGGGCGGTGTGAGAGGGGGTGTGCGGGAGTTGCGGTCTCCGTCGGCTCGGTAACCGCACCGGAGCCAGTGTGAGCAAGGGGTGAATCAATAGAGACTAATGCAGGTGGATCAGATTAGCAGGTGATGATAACTGGGCGGAGCTAAACAGGTGTGTGAAATGAGTAATCAGACCAGACATCAGTGCCAAGATCATGACAGTTACCTTTCACCTCCACCTTTTAAAACTCCATCAGTCTTTTTCAACCACTCTCAAGCTACTTGTGATACACACAATTTGCTCAATGCAGTGCCATGGACCCAATATCATTGCACGTCTTATTGTTTGCCTTTGCAGTCTCTCAGGATAACCTGAAACATGCCTGATCTTTACAAGTGTTTTTTTTTTTTGGTTTTTTTGCCTACACAGTTTAGTCCTGCTTATTTGGATCCTTTAAAGATAAACCCCTTTGTGTACACATTACTGATACTGCCCAGATGCTTTCTCTTTTTCAGACATTTTTTGTTTTGTAAAAACAGAGCTAACTGTCTGTAAAAGATAGCTGTAAATGCAGAAAGAAACCTAAATCCCCTTTCCCCCTCATACAGGTTGACATAGATTAAACTGCCCGTATTTATATTAAAATACCTGAATGTATTCATTGTTTGGATTTGTGTTATCATGCCACTGAACAGGTATAGCTGAAAAGAGTGGCAACTACAAATGTAACAGAAAAAAGATATCTCTAGGATATTTCCTCAGAAAAGTTGTTCAGTCACCTGCCTGTACTTCACTGTTTACAAAACTGAAAGTTATTAAAGCCAACTTTGAGCTCTGTTTAAACTAGTTTTCTACATCTTACAATTCATTGGGCTCATAAAGGTGATGTTGGAGGCTCAGCCTGCACACATTTACCACCAATTGCCAGAGTTACAATTGCTGACAGGTGTCTCAGGAGAGCCATCATTTACACCTCCTGTAAATGTCATAAACCTGCAGAATGTGGCTTTGATCAGTGCAGATGCTACATGAATAATTTGGATCGCCTCTTAGTTATGTTGCTTCAGTGAAGCTTAAAGTATTAACATTGTTGCATTTCACTTACAGTATCTACCATCTAAAAACCTCAGACAAAAAAACAAAACAAACAAACAGCAGCAAAAAACTGCAAAGCTAAATGGTGAGCACAGGCAGAGAACTCCTGGCAGCTCCTTTTCTGAGCAGATTTTTAACGAGTACTGAAACAAACCTGTTTTATAGCTATTTTCCCTTTTATTTCCTGTCTGGATGACCCAAACCTCCCCAGAGGGTGACTTGTAATACATTCCCAACTGAGTTTGGACACCAAACCCTGCCTTGAGTTTGTAGACAGGATGTTTAAGAGGACCGCCTGCAAAGTCACTAGAAGGGAGCTTTTGGCTGATTTTCCCCAGATGATGCGAGAGAGCATTTATACACAGCATACCATGAAATTATTAAGATTATCAGCTTTACAATCAAGTCAGCTGAATTTTATGGTTCCCCTGGAACTGAGTAATATAATAGATGTAACAAATGGATTTTTAACTTCAGAGTGTTTTATAACTGTTGTGGGAGCTCTTATATCCCATATTTAAAGGTACGAAGGTGTGAGACAATAGTGATACTAAGTAAGGCTCCATGTTGTGTTCCATGTCTAAATTGAACGAAATTACGTAGATTATGCAGAACAACAGTCATTTCTACCTCTGTGTGCTGCTTTTAGTGCACTTAATGCTAATCATTGTATGTCTCATGATTTAGGGTTTACAATTCATGGTTTTTAACCACTTCAGAGTTCATTTTAACGTGTTTTTACCCCTATTTAAGGATCTACTGGACGTTACAATATAATTGAATTTAATTCAGTTTATTTATATAGCGCCACGTCATCTCAAGGCACTTCACACAGAAAATTCAAACAGATCAAACAGTCAAATTGAATCAAAGTTTTCTATCTATGGAAAACCAGCTGATTGCATCAACTTATTCACTTGAAGGATATCCCTCACACCAAGCATGCTTCTAAAACTAAAAAATTCTGCAGAGTGGGAGAATGAAACAGAATAATGAAAAAGAGGGCGCTATGTCCTCCAGCAGTCTAAGCCTATAGCAGCATAACTATAGAGATAGCGCAGGATAACCTGAGTGACTCTAGCTATAAGCTTTATCAAAAAGGAAAGTTTTAAGCCTACCCTTAAAAGTAGACAGGGTGTCTGCCTCTAATTTCTGTTTTTCAGATCGCATTTTATATATAGCATCCTTTTCAAATTGCGTTTCACAGATCACACTAGTTGTGTTCGAGATGAGCTACACCTGAACAGATCCGTTCGGTTTAGGTCTGTGCAGGCCGGTTACATATATGTCTGACTCTGCAGAGATTTTTTTTATTATTAAAAAAATCAGTCAATCAATCAACAATCAATCAATAAAAAAAAAAAAGATATATGTCAGACTCACACCTCTGTGTCTGATGTCTGGATCAACTGAAACTTCAAGAGATCAGAATGAGACCAGCCATCTGAGCCAGCCACTGCAGTTGATCAAATGCAACAACTTAACCTGCAATGCTATCAGCTTTGCATGATAGGAAAATGCCCTCCTGTCACAGTGAATGGACTAGTGTGTGGAAAGTCTTGTAAATAAAAATACCCCTTTATGTCCTCTCCACCCCTCTCCCTGGGCTGCCACCTTATCGTAGTTGAGGGGTTTGAGTGTCCCAATGACCTTAGGAGCTACGCTGTCTGGGGGTTTTATGCCCCCTAGTTGGGTCACCCAAGGCAGACAGGTCCTACGTGAGAGGCCAGACAAAGAGCAGCCCAAAAGACACCTTACGATGAATACAATCAATGGACATAGTGTTTCCTCGCCCGGACGCAGGTCACCGGGGCCCCACTCTGCAGCCAGGCCTGGAGGTGGGGCACGCTGGCGAGCGCCTGGAGCCTGGCCGGGCACAGCCCAAAGAGGAAACATGGGTCCCCCCTCCAATGGGCTCACCACCTGTAGGAGAGGGCAAAGGCGTCAGGTGCATTGTTTGATGGGTGGCAGTCAAGGGCAGGGACCCTGGCGTTCTGACCTTCAGCTGAAGAAGCTGGCTCTTAGGACATGGAATGTCACCTCTCTGTTGGGAAAGGAGCCTAGTTAGAGCGCAAGGTTGAAAGGTTCCAACTAGAGATAGTTGGACTTACTTTGACGCATGGCTCTTTTTGCCCGTCATCTTGGTGCCTGTATGTTGGGGTTCTCCCCGGTGAACGAGAGGGTTGCCTCCCTCCGCATACGTGTGGGGGGACAGGTTCTGACTGTTGTTTGTGCTTATGCGCCAAACAGCAGTTCAGATTACCCACACTTTTTGGAGTCTTTAGAGGGGATACTGGAGAGAGCCCCTTCTGGGGACTCCCTTGTTCTTCTGGGGGACTTCAACGCTCATGTGGGCAATGACAGTAAGACCTGGCAAGGTGTGGTTGGAAGGAATGGCCCACCTGACCTGAACTCGAGTGGTGTTCTGTTGTTGGACTTCTGTGCTCGTCATGGGTTGTCCATAACGAACACCATGTTCAAGCATATGGGTGTCCATATGTGCTCTTGGCACCAGGACCTGCGGCCACAAGTCTTGGACACTCAGGTGAAGAGAGGGGCGGAGCTCTCCACTGACCACTACATGGTGGTGAGTTGGCTCCAATCGTGGGGGAGGATGCCGGTTAGACCTGGTAGGCCCAAACGTATTGTGAGGGTTTGCTGGGAACGTCTGGCAGAGTCCCCTGTGAGATGGAGCTTTAACTCCCATCTCCGGCAGAGCTTTGAACACTTTCCAAGGGAGGTGGGGGACATTGAGTCTGAGTGGACCATGTTCCGTGCCTCTATTGATGAGGCGGCTAGTCCGAGCTGTGGCTGCAAGGTTGTCGGTGCATGTCGCGGCGGCAACCCTGGAACACGCTGGTGGACACCAGCAGTGAGGGAAGCTGTCAAGCTCAAGAAGGAGTCCTATCGGGCTTTATTGACCTGTAAGACTCCAGAAGCAGCTGATATGTACCGGCAGTCAAAGCAGCAGGTGGCTCGGCTGGTTGCTGAGGCAAAAACTCGGGCGTGGGAAGAGTTCGGAGAGGCCATGGAGAAAGACTTCCGTACGGCTTCGAAGTGATTCTGGTCCACGATCCGGCGTCTCAGGAGGGGGAAGCAGTGCAGTACCAACACTATTTATAGTGGGGGTGGTGTGCTGCTCACCTTGACTCGGGACGTTGTGTGTCGGTGGGCAGAGTACTTCGAAGACCTCCTTAATCCCACCAACACGTCTTCCATCGAGGAGGCAGAGCCTGGGGGCTCCGTCTTGGGTCCTCCCATCTCTATTGCTGAAGTCACCGAGATGGTTAAAAAGCTCCTCGGTGGCAAGGCTCCAGGTGGATGAGATTCGCCCTGAGTACCTCAAGGCTCTGGATGTTGTGGGGCTGTGTTTGTTAACGCGGCTGTACCGGTCTGTTGTGGTAAAGAGAGAGCTGAGTCGAAAAGCAAAGCTCTCGATTTACCGGTCGATCTATGTTCCTACCGTCATCTATAGTCATGAGCTTTGGGTCATGACCGAAAGAATGAGATCCCGGATACAAGCGGCTGAATTGAGTTTTCTCTGTAGTGTGTCCTGGCTCTCCCTTAGAGATAGGGTGAGGAGCTCGGACATCCGGGGTGGACTTAGAGTAGAGCAGCTGCTCCTCCACATCGAGAGGAGCCAGTTGAGGTGGCTCGGGCATCTGATTAGGATGCCTCCTGGGCGTCTCCCTGGTGAGGTGTTCCAGGCACGTCCCAATGGGAGGAGGCCCAGTTGGAGACCTAGGACTATGTTTCTCGGCTGGCCTGGGAGCGCCTTGGGATCCCCCCGGAGGAGCTGGCTGAAGTGGCTGGGGAGAGGGACATCTGGGCCTCCCTACTGAAGCTGCTACCCACGCGAACAGACCCCGGATAAGTGGGAGAAGATGGATGGATGGATGGATGGATGGATGGATGGATGGATGGATGGATGGATGGATGGATGGATGGATGGATGGATTTCTTCTCCACCCTTTCAATTTTTCTTTTTTCTCTCAAAATCAATACAAACATGAACAAGTAATCTGTGGCACATTTATTCCAGCGTAACACGTTTGGATGTTATATAAATACCATAGAAAACAATCCACAAATATAATATGCATGTGATATTAGGTTATGCTCGGCCGATTATTTAATTCATATATGTAGCTCATTGATGAAGCCATGTTTAAGTTCTTCATCTAATGAAGATGCTTTTTGAAAAAACCAACAGACACCTCATAGGATCTAGAGGATGGACCCACTCTCAGTATAGATTCCTCTAAGAAAAGAATTTACTCATTTAAAAAAAAAGTGCAGCAATGACGAAGGCTATAAAAGTCAGGAGGTGCCAGGAGCTTCGTTTTAATGTTTTATTGGCACAGCGCGTCGATTTGCAACATACCTCTATCCTCAAGTGTTCATTAAAGCTAAAATTACAGCAGTTACAGGCTTATAAACTGCTCAATCAGAGCAGCTTAGCAGCCTGACAGCAGGTCCTTCTTCCCCGGACAAACGTCTCGTTGAAGAGCAATGCTGGGATCCAGAGCTGCTGATGCAAAGCTATACTTATATAGGATAAAGATAGCAATAATTATCAGGTTCTCCATCATTAGATCTGTGCAGGCAGCATATTTCCCATGCTGGACACAGCGGTCCAAGCACAGGTAAATAAAACCCTTCTGCAGATCCATCATTGCATTGATTATATATAGAAATAAATGACAAATGAACAGCGTTGATGGGCCATGGAACTGTTTGCTTCTGGAGGAATTAAATTAGATCACATTTCAGAAGAATTTAGATATTAAAAGCAAAATCTGCTCCATTTTTTCAAATACTCTAAAAGCACAAAACAAAATGTTTCCAGCTACTTTCAGTAAGAATAAGTAAATCCTCTCATGCCGGCTGGAAAAAAGCACCTGCAATGCATAATACAGCCACTGTCATGTTTCACTGTAGGAATAGTGTGATGCAGGTGATATTATTTGGTAGTTTGTCATCACTTTTTACTTTTTCCTTTATGGAAATTACAAACTTTTATTTTTCTCCTACATTGTTTGGAGCAAAATGCAAACAGATCATCCTGTAAATTCCAACAATGGCTTACTCCCTGCCACTTTTCAATGATTGTCTGGTTTGTGGATTACTCGGTTAAAAGCCAACCTGTTAACTGGTCCTCAGCTATCTTATTGCAAAAACTATTATTTTACAATATATATGTTACAGCTTAGATGAAACAATGCTGTTTAAAAATCACTGACTGAAGGCTAAAGGTGTCTTGCTAACTGTGGCCCCTGCTATTTGAAATGCAGCTTTGCAGTTTGTAGATAAAGACAGAGGCTTCATCTACCCTGGTCCCACCTTTGTGATCTTTGATTTACATTTTTCTTCCTCTGATTTGTTCGTTCTGCAGAATATTTCACAGTAGACTCGTAGCGTTGCATCATCACTGAACCACAAGAGCCAGTTCTGGTAAATCTTTCCACATGGAGCTGTGGATGTATTTTGAGGTTTGACCACACTCAGTCTACCTGTTTTTCCCCTGATTCCAGTCCCTAATACTAGGGAGCTGCCTGGCTCTAAGGCCATAACAAATAAATGATAGTACATTTTCTTCCTGGGATGCATTTCCCAGAATCCCTCCATGCCTTAAATCACAGCTAACAGGATGTCTGTTTTTTGGCATTTGAATTTTTTTTTTGTAGGGTTGCTGTTCAGCTTTACTGTAGTTGAAGCGGTTTGTTTTGCAATAGAGCAAGTCCGTTCCTCTCTGCCTCATGAGGACATTGGAGTTTCACTCCTGGTTCGGGTCAAGTCCTGGTCCTGTTCCCGCTGAGGCTCAGATGTGACTGTCTGTTGTTTTGGGATCCAGCAGCGCTGGTCCTCAAAGTACTCAAGTGTTGACGACTCCAGAGAAAAACCTGGAAACTAAAGAAACTCTAAGGAGTGAGAGCAGGGAAGGGATACAGCAATTATTGGACATGGACAGAGAAAGAAGGAAAGAACAGAAGTGGAGAGAAAGAGAGAGAGAGACAGTCTGGTGGTTTTCATGCCAGTTTTATTGGACATTATATCATTTTATGGGGTTCCCATTTATTCTGCTTATGTATTGTAAGTTTCAACCTTGTGAATTAGTGCATGATGTTGCGTTTCCCCACAGCCAAAATGCATGGATTAATCTGCTGGCTTAATAAGCCATGACATTAGAGTGACTCCAGCATTACTCCCAAAACTTAACAGCTGCAAATTGCACAAATATGAGTTCCCCTTCAATCTGTATTTGTGAGCATTTGGTCGTTTACTGAGGGTTTCTTTGATACACCAACACAGAGTAACACAACACTGTAAAGTGAAAAGCTGAATTATTGTTTCATTATTTTGCTGTTTTAAATCTGAAATGTTTGGTGTGTATTCCAATTCAATATCCTGACTTTGATAACCCCTAAAAATAATGTATTAAAAAAATTTATCAAATAAATAAATAAATTTATTAAGTGAAAGGATTCAAGTCTTTGTTCTTTGTAAAATGTAGCAATATGGCTTAAAAATTATGAAAACCTGAAATTGTAAATTTTGAAAAACGTAAACATTGGAAATTGATGGTATGACACCATCTGTTTCCGATGTTAAGCTTTTGCTGTCACATCATCAATCAGTTTAGTTCAGTTTTTTTGTAAAGCGCTTATTTGAAACACATGTAATCTCAAGGCACTTAATAGAGATGATTCAATTAAAACACCCAGACAGATTGGTTTAAAGTTTTCTATCTAATGAAAACCATCTGATTGCATCAAGTCACTAATGTTGCAGGTTTGCTCCTCCTACATGACTATGTGGCGACAGCGGACATTTGCTTGCATCATGTTGACTCCACAGCAATCCTTCTCATTGAGCATGCAGGCAGCAACAGTGTAAAGAGAAAACTCTCTTTTAACAGGGAAAAACCTCCTGCAGAACCAGGCTCATTGTGAATGGCTTTCTGCTGAGGTTGGGGGTTGAAGGAGATGCGGACGTATAAAAACAAAAAAGAGATACAAAAGGAACATAGAAGCACTGATCTATAAATACCTTCTATGTTTAAAACAATAAACCTCCAATAAATCTCCAAAGGTGTCTTTGCTAGGAAAGAAACACTTAAGCAGATCAATCCTAGCAGGTATGAAACATGGGACAATCAGTTAGTCACAATAAAAGCTCAGCCCATGGCTATGTCTAGGAGAGAACGAGAACTAAGTACTGAAAGACAGGCCTAACCCTGTCATCTATATTTGAAGATGTTGATGGCAGCAGCTCAGCTTATATTTCTCTCCAGGATGGAGTCACAGCCAAACAGGAACAGACGAGGCAAAGCTACTATCAGAAAAACCAGAGCAAGCTTAAGGTTGGTAGTTGAACTTACAAATAGCGCAGACTGGGAGAATAGAGATAGAATGAAGCAGAATGATGAAAAGGGGTCCCTGTGTCCTCCAGCAGTCTGAACCTATAGCAGCACAACTATAGAGATAGCTCAGGATAACCTGAGCCACTCTAACTATAAGCTTTATCAGAAAAGATGGTTTCAAGCCTACCCTTAAAAGTAGACAGGGTGGTTTCACAGGAGAAGAGCCTGAAAAATTAAAAGACCTGCCTCCCATTCTAATTGTAGAAATTATAGGAACCATCAGTAAACCTGCAGATTGAGAATGAAGTCCTCTGGTTTGGTTGTTAAAAGGGAACGGCGTTTTTTTTTTTTTTTTTACATTGGCCCCCTGATTTTACCTTATTACGTCATGTTCTACTCACCCATATAAGTTTTGGGTCATTTGGAGCTGTTCTGAAGATATTCCGTTAGGTTATATCCAAGTAGCGTCTTCCTATGGGCAACGAGTTGAAGGCACAAACTGAACTGTTCATAATGTATTCTTCATGGTACGTCAGCATTCATAACAGGTAAGCAAATCACTGTCCCCCAGACAGTTATATTTTTTATATTTATATTTTTTTAAAACAACGCGGAGTGTGTATGACGTCATCCGCACGCCAGACTGGAGTTGTGACAGGCAGCCCGGGCCAAAGCCGGCTACGCTTTACCCCTTCTATTCATTCGGCTAGCTAATCTGAATCGTTCAATTCCATTTTGAGAGATCATCTGCAGTAGTAGCACTAGACATCTTCCAGGCATGTGAGTAAAACTAGCAGCAGTTCAGCGGACAGGATGAAGGAATGGTAGCTGATGTCATACACACTCCTTTGTTTTAAAAATAAATATAAAAAATATAACCGCGGATGTCTGGGGGACAGTGATTTGCCTACATGTTACGAATGCTGGCGTACCATAAATGATAAATTATGAACAGTTTAGTTTGTGCCTTCAACTCGTTGCCCATAGGAAGACGTTACTTGGATATTACAAAACAGAATAACTTGGACCAGGATTTGAGAACCACTGCGTTATTGTCTAGAGAACAATGAGAGTGTCAGACACAACAATGCAGATGAGCTGAAGGCTGTTATCAAAGCAACAAGGGCATCAACTTGAAGAGACAAAGATAGTGACCTGACAAGCATTGATACATTAATTCATCCACAAGGAGGCCAAACCAAACAATAATAAATGTTTACTACTGATGTTTTTCCTTCATGGTAGATTGATAAGAAGAACTGTGTAGATAAAGACTAACCCTAATTTTAGAATAACCCAACCTTAACATTTCTAAAATATGAAGGAGCCAGATTGCAGCTGTTGGGGGGGCTGTATCCTCATAGTCATCTGCAGGATCGGTTTTAATCCATTTTTTTCATGAAGGTGTTTGACTGGCAGGTGTCTTCAAAAAGCTGGAAGTACTTTCAGCGAATTAGGAGGAGCATAAGGATAAAGACTAGATAGTTCTTAATCCAAAATCTCCTGTTTGGCTGTGACACCATCCTGGAGAGAAATACCAGCTGTGCTGGTGCCATCAACACCTTTGTCTATAGATGTTCGAAATCTGCCTGTTTTTCGGTGTAGTCCTGTTTCTCTGACTGTGACTGGCTGGAAGTGCTCTGTTCATCCTCTGACATGGGATCAGGCTTGGAGCTCGTCTGCCTGGCTGTGTGTTTCCTGGAAGCTGGTTGACAGTTGCCTTTTTTTTTATCTCTGCATCTTTCTCTAGACACAGCAGAGTCACTCCTACAGTAGAAACTCTCCATGATGTGTCTTAATGTCATCTCTGTGAACCCCTTGGTAAAAGCTTTCTGCCGCTCCTATGGTTCTCCTTCCTGGGTCATCACAGTCCTTACACTCACCCACCTCCATCATTTCGCTTCCCATCCAGGAAGCTTTTTCAATTCAAATTTCAGAAATAGCATTGAGTTAAAGAAGAGGCTGCTGAAGAGAGTGCCTCTTCAGCCAGGCCAACAATTCTATTTAACGACCCCCCTTTCAGAGACATAGACAGGATTCGGGTACTACAGGCTAACAAGAGAAGCCAAACAACCCACATTCCAAAGGGCCCGGACCCGCTCGTCATATTTGCATTTGCATGTTTCTAAGCCAAACAAGGCTTTGCTTTGGTCCACTCTATAAAGCCATGAACTCAACACTATGTCTAACATTTTGAGTTGAAAAAGCTCCCAGAATTGGAAGCAAAACATCTTCAAACTTGGAAACAAAGTCTAGTGGGTAGATTTTTTACTTTTCTGGAAGGATCCATCAACTATTTAGCCCCATCTGAACAGAGAGACTCACCATTATAGTCCATCCATTCCTATAATAGCTTCCTCTTCTCCCCAGTTCCATCCTGGAGCCAGTCCTTGATCCCGGATGGAACAGTCACATAACCTCAATGAATAATTTAAGATGCTCCATGTCGTCAATACTCTTTACTGCACCAATGTGTTATTAACAGAGGGAGCTTTTCTTCAACATGAAGAGGGAAGCTGGTCAGCTAGCTAGCTGATAGGAAGGTAAGTAAAGCTAAAATTAGGTTAATACTGAAAGAAATCTTTCAGAAGATAAAGATGGAAATCTGTCAGAGCTTGATCTATTTTACACAGACAATTCGGGGGAAATTGTTGACAACACATATGTGTGCTGGTGATAGACGGCCAAAAGACTTGCAGAATTGCCTCACTGGGGCTAAATAAAATTTTAACTAATAACTGAGGATAATTTTAAAAACCTCTGAATCTCTTCCCTTTCACTTCTCAAATGTACACTTTACTTTGTTGGTGTGTCATTGTTAGAGTGATAATTATAAAATTATTGTGTGGACATATGAAACATTGAAAGAAAGAAGATCCTACATTTCTATCCTGTGTTTCAACCAGAAGGGTCATAAACTTTTATGACCTCCTGTAGGTCATGAGGCAGAATCACACGGTTGTGTGACTTCCATCCAGCCAGTTGGTCAATTCACACTATCATCCTCCCAGATAATCATTACTGGGTCTGTTTTAGGCCCGCCTTATGATGTTGTAAACTCTTAATAAAAGGCTTTGCCATGAAGGGATCTGTGTGAGAAGGTGCTGGTTTTCCGAGCCAGCAGCTTCTCTCCGCTCTGCAGATGCTGATGTCACAAAACCCTGTCTCTGTGTTGATTATTTCCTTTTAATCTTTTAAACTCACATTTCTCTGGATTAAAACCCAACAGTCATGCAAAAAGTACCAATAAAAGTTGGAGGTTTAGACATAATAAGAAATGATGAAAATACTTGAGCAAGGTTCTGCAGTTAGCCTGATAATGGATCCAGCTTTACCTTATCTTTGCAAAAGAAATCAGCAGCTCTGGCTTCCTGTACTGAAATTCCTGGTGTGTCTTTTTAAATGCCTCCCCTTCTTCTGCTCTAACCACAGTGGAGCGCGCACAGCCATCAGGTGTCTGCAAGGCTATGCGAACCTGCCATGACCACGGACACATAAAACTGACAGAGGGATGGTTGCTATTATATATTCATGTCCCCTGACACGTGTAACCAAAAACACTGCTTACCTCCTCATGATATATATGTATATAGAGTTGTAATTGTAGACATTTAGCTCCACCACAGAGCTTTTGTCAAAAGCTTTCTGGCTGCAGCCTCTCCTCAGCTGAAACAATAATGGGATCAATGCCTTGCTTTTCTTTCCTCTTTTTTTCTCCCCATGCTAGTATATTATAGTCTGTTTCATTTTGGCTGTCTCCAAATCCTCCTTCTCTTTTGGACTTTTATAACTCTTTTGTGTGCATGGTTTCCAGGCTTGCAGAAATTTAATTCTGCTTTTTATTAGACATGACCACAATGACCTTGAACTGTAAATGATCCAGCATGTCCCTTCCTACAACAGGATACACCATCACCTTCAATTTGCCAACCAATACAGAGTCTTTGGCTAAGGCGATTAAAAGCCATCCTAGCGGATCGAATTCAGTTAAACATGGCAGCCGCTTCAAGGTTCGACCCAAAGACGCAGAATACAAAGAGAATTGTTCAATGCTGTGGGGAAAAAAAATGTTTGGCGTCATATCAAGGTGTATGTCAACCCATGTGTGAATCGGACTGAATGCAATGAGCGAATACGCCAGAAATGATCAAGCCTTAAAAAAAAATAATAAGGTAGTTGGAAACAAGAAGACAATTGTGCTTTTACTCAATGTGATTTATTGTCCCCAGTGTTTCACAAATTCATGCTAACATCCTGATCCACTGAAGCACTGGACTGTTCCCCCAAAACATAACCAAAGGTTTACATATTTTTACAAAGCAGCACTGCCAAGCCAATAGCATCCCTCTGCACTACCACAGTCCGTTGATGTTCAAACCAAAATATATTCAAAACCATCCATGCTGAACTACATTTATAGAGCTTTGATTTCATCCCATAAAAAACATTCTCTTCTTAAACATCAGCACTGGAATTGTCAAATAGTCTGCTTTTATTTTTAGAAATGGGAGGTAATAATAAGAAAAATACATCCATTTTATTTTGGTCAGTTAGAAAAGAAAAGCAGAAAGGTCTCTAAAGGAAACTCTGCTTTGTACATAACCTGTCCGATTAAAAGTACTTTAAAGCTGCAGTGTGTAACTTTTAGCGACATCTAGCGGTCAGACTGCAGACTGCAGCAACATGAACCTTCTCCCCCCCAACAGTACGGCGAGCGTTACGGGACAAAATGTCTTCCACGACGTCCGCATCACCTACCTTCTCAGGTGATGAGGTTTGTTTACATAGATAATTTTACAGATAGTATTTCATTAGTCTGTGTAGGGTATAGATTTCATGTAGACTTAAGATAATAAATATACCCGTTATTTTTCCTACATCGTTGTGACGTTTTGGCGATCTCGCAATCGCTAGTTTGTTGGCTCTGCGCTGCTGTAGCGCAAAGATGTCTGCCTCCATGGCTGCGAGACCCGCTCCTATGTAATTATAAATAACGAATTCTAAGGCAACGCAAATATTAAGGTTAAGAGGCTGAGCTCGTAGATGATGATAAATAACATAGTTATGTATAATATATTACATTTCTGACTGTATATCCCTGTAATTATTATTATCTGTAGCTTTAAATGTGACCATTGCCTTGTCTGGGACATTTTGAAACATTAACCCGTATCTTTTATCCTTGAGTGAATAAATGAGAGAGTTAAATCATCCCTCCATCATCAGACTGCACTTTTATGTGCATACATATATTTACCTGTCATGTTAATTAAATACAGAACTTGCTGTCTTAGATGGGTTTCTTTGGCAGCTCCCAGAGTTTACTGTTCTCTCTGCCTTTTATCAGTCTGCAGTATTTTAAATTTAAGATTAAACTTAACTAAACTTATAAGAGCTCTTGGCGTGTCTAACTTTATAAAGGTTGTAAAATAACAACATTTTCCCAATGTGGGGCTCTGCAGGAAAGCAAACCCCATACTGTATGAGTAATTATGCACAAACTGGTGTGAAAAGTGTTGACCTATAGTGTGAAACCAACATGTTTATACCAGATAAACACCACATTAATTGCTTATACCTGCGACACTTGGCATGTGTTTGCTTTGTTGATGAGATAAAACACAAATATGTCTAAAATTTACTTTTGCTATAATCTTTTTGCTGCTGTAACACCAGAATTTCCCCATTGTAGGACAATAAAGGGATTTTCCATTCTATTCTATTCTAAAAGCTAAAAACGACATTGAGCAAAGCTATTCATATGTATCTACAATTTTTGGTCATTTAGTGACTAGACTTTTTGTCCCATTTTCTTTAAAAACAGCTCTCCCACAGTCAGGTTAGATGGAGACCATTAATGAACAGATGCTTCGCTCTCCGCTCCAGGTCTGCTTTGTGTCGTGTCCCACGGTTGTGAAATCCCTGTAACCCACAGCTTCTTTGGGTTTATTTCTTAACCAAATCATTACATACCACATTGTCCAAGCCTTATGCTGGAAGACGAATCTCCTCCAGGTCTTTTGCAGACGGCTGCAGCTTTTCTTTCTAAATTGTCCTGTATTTCAGTCATCCTTTTCACAGCTGTAGAGAAGAACCCCAGAGCATGATGCTGCCACCACTGTATTTGACAGTGGATGAGACATTCAGAGCGATGAGCAGTGCCACACGAAACATTTTGCATTTTGCATTCTGGCCAAAAAATTCATTTTTTCTTCCTACTCTTTCATAAAGACCACACTTGTGTAGAACACCACTAAAAGTTATGTTGTTGATCTCTGCAGTTGGTCCAGAGTCAACGTGGGCTCTGATCAGTGTTTTCCTTGTTCATCCTTTAGGTTTAGGTGTATAGTCTTATCTTGGTGGGTATGTGGTTATACCACAACCTTCCATTTCCAGATGATGGATGAATCAAAGCTCCATAAGATGTTCAAAGCTTGGGGAATCTTTCTTATAGCCTAAACCTGCTTTATACTCCTTCATGTTTATCACTGATCAGTCTGGTGTGTCTGGGACTTTGTGATGCTGTTTGCTCTCCAGTATTCTCTTAAGGGATTTCTGAGGCTGTCAGAGAGCAGCTGGGTTTGTACTGAGATTAGATTACACACAGGTGAACTCTGTTAAGTCATTAATCTTCAAGCAACTCCGGAAGGCAATGGTTGCATTCAGAGCACTGTACAAATTGACTATGAAAAAAGTCAATTTTTCTTCAAATTGGTCTTATTTAGCAGGTAAATAAAACATTTTGCAGATAAAATTAGATGATTTACATTTAGAATGAGAAAGAAATTTGACTCCATTATCTTATTTAATGTGGATAATATCAAATTACCTTATTTTTTAGAGCAAAAGGAAGCATTCCCTTTGCAGATCTTACTTAGCTTCTCAAACTAAGACCAATTACCTATATTATGATGCATTGGAGCAAGGAAGGGGGCTGTATACTTTTGTGCAATGTACTTTTCAGTTTTTCATTTGTAAAAATGTTCAAGTTTGATGGATAGGAATAATTTTGCAAGTTACTCTATGTAGCCTATGTCATGGATTTAATTAACCTCAGACAGCAATTATTTTTTATGCCCTCCTATTTCAACACTGCAGCTTCCTTCATCAATTTGTCTCACTGCGACGTTAAGGTCAGAGTTCTTTAGCTGTTAAAGGTTTCAGTTTAAAATCTAACCTTCCATTCATCTCCTGAAAGTAAGTTATTGAAAAGCTTTATTTTCTGCTGTTTAAAAAAAAAAAAAAAAAAGTACAGGGTAGCATTTTTAACCAGCAGAGACAAGACTACAGAAGCTATCTGACAGCTGTAGTTTCAGAAACCTTCTAGGCATCAGGCGTGTTTCAATAACCACAATGTTTGCTTAGAATGTGACCTAAAGGCATTTTTGATCAAAAAGGAAAAGGGAAATATTTGCTGCCATTTAATCAGATTCCAATTAACTCCTAAAGAGTTTGGATGTCTTTCTGTGTTGCGGTTTAGAAAACACAGATCCATCCATTAATCACAGCATCAGCACAGATCTATGCATTCACATGATGCACACGTGGTTGTGTGCACTCTTTTTGACCTTGCTGGTGTGAACATGCCCAAATATGCATGAGTGAACTTGAACACATGGTTGCACTTGCACGGACTTTTACAATTTTCAGACATTGAATAATAAATGAAAAAATGGCCAAAGGATGGTAGACAGCATGCAACAGTTATTGGCATTTACTTAATCATATTCGGTTACTGTAACAATAGTTTTATGTCCTACGACGCTAACATGAAAAATAGTCTTAAAGTAACTAAATATGATTAAGTGAATGCCAAAAACAGTTCCATTCTTTTATTCAGTGCAGGAAAGAAAAACACAACTGTCATGATTTAATTCTAAGATCTGACCCACATGCAGGAAACCAAACAGAAAGACCAAGGGAAGGTTAAACAGGTTTATTGAGAACTGGTAGAGATGGGTCCAGTGCTGTTCTGAACACTGACGAACTGGGACTAAAAAGTGAACAGAAAGTTCCTGTGATTAGTTCAGGCTCAGTGGGAAATATGAGCCTTGATTTGCAAAGAGAATAAAGGCAACGGGATTCGCGTTTCCAGTAAAAGGTGTCTTTCTCTGAATGCAGTCGGTGTGTGTTGTTCCAGTAATTGACTTGCTCGTTGGAGGGCGGACAGGGTTAACCAGGTTGAGGTGTTTTCTTGAGGAACGGAGGACTGACTGCCACTTAGATTTCCAATGGTACTTGAACTGTTTCTTGTGGAGATGAATCCCCTGCTCAGAGTGTAGCTCAAACAATCCCTTGGGGAAAAGTAGATCCAAACCTCCAGTTTGAATCCCCAGCTCAGTTTGAAACTCAGACGATCCTTCCAGGGGGAGAAGGTCCAAAACATCCAGTTTGCAGGATGACTTCCTGCCGAGAGGCAAAGACAAAAAGAACAATGTTAAGACTCAGGTAGACAAAAACTCAGTTTGACTCAGCAAAACACAGCTTGGCTAGAGTACCCAAAACTGGCAAACACTCTGGCGTCAAAGTAGTGGCAGTCAGCAGCTTAAGAGTCCTCCGTAATGAGGCAACCACAGGTGTGTGAGAAGGCCAACGAGAACCAGGCGCCACCTGGTGGTGGAGGGAAAACAAACAAAAACACAACCCACACAAACTGGATTCCTAACAACAACTATTAAAAACAAACAAAAACACAACCCAGACAAACTGGATTCCTAACAACAACTATTTAAAAATCTGTTATTTTAGGAGTTTAAAAGAGCAATCCAGACTCTCTTGGACATTTTTGATACAAACTTTTGATCCTCGCTTTGCTTCTTTTTCGCAGTGAGGAACAGTCCACACGTAGGCTTGTGTGGGTGATTTTTATGCTTACATAAAGTCATATAAATTGGGGGAAACAGTCCATATTCCATAAATTAACTCCAATTCATTGAGTTATTGCCTTACATCAAGCAGTAGTTCAAGCAAAACTCAAAGTAAAATTTAAACAAAAAGGTAATTTCTTCCATTAACTAATCACAGTTAAATGTTGTGCTTAGAGAGTGGGGAACATTCAAACATGTTAAACCAGCTCCTTATAAACACATGGAAAACGCAACCATTTTTAAAATCACGCAATTTAAATGCAGTGGAATAGGCGGAAACAGATTTCCTTGTGGCTGCCGCAAAAAAGTACGATGGATGTAGGTGGTAGATCTGGTGCTTAAGAAGGTGCAAATAACCGTTGGCAGTTAAAGGGGGAGAAAAAGTTTTATAAAATATCAGGGTTTCTAAATAAAGCTAAATGATTATAACTTTAAACCAATCTAATGGTTGAATAATCTAATAATTTATTAAATAGAAATATTATAGGTGTTGCTGTGCTCATATGATTATTTATTAAACAGTCGAGGAGTAATTCTTCTGTTTTTTAATTGACGGGATGGTCAATTTTTGTCGATATATGATTTTCAATTAAAATGTGATTAATTAACAACAGACACTGTCATTAACTCGATTAAAATTAGAATCACGTCACACCACTAATTCGAACTATTTTTAATGATTTAAAATGAACAGATACAAAATGAGCTTTGCACCTGTGCACTAATAGAATGCTTAGAAATACAATGACCCAATCACATTATAATTTAGTCCATAGACAATTCTAAAATATGGAAAGTGACCTTGACAAAGTTTAATGTTTGATTTTTTGTTTTTTTTGCACAATAACAAAACAAGTTTTTAAGACATAACAGGACCTGATGTTTAAGCATGTGTAATGTGTTTGCATTCAGACCCATATTACATGTTCTGCTACACTAACATAACAAAGGCAAAGTGTGAAAAGCAACATAGGAAACAGAGGAAAGATTATAATAAATGGTCAATGATAAAAGAATCAGTCATGCATACTATGTCTATAATTAGAGTCATTCTCTTTTCCCTCATGGCCTAATTTGTTGCTTTGTACTTGCCGAGCCGCCTGTCCCTAGTGTGCCATTTTCACTGTTGTCTTTAAAGGTCAGTGCATTAACAGTCACGTGGTATTTTGTAAGATGTCTCTTCTTTCACAACAGATTCATTCCAGATTTGCTTGATTCTTTTCGGTTGAAATGAAACAGTTCTCACTGTCTCTCTTCTCAGATAATGAAACCAGACTATATTTCTAAGAGATAATAAACATGGTAGCCTATAAAATTCAGCAACTATCTTAAGGAAAACTTTGCGTTTATGTTTTTCTGGATTTTACAGATTGCAAAATCATCATGCTAGCATGTTGGCATTGAAGCTAGCAGGGGGGGAAACACTATCACTCCTTGTGAGAAGACAAATTGAGGCAAGGCTGGAACACAACTGTGTCAAGCTGGCCAGCAAAGACAGAGCTATGGGAATGAAGGATTTGGTGTCCATGATATTAATGGTTGGCAATTGGAAAAATCATATTCTCTCCACACAAGACTCTGTTTCCAAAATAGGACAATTTACCCCTCAAAACCAATTAATGAGTTAGGATGATGATAATGATGGAAAATTACTTTAAAGAAGAGATGCACACATCTAACTTTGCGGACAAGAAAAAATCAATATTTCAGATGGATGCAGCCGCAGTGAGAGACAGCAGAGGAGTCCGTCTGTTTGTTTTTATCTGGTCAGTTGAGGTCAGGATGCAAAGCCTACTGGTCTAGAAGAGAAACCAAATCAGCCGTATGACCACTCCAGTTTCTACCACAATGGTTGCATAGACTTTTACTGGAGTCTAATTTCAACCAGAAATAAGGAAAACATGATCTTGTCAAAATCTCAGCAATAATCAGGGCAGAATTACCATTCTGTGGCGGGGACTAATGGACTTTATGGGAGACTGATAAATGATCTCATCCACACCTACTGACCATGAGGTATTTTTTATCCATATTCCACAAACTTTCCTGTGGCAATAGATTTTCCCTGAGTCATCAGATTTGGTGTCCAAAAATTGACATATTGTCCCCATTAGGAGGATCTAAAAGTGCTCCTTTTGCTTTTTATTAATGTTCTGTGTTTTTGATCTGTAAACCTCCATCCAAACAAACCTCCCCATAGGAAGGGTCCTACTTTCCCTTTCACAGCTGTCAGATTCAATGCCAGAGCTTCACTGAGGCCAACCAAAAGCAAATCCCTCTCTGTCGGCTTTCTGAATTTACCCCAGGTCCCAGGTTTTGCCTCCACAAACACTTTTGGCTAATTTGCACCTGGACTGCTGCTACATTGGAGCTCCAAAAGAAACTCCAACTTCTGGCTCCTTCTCTGAGCTCCTAAACTCATATGACAGCATACCTGTAGCCAAACAATACCCTAAAATGTTATCCTACAACTAAACCTACATCATATATGGCTTGAAAACGTATTAGTTGGTTTTATTATGTCTTAAAGGAGGTCAGATGTGGGTGTATCGTTCAGCTTCTTTTCCATAAGCTGACTGAAGATTTGATGGTTTATAGTGTGAATCCATTAACAGCTTAGCAGACTGGCTGTCTGCTCTCTAAGGATATGATATTAAGAGTCTGGCTGTGGTCTGTGCCTGATAGGAAAATCTGTATCTTTTGTAACAAGCATGCAGACCCTGCTAGATAAATCATTTCTAAACAATAACCCAAAGAAAGTACATTCTCCGTGAAGGCCAATTATGTTGTTTTTCAGAAGAGAAAAGAGGGCAACCACCTTCTGTTATCCACATAGGTTGATTAAACTGGCCTTTCATAACAATAATTAAAATCGTGTTGATAGAGAAACTGAATCCTTGTATTTTTCTCCTTATAGATTTGTCTGTTGTGCTCTTAGCCTTTTTTGAAACTGCATTACAGATCATAGAACAATTTGTATTATTTGTAATAAAAGTCATGTAAGATGTGATGAAATATTGTTTTTAAAAAGTCATTGAGAGTGTATGATTGGGGGGGGGGGGGATCCCCCCAATCCAATATGGCCACTGATAAAAAGTGTTGGGTCATAAACTTAGGAACAACTTTTAGTTATGAAACAATATGAAAGAGGCAGAAATGGGAACAATTGGAGAGCACCAATGCTATAACCACTGATGACTAAAATTAACTCAAAGGCTTGTCTCCAGCTTGGAAAGAAATATCTTTCTGGTTTTTCTTTTCCCCAAGACATTTTTGTAAACGTGGAATATAAAGTATAAAGTGAACTTTTTGGAAAGTGCCAATAAATCTGGCGAAAAAATAACTAAGCATTTCAGGGGAAAAAAAAAAAATCTACAGTCGAATTTGGTGGTCATAGTTTGATTATCTAAGGCTGGATTTCTGTTTCAGGAAGTCAACTTTATGTAGCCAACTCAAAAATCCCTTCTGTTCTCTGACGGAAAATCCCGTAGATCATCTGTTGGCATTTAAATATACAAAACAGTCATGCATGATGCAGTGGAACCATAATCTAAAACACACCAGGAAGTATTTTTTCATGAAACCATTGGTTCCACAACCAGTTATCAACAGTCACTACTTTCTTAAAGAGGCATGACAGAGTTTTCTAATGATACTGCCACCTATGGCCAAAACACACAACTGCATCACCCTTCTGCTCTTCTTCGTAGCTCGCGCTCGTATTCAACAAGTTTTTTTTTATGTCGTTTTTTTCCCCCTTGTGTAGAGTTGCAATTGGTGTCTTAGCTGAGCTAGCTGCCAGTCACTTGAGTATCCACAAAATCCATCCATCCATCCATCCATCCATCCATCCATCCATCCATCTTCTTCCACTAATCCGGGGTCCGGTCGCGGGGGTAGCAGCTTCAGTAGGGAGGCCCAGACATCCCCTTTCCCCAGCCACATCGGCCAGCTCCTCCGGGGGAATCCCAAGGCGCACCCAGGCCAGCCGAGAAACATAGTCCCTCCAGCGTGTCCTGGGCCTCCCCCTGGGCATCCACCCGGTGGGACGTGCCTGGATCGCCTCACCAGGGAGACGTCCAGGAGGCATCCTAATCAGATGCCCGAGCCACCTCAACTGGCTCCTCTCGATGTGGAGGAGCAGCGGCTCTACTTTGAGTCCTCCCCGGATGACCGAGCTCCTCTCCCTATCTCTAAGGGAGACACTACGAGAAAACTCATGTCAGTCGCTTGTATCCGGGATCTCATTCTTTTGGTCATGACTCAAAGCTCATGACCATAGATGAGGGTAGGAACGTAGATCGACCGGTAAATCAAGAGCTTTGCTTTTTGGCTCAGCTCTCTCTTCACCACAACAGACCGGTACAGTGCCCGCTTCACAGCAGACGCCGCACCAATCCGCCTATCGATATCCACAAAATCCATCTTGAATATAACACTTTGATTGTTTAAGTCGGAGCAATTTGGCATGGATGTGCTTGACGTCACATTCGCAGAACAGCATGGGAACGTTTGCTCAGAAGTACATTCAGGGAAAATAGGCTACAGGCTTTTGAAGCATAAGCTCTGAACTACAGGGGTGTCAGTCTGTCCATCAAACAATTTATTCTTAAATGGTCTAATAAAAAAGGCTATTGTCAAGATATTTTTCAGTAAAAAAACGTACAAAATAATGCTGATAGGTAAATTCAGTATTTTAAAACAGTTTTTTTTTGTGAGTGTGTTAACTGGGGTTATATTTGTCTAATTTTAAATTCTCCAATGAAACTACTGAAGAACTGACCTGAAACATTAAAGTATGACCAAAGAGATGGATACAGAACATGTCTGTAAAAGAGGAAAATACTTTATTTACAGCACTAGAATAAACAGAACTTTTTTTTAACCTGCCTGATAGTTTGATCCCTCATTAGAAAATAGGAAGTGTTAAATCATACTTAACAGAAATGTCATGCATTCCCTGATTTGTCTGTCGACCCAAAGTGTGCAAAACCCTCTGGGAACAGAACACGTCAACAGGAAGAGACATCTTTCCAGTATTCCCGAAACTCACAAGAATATGTATTTTTGTGTGTGTTTAGTCTGGTTAACCCATGGAGAGTGGAAAAGGAATCAGTGATGACTCAGTCCTGAACTTTAATGACCTACATGTCATTTGGAACAGTTGAACCGCTTTGACATTCTGATTCACTGGTCCCTGTAATTGAAAGAGCAGAAAAAGACAACTTATGTTTGAATGAATGACTGATGTTAAATGTTAAAAAGAACGCTTGCTGCACTGCACAGGAAAGTGGGTGGGAGTACAGAGCGGTCTGAAAGAAAAGACGGGAGAGAGGAATGGGTTCTGGGAATAGGGTCAGAGTGAATTTTACATTAAACAGACACATTTCCACTGGTTATAGTCACGGATGATTACTGTAAATTGAGAAATATAGTTAAATGGGCTTAGGATTAATCATAGAAAGTAGAAGGAGGGTGATGCCTATGATGTTTTTGTTAATATAGAGTGGGAAGCTGGTGAGAGTTGATGGGAAGATGGATAGAGCTGACTTAAGCCTGAGGAGGATGTCCACATCCCAGCAGGACGAAAAACCCTAAACATAAAGCTAGAGTAAAATGATGAAAATCAAAACATTTTAAAACCAGTAGAAGCCCAGACTTCATCTGGTGCATAGCAATTGACCGAATATAAAAAGACTAAAATGTATGCATTGTTTTAGAAGAAACCAGGAAGAGCATAGGTGACATCGTAAACATTTTACTTTCTACTGTTTACATTTCCTCTAGAGATGAACAAAAAAAAAGACCTGTCATTTTCAGTAGCTTCAACTCTTGTGTTTTTTGCTTTTTGTCTGTAATAAGATCAGGAGGAAACAACACAGCAAGGCTAAACAGAAAATGTCTTTCATGGTATGGAAGAACACGAACAAAGGATTGCTTCAGAGCAGCTCCATATCATTACCCGTACACAACGGGAAGCTTACGTAGGAACGTAAACATTAACCCAACAATCAAGGTGTAAGAAAAGTCAAGCTAATTATTGTGTTGGAATGACTGGGCTGTTTCTGCCTCTTCTCATGAATGTGTGAAATGTTAAAGTCTGTGTGTTTCTAATTCTGTCCTCTTGTAATAAGGCGTCACCATACAACCGTACAAGGCTGGCGTCAGTGTGCTCATCTCGCTTGGTATGTTGCGTGGCCTTGCACACAAGCAGCATCATTCTCCAGACTTATCGGCTGCATCACTGTTGGCTCAAAAAGACACTTCACATAGCTGCAAACATAACTGCCTCCGCTTCACATGGACACAGTTGCACATGTGCAAACACAGGCATTTCAGGCTCATGTGTGTAATCAAGACACTTTACAGCGTTCTCTCTTTGTGAAAGTCACTTTCTGTTCCATAGATAGACAAATACATTGTGCTTCTCTCTTCTGTGATAAGCTAATGTGAGCAAGCTGGTTGCTATAAAAATCTACAGATTGCCGTATTTTAGGAGCCAAAGGATAAATCAAAGCCAGGAATCAGCATAAAGTCACACAATCATTAACCAAAAAACATTAGTTAAACTGATAATTGAGTGTTAATTAAAACTTCAAATATAAAAAAAAGAACTTCGGGAGATGATTTATTGGCTTTAGTAAAACAATAATCATTAACCAATAAAGAAACTGCTGCTACTGTTCTAATACTGCTTCTACTACCACTAAGCAAATGCTGATAATAATAATCATAATAATAACCAATTTAGCCTTAGAAACAAGCAAATACACCAAAAACATGCACAACAGCTAAAGCCATCAAATACAATTTGGGAAATAAAATGTCCATAACATAAATAATTAAAATGAGAAATAACCAAGAGAAGTATTTCTAAAAACGTGGGTTTTCAGAAAATTCAGTCAGCAAGGAATAATCATTGGATCATTATTTATACTAAAAACTAATATGTTCGCTGTGATTTAATGAATTTAATGTCAAACAGTAAAAAAATAAAAACAATCATTTTAGTTGCAATCGCTGAGTCCAGGAACAGCCATGTTTGCCCAAATATACTAAAACCTCATTCCTGACATCTTCCAGCAGTGACGTCACGGTGCGGTAAGCCTAGCGCCATTCTCCCCGCTTTACAAGCAAAATCAGTGGGAACTACTAGACACATCTGCAATCAACAACAATTATTTAAAATCTCCAGAGGACTTTGCCACTGAAATTCGAGAGAGCTACAGTTATATTGACAATGTCCACATGCATGGCAGTTGGATTTTGTAATACAGGTGCTGGTCATAAAATTAGAATATCATGAAAAAGTAGATTGATTTCAGTAATTCCATTTAAAAAGTGAAACTTGTATATTATATTCATACATTACATACAAACTCATATATTTCAGATGTTTATTTTGTTTAATTTTGATGATTACAAATGACAACAAATGAAAATCTCAAATTCATCATATCAGAAAATTAGAATATTACTGAAGACCAATAAAAACAAAGGATTTATAGAAATGTTGGCCAACTGAAAAGTATGAACATGAAAAGTATGAGCATGTACAGCACTCAGTATTTAGTTGGGCCTCCTTTGGCCTGTATTACTGCAGCAATGCGGCGTGGCATGGAGTCGATCAGTCTGTGGCACTGCTCAGGTGTTATGATAGCCCAGGTTGCTCTAATAGTGGCTTTTAGCTCTTCTGAATTGTTGGGTCTGGTGTATTGCATCTTCTTCTTCACAATACCCCATAGATTTTCTATGGGGTTAAGGTCAGGAGAGTTTGCTGGCCAATTAAGAACAGGGATACCATGGTCCTTCAACCAGGTACTGGTAGCTTTGGCACTGTGTGCAGGTGCCAAGTCCTGTTGGAAAATGAAATCTGCATCTCCAAAAAGTTGGTCAGCTGCAGGAAGCATGAAGTGCTCTAAAACTTCCTGGTATGTGGCTGCGTTGACCCTGGACCTCAGAAAACACAATGGACCAACACCAGCAGATGACATGGCACCCCAAACCATCACTGACTGTGGAAACTTTACACTGGACTTCAAGCAACGTGGATGAAGTGCCTCTCTTCTTTTCCTCCAGACTCTGGGACCTTGATTTCCAAAGGAAATGCAAAATTTACTTTCATCAGAGAACATGACTTTGGACCACTCACCAGCAGCCCAGGCAAGACGCTTCTGATGCTGTCTGTGGTTCAAGAGTGGCTTGACACAAGGAATGCGACAGCAGAAACCCATGTCTTTCATACGTCTGTGTGTGGTGGTTCTTGAAGCACTCACTCCAGCTGCAGTCCACTCTTTGTGAATCTCCCCCACATTTTTGAATGGGTTTTGTTTCACAATCCTCTCCAGGGTGCGGTTATCTCTCTTGCTTGTACACTTTTTTCGACCACATCTTTTCCTTCCCTTCGCCTCTCTATTAATGTGCTTGGACACTGAGCTCTGTGAACAGCCAGCCTCTTTAGCGATGACCTTTTGTGTCTTGCCCTCCTTGTGCAAGGTGTCGATGGTCGTGTTTTGGACAACTGTCAAGTCAGCAGTCTTCCCCATGATTGTGTAGCCTATAGAACTAGACTGAAAGACCATTTAAAGGCTTTTGCAGGTGGTTTGAGTTAATTAGCTGATTAGAGTGTGGCACCAGGGGCCATCAATTTTGAACCTTTTCACAATATTCTAATTTTCTGATATGATGAATTTGAGATTTTCATTTGTTGTCATTTGTAATCATCAAAATTAAACAAAATAAACATCTGAAATATATGAGTTTGTATGTAATGTATGAATATAATATACAAGTTTCACTTTTTAAATGGAATTACTGAAATCAATCTACTTTTTCATGATATTCTAATTTTATGACCAGCACCTGTACATCGGGTAAAAGTGAAAAAAAATTCTTATTACATCTTTCCAATTCATGATCCTCCACTGACGGGTTCGTCGTTGGATTTTCAAGTTGAAGAGGCAGGATTTGTCATCGAACTTCTGGCCAGTGAAAAAACATGTAATATGTAGCCAACATTTGGAAGAAGAATGTTTTCAAGATGACTTATAATAGCGCGTTGTGACAAACAGCAGATACAGCATTGGGACTTGCTGAACAGCCGATACTGCACTGTGACGTTACAAACCGGTAGGTGGCAGTAATGTTCTTTGACAAACATGTAGGCCTCCAATAAAGCACATTCAAATGAAATTACTCTTAATTAAAAAAAAAAATCATTTATTGAACAGTATGTAATAATTTCATATTTAAAGTACTTTCAGGGGTTTGAATTCTGAAAATGACCGGACTTTTCCTTAAAGGCAGGTTTTAGAATTTTGTGCTGAACATCCCAGAAAGGGGCAGTAAGACTGACAGCGTAAATCAGACTGTGGGTAGGTTTGAAGGTGTTGATGGTGACCAGATTCATAGCAGTTAACATGTTGGTTGGATTTTAAGTTATAGAATTACTTTTTAATCTTAATCTTTAATCTTTCCTTAGCAAGGAAAACCAATAAGAAAACAAGGAACAGGAGAGTGGAGTTTTTGAGCTATTTGGTTTAATGGAAACAGGAGCAGTTTTTAGCTTCATGTTTTTCTACAAAGCAAGACAAATAAAGAGTGAGGTTTAACTTAACAGGGTTTGGCAGGAAAGGTTCTTCTGTGGTTCATGCCTAGAGCAATGAAAATGTTTTTGCTTTTTTATCATTGAAAATACACCAAAGCAGAAGGAAATGAATGATGAAAGTAAGGAGCCCAAGAACTCAGCCCTGAGGCACAACACAGGTAATCCCTGAGGATGTAGTAATCTAATGTTATAAGGAATGTATAAAGAAAACCAAGAGAGCAATGATCCCCAAAGACTTAGACAACCAAATCAATGAAAATTGATTTAAAGTATAATTAGGGAAGATGTGATGAGTGACGGCATGAAAATATGGAGTGAGATGAAAGAAACATATAGAAAAGAACAGAGAAAGCTGGCATCAATCTATTGATTAAACAGAAGCATATAAGGAAAAAACATTTTATTAAGTGTACTTTACTTTAGTTACTTCTGGTCTGTTTTAGAAGCATTAAAATGATTAATTTAGAAGACAATTATTACTGATGTTTTAAAAAGAGAAGGTATGTCAAGAAGGAGGAAAGCTTCCTATATTATTTAAAAAGTAAAAATTACAAACGGTGTTTTATGGTTAAGTTTACTTTACATACAGTTACATACAGCAGCTTTTAGTTTTCTTTATATCAGTAAATGACAGAAATGCAATTTTGGAAATGTGGGAGACTTGTGAAATAACTTATTGCTTGATTAATTCCACAAATAAATACCAGACCACTTGGTCATAGAGCATCCAAGTTTAACTTCCAGATGGTCATTATGTGGCCAATGTAAAAAAAAACAAAAAAAAAAAAACAAGAAGATGAAGTCATGGAAAAGTGTGATACCCATTGATGATGGAGCAGAACAGTACAAAATACACAAATTTTAGAACATACAAACACACTCAGGCCAGGATTCTGGGATGTATACTTGGAATGGATTAGCCTATAATTGAATTATCTAGAACCCAGCTCTAAGTTTCTGACATAAAGCAAATACAAAATACCAGGAACATAACCTGTTACCTAGTTGCTTTGTGGTGCTTTGCTGTTGCAGGATTTGGCAAGCTCATAGGTTCACTAACTCCCCAAGAAAAAAGTTTATATCTTTTGAAAAAACAGATATTGGACAAAGAAAAATTTCCTCAATAAAGGAGCATTTCAGGGGGTGTTCTAAGCAGCTCTTTTATTTGAATACGATATTTACTCCAATAACTTAATGCCTTTTTAGCATGACATCACAGGCAGTTAGACACCCCTGCAAAACCTTTATTTTGTTGTGATCAAGAATGCAGACCTCCTCTGTATTCCAATCATTTTTCAACTTTTTTGGCTTAGTTTTTGTTCTGCATTGACCTTATACTGAAGTTTCAACTTCCTTTTTGTGTTGTTTATGCTAATTCACTAATAAACTTAGCAGAGCAGGAATATGCAAAGCTAATCTCTGTAATTGCAAACATCTTCAGCCCAAACCCGCAGAGTAATTGTGTGCACCAACTGTCCAAGAAGCATGGCAACCAGATGTGAGGCCGTGAGGCTTCCATTTAATCCCTGGATCATCTGTGTGGCATCGGAAGCATCACAGGCAGAATATCCTGCTCTGTCTGTCAACCTGGAATACTTTGTCTGGTCAAACTTTGTTTCAGACACTGTACCATATCCAATGTGCTTCTTAAAGCTTTGGTGCTATTAATGTAACTTAAAAAAACGCAACAACTGAAGAGAAAGAGGAAGTATCTAACATACATTAGATTTTTAATATAAGCCCAATAAAATGATCCCCATCCCATCCCCATCCCTCTATTCGAAAGTAGAACAAGATGCTAGAGCTGCATAAAACAACCCCCAGGTGTTTTTCATGAAGTGTAAAAGATCAGTTGAATCTTTTGACTATTTTGGTGCTCATGTTCAGGGCAAGGATGATAAAAGTTTTGTGTCATCCGCGCTTGATTCTGATACAGATGTCAGCTGTAAAAACAAAATAATGGGACGCTTATTAGGGCATGGAATCCATATAGTGAGTAACAAACTGCTCAGAGCCTCGGCCTCCTGACAATGAGCTGCATAACTATATATAAAACATAGATTTCATCTGGTTTCACTCAGACAGTAGATTCCCTTTGTCAGGGTTCTATATTTGTTTTTGAAGGCTTGAATTATTTCACTGCTTGTTTGAATTTCTAAGGCAGCAAAAGAAAACTGTGTGTTATTTCTTTTCATCTTGAATGATAACATTACATCTTGGATCTTGAAGGAAAACAGGCCGTCACACTGGTTTCCTGTCTCAGTCCCATTTAGGTGTCCCTCCTACCTTCTTTCAGGTAGAGAAAATGGACAGACCTACTGGGCATCATGTGTTGTTCAGAATAATAGGCTTCTTTTTTTTCTTTTCTTTTTGCCCACAGGGCTTATATGCAGGTCACAATGGCTCTGCAAAGCCTTAACAGATTCTCTCAACTGTATGCAGGCTGCATGGGAAGAAGCTAAATCCTGTGGGAGAAATTAATATTTAGATACTAGGATGCGAGGGCAGCTGCTGAGAAGCCGCTTTGACTCTGAGCACTGCCAAGAAAAACAAAGCAACACAACAGTGCTCCATGTGCAAGAAGCAGAGTCAGATGTTGATGAAGCCCTTATGAAATATGATCATATGACTTCTACCAGATAGGAAAAATACATAAAAAAAACTAAAAAAAAGGGGGGGGGGGGCTTTTTAAATGTAATTTTGGAGGTGGTTTGGATCACTAACCAGTTACATCCTTGAAAAATATGTACCATTGGGATTCTTAATGAGGAAGCAAACTATATGGAAAACAGGATTGGTCTCGTTTACAGGCTGCTAGAAACAGAATCTATAGATTCAGTAGAATATAAAAATCAGTTTAGGCCTGAATCTGTTAATAATTAATGTGGTTAAATTTAGGCCACCCTACTCTACTTTAATCAGACACAACAGTTTCTGATATATTTTGTTTTAATTTTTCTTTTAATTTGTGAGGTAGTTTCAATAGAAACACAATCTTTACTAATTATGTTTCCATCCAAATGTGATGCAAATTTTGAGTGAACCCTTGTAAAGAAAAAAAAAGGGTGAATTAGACATGCTTCCATCCACCGGTGTGAAAAACAAAGCCATGCAAATGATATTGTTGTAATACGCTTCTGTCACTCCTCGCTGTAGTAAACAGGATGAAGAGTTATCAAATAGCACGTTCCACAGATCAGTGCTGGACTGAGGTTTAATAAATGTGTTGCAAGTTTTTTCTTTATTTTGGAGCCTAAGCGGAAGTTCAGCTGAATAAACTGATTACTCACCTTCAGGCACCTCCGACACAAGCTAATGAGCTTCGAACCACACCTCCATGAAAGCCCAATCAGCATCCAAAATTCATCTTAAAAGGTCTCCAATCCACAGCTTTGTCTGCTATCCAAAGTGCAGGCAGTGGCTGCTCTATGTCTGTCTTCAATTTAGATGACCCCGTTTCAACCCACCTCCATCCCCTCCTCCACCATTGTAGGTAAAGCTTCATCAGTTTCCTTCCTCCCGGGAAACCTACTGCATTCCCTGTCTTATCTCAACCAGTACAGCAGAAGAACGCCATGTGGTTCTGCCAGAGGTTTCTTCCCAATGGGGAGTTTTTCCTCTCCACTGTCGCTTCATGCTTGCTCATCATGGACAGGTTCTCTCAGCCTGAGTTGTCCAAACTGAACTTTCATCTTCCAGGTCCCTGAGTGAAGCTCTAGCATCAGCTCACACAGTCCACTGGATCTCACCTTACAGCTCAAGCAGACCGCCTTGCCAACCAGCAGTCTACGAACTGACCAACTTCATCTATCTCCACTCCACAACCAGTTTCAGTACTGGAGGAACCATCCTTGTTCTTTACTCTTGTTCAAGCATATCAAACAAAATTAGTGCTATTTTTCCTGTCGAGGTCTGAGCACCAAAGACTAAAGTAATTGTATCAATGAAATTCTACTAACTGTCTTTTCTTTCTGTGTGAGTTTTTCAGATTGAAATCATGTCAGCTAATATTAGCAATGGTTCATTGAGAGAGAACTGTGATTCTAATGCTGCATTCAGGACGCCTGCAGCAATGGAAACAGCCGATCAGTCATGTAAAGGTAAATATTTGCCACGTCAGAACTTATTAAAAAAGATGTGTTCCTAGTTCCTGTTTAACACATTTATGCTTTATCTCAAAAAGTAAAAACCTCCTCAAGGGAACGTAAAAACACTTTTGCAAAATGTAGTAACTTGATTGGAGTTTAGCGGTTTCCACCAAGCTCTTCTAATGAAATACTTCAAAATGTGCAAAAGAAAGGTTGATAGAAACACATGAGATAATGAGCATTACTCTCCCAGTGCACAGCTGCTTTAATGCAGTATATACATATAGTTTCAGTGTTTTTCTAAAACAGGAACTAAGAAAGGATTAACTTACATCATAGCTGACTTTCTTTTCAGTGTGATGCCCTCTTAGTGGGACAGTTGCCCAAACACAGGACACAAAGAAGGATTTGCAACAGAATTTCTTTGCTCAAGGGTGAAAATCTGGGATAAGTGAAAGCATGTTCTACTTATTGTTTTAACAGACCCAGGCTGCCTTTGAGGCTCAGCTATGAACCAAGTGGGGTTTTTCTTTAATGACACTGGTGGGGGATTTGGCCCTGAGGTCCCTCCACAGGTTCCATGTTTACTGTGCCGGAAACCTAAGCAGCATGTTTACCTTAAGGCTACTCAAAAAAGCAAAGCCCTCATAATATCCTATTTTAGTAATTATATGGAAAATACCTTGCACAAGCAAAGACTAAAGAGCAGGTGTTTGTTGTTGATAAAATGCACAAACTCATATAAACGTAGTAACATATAATCAGTCCAGTCCACTAGAAAAAGATCCATGCCTTCAGGTGTGATGCTAACAGATTGCTCCATGTGAGCTGGGCATCAAACATCTCCATGTAGGCAATAGGAATGGGAATTTAGGGAATTCGCCACCGATAGGATCAGTAGCACGCACTCCCATCTGTTTCTGCCTGCAGTCACACTAGGATGAAGGGTTTGTGAGTTTAGGAGGGCTGGCCCAAGACTTAGGCGTCCTGTGAACTTTATGTGTGCATGTTGCAAGGTTTGGATGTGCAATATGTACCTTTACTGTAAAAATGTTTTACAACAATTATGTGAAACAAGCTGAAAGGATCTCTAAGATAATTACAGTCTGTAAAAGCTTTGGAGGAGGTTTCCTTCAAGCTGACGGAGGCCACTGTAAAACGTATCCAGGCAGCTAAAGGGGAAGTTGTTGAGGTCACTGGCGTAACGTTGCAGTCTGCTGGCATATGTTAGCATGGTGTTTTCTAAGATAATGAGGCAGGGTTTGGTCTGCGGGGAGGCTGGTTAATGACTAATGAAGTGATACACAGGAAATACGCACACAAATGGAAGAACTTGTGTCAAACACTGAACAGGTGGTATTTTGGCTGGAAGGGGGTTGAACAGTCTGAGAGATGAGCAGAGGTGTATAAAATACAGAAAAAGAAAACTACTTAAGTGTCAGAAAATAGTTTAAAATTATTGGAGAAGTAGAAGTGCTCAGTAACAGCTTTCTTGTTAATCTCTATTTTAACTTGGGTAAAAATAAGTTAGATTTAGTTAAAAAAACAACTTTAGCCCTAAGAAAACATGGTATTTAGAATGTCCTACTGTCATTAAGAACTCAGAATAGCACAAGCCATCATGTAGAATGGCATGAATCCACAACTGTGCCTGAGAAAACCAACCTGAGAAGTACAATTTAATGTCATCAGCCTATTAAATGGTCATTATTATTAGATATCATTCCCATAATATGGCTTCAGATTGTACCTCCTATGTATGCTTAATACGTGATCACCGACTTTATCATAAGCCTAAGGTAATTCCTTTTTCTGTGAATTTAATTTATATATATATAGCTGTAGTTTCTACATAATTCTAGTAGTTCTTCAACAATTGTTTGTAAATTGGTCCACATGTCGCTCATATTAAACAAAACAAAACAAAAATCTCATATGCTGTCAACTGAGCTCTTTTTAAACACCACTTTTAATCAGTATGACTGAGACATGTGGAATTAATTCAAAGTAAAGCTTTAAAACGCAGTTTTAAAAAAAAGTAGGTAAATTGTAAATAATGTAGCTCTACCACTAAAATGCAGAATGTTTTAACGCTAACTTGTTTTTTCCAGCTTTAAGGCCCATATTAAGAATGAAATCTACCTATATGAAACACTTCCCAGGTCTGTGGAGAAATAAAAAAAAACACATTTTGTTTTTAAAGAGGCATGCTAACAGAGAACCTAACAAATTTGGAAAACCAACAATGTGGTGCAACTAGTAGGCTAAAGGATGTGAACCATTACAAATAGGGCATAGTTTTTCTTCTTTACAAACTGATTCCACACAAACCATTTAATAATAAAATCAGATCATATTTTAATTTGTAGAGAGTGGAAAGGACTCAGATTTCTCAGTGATAAATTCAAAGAGAAAATTGGTGTCTCTAATCTAACAAAATGAAAGTCTCAATTAAAAGTAATACTCAAAGTTTAGATTTAAATTACTGTGAAAACATAAATGTACCTAGACACATCTCTGTAGAATGATTTTTGTTTTGTTTTATTTTAGTTTTTTTTAGAAAACCTTTAGAAGTCAGATTAAAAAGCCTTTGGACCTACACTACATAGTCTTAAGAACTTGTTTCTTTTTTTTTTGTTATTCAGTTTGAACTGGTTAATTAAACATGTAAAGCCTGCTGGGACAGCAAATTAACAGGATATCACACAATTAGATCAAATGGAAAAAAAATCACAAAAATATTTGAGAAGGACCACCTGTGTCTTAACACCAGTAAGACCCAAAAGACCAACCCAACTCCCCCGTGAACATCCCGAGGCAGGACATAGACACTGTGGAGAGTTTCAAATACCTGGGTTGTCATGGATATAGTAAACTAGACTGGACTCATAACACTGACGCCAAGGGCATAGGTTTGATTTCAACTTTGGTAGGGACACACTTCTTCAGTTTCATTGGTCCTTTGCAAAAATATGCATGCTCTTTTTTATGCTTAATGTGAGCTTCAGGGCTCATTTTGTTAAAAGAGAACAGCAGCATTTCTTGCTACATTAATACAAATCTTATAAGCACTTCATGCACTAGATGCTGTTTATCAATATTTAAAGCATAACTTGCTCTGATGAATGTGGAATTAGGACTTTTTCCACTTTGAAAAGGATTGCATTTAAATTTACCTGCTACTAAGACAGTTTCTGTTTAACCAAATATAGTCTATAATATGTGGATTTATCCTGTGTTTTCTTCTGAAGATATAGAATTGTGCAGAGGTAAAACCCACTCTGATTTTTTTTATCTAATATGCTCTCTCTGGATCATGCAAAATAATACATTCAAGGGACGGAAAATAAATGTATTGTATTTACATGTGCACTGGAACTATAAGAGGAACTGACACTGAGCATTTAATATTAATATTAGAAGTTGTACATCTGGGCTGTAGTTACTCTGTGTAGCTAATTTCATGTATTTTATCTATGGCTGAAACAATTAATCATATTAACAAATTATTTAAATAATCGTGAACTAATTTAGTAATTGATTAATCGAGTATATGGCCACTAAAATGTGCCTTTAGCCGACAGAGCGACCCACTTAGAGCAGGAATTATACCAAGATTGTAAAAATATATGTAAACATTTTGCATTTAAGAAGTGTCAATATTCTCCATCCAGAACTCCTCCAAAGGAAAAGTTTAAACGTTTCAGTTTCACCTGGTTTCATTTCATAAAAGATCTTCTTTAAGGAGCCTTTGGCTATTTGATTAAAAGATAAAATAAAAGAAATCCTAACGTTGTTAACTTACATTTCTCAAGTTCCACAAATCAAAAAACTCTCTCCTGCTTCTTTACAGAACTCCAATCAGAAGCAGAACCTGTTTTAGCGTAGATAATAAGTTTTTTAATTCGGACTAGTTTTATAGCCCAATATTAATTTATTTTAGCGTCTATTTTTTTTTTCGCGCTCCAAGCACCCGCGCGCGCACATAGAGACTAGAAAACACGCAATCAGAAAGAGAGAAGGCGGAACTTAAGGCAGAATAATCAGAGAGTTAAACCGCGCAGCACAGTTGATGCGCTGCTATGTGAAAGGGACAGGAAAGAGCAGGCAGCTGCAGCTACCAGGCAGAGAAGCTGCGAGAGGAAAAGAAGTGGCTGCTGTATAGTAAATTATAAACATGTTGTTTACATCCAATTATTGGTAGGGACAAATAGGTCCGTCCAAAATTTTGGTAGGGACATGTCCCTATGGTCCCTATGCAAACCTACGCCCATGACTGACGCCCTTTATAAGAAGTGAGCAGGCCCCTGCTTAAAACCTTCTATGACTCTGTGGTGGCATCAGCCCTCCTCTACGCTGTCATCTGCTGGGCCTCTGGAAGCGCAGAGCAGGACAGAAAGAGACTGAACGAACTGGTGAGACAGGCTGTTTCTGTCCTTGGCTGCACTCTGGACTCAGTGGAGAAGGTGGCTGAGAGGAGGGTGCTGTCCAAGCTTCCATCCATCATGGACATCACCCTCCATCCTCTGCACCAGACTGTAATGGAGCTGAGCAGCTGCTTGAGTGACAGACTTTTACACCCTGTTTGTAAAAAGGAGGCTCCACAGGTCATTCATCACCACCAAACTCTACAATGCGACACTACAACCGCAAAAATGTATAATGTGCAATTACTATTTGACACTCTGTGTTATAACCTGTTTCTCTACATTTTACACCCAGTGCAATAACTATATATAAAATATCCATCTATATAAGTACCCATGTAAACACCCTGTGCAATAACCCTGTATAATTATCCTGCTATAAGAAAAAAAGAAAAAAAGCCATGATATGTGGACACATTGTATATACTGTAGATATTGTATGCACATTTTTCTTCCTTTGGCACATTCTTCCTTTCTTTTGACTATTAGAACTGATGTAACGCATACATTTCTCCACTGTGAGATCAATAAAGTAAATCAATCAACAACGTAACTTGCACTTGTGCCTCAACATAAGGCTGTATCTTATTCTTCCAACATGGTAGTAAAGGGCTACAAAAATCCCTTGGTTCAGGACAAAAACACCTACATTAGCCAGCGTTCCATTCATCACATGCAGTATGAGTTGGGTCTTGCTCAGATCCGATTTAAAAAAAAGCTGAAGAACAGATTGATCAAGAACTAAGGAAAAACAGAGGAAGACGTGGCTCATAGAAATGGTCTGGGGAAAGGTGTGAGTCAGGATGTGCTGATGATGATGAGAACCTTAAAATATTCCAAAGGACCATCCTGGCTTTTAATTCTCAGATCATTTTATTTTCATAAATAATATGAATTCTCTTTTAGGTGTTCTCAATATGTTACTGTGTTCCTAAAGAATGTACTTACTTTTTTTTTGCATCAGGAGGAAAAAGGAAAAAAGAAGAAAGAGAAAACAGATAATCCAAATCCATGGCTGGTTAACACATTTCAAAAACAGACTGCTCAGGGACTCTCCATGAGGCACTGAGATTAAATGCAAGTGTAACCCAATGTTAAAACCACACACACACACACAAAAAAAAAAAAAAAAAAAAAAAAAAAAATATATATATATATATATATATATATATATATATATATATATATATATATATATATATATATATATATATATATATATATATATATATATATATATATATATATAGATCTTGATTTAATATCTTCTTCTGTAATACTTCTGTTACTTAAAATGTATGGATTTCATGTCTTAGTTAAAAAGTAGATAAATATGTTCATAAATGTAGATAAAAACCGCTAAAAATCTTTAAAAACTTTGATATATGCTTTTAGCAATTGATTTCAGTGACAGATTAAACAACCAATAGCTGGCACAGGCTGATTTCACATCAGCCAATAAGATTGATTGTCCCGCCCCTTTAACTGCTGTTCCGAGATTTTGCTTAGAGAGCTCACAGCTGACGGTTGTTTCCACTAATAGCCTGGAAAATTTTGTCAAATTTGATGAAGAATCTTGAAGATTGGTAAGGAAAAACACTGTTAAAATAGTTTCCTAAAATATATCATTCAAAATAGTAAATCTGTTTTATTAAATCTCAGAAAGCTTCCCTTGTGAGTGACTGAATCCGGAAAATTCCCAGTGTAGCTTCATGTAGCATCAGAGCATCGGTGAGTGATCGCACGCACTCAGCAGCTGGCCCAGTAAATTCACTGAAATTTGGCTAAAATACCTAGTTACTGAAATTGTAAGTTGTATTTTTGTATTATTGTGTATGTTGTATTTTTTTTTCCTAGGTAGTGGCATTTATTTCTCTATTAGCATATGTTCTGTTAACTCAGCAGTGCTAATTCATGGTTCATGGTGCTGTAAGGTGCTTTTCTGTTAGCATTGCTTGGGAACTTTCTGTTCTGAGTAGGTCAGAGCAAATTTGAGTTTCTAATCCACATTCTGATGTTAAACATAGTGTTATAGATGTACTTCATTGGCACTTTTAGATTAAAATATAGATCTATATGAATATTGTTGTAAAAAAAAAACATGAGAGATGAGGAAAGATCTCTGAATTGTAGCTTAAGTTTTATTGATATTAGCATCCTATATTTTAAGATGCTTTACTTTGGCCTTGCTCCAGGTCAACTTTTTTTTCCCCCCTCCCGTTTTGGTGCACTTTTGGTCTGTAGTGCCCAGACACCCCAAGATCCTCCTCTTCAGAACTTGGATGGCGAGCCCCAGCCAAGAGGACTGAGTGAACTCCCACAGCGCGTTTTGAGCAGCAGGCGCAGCGCGTCTGAGCAGCTGAAGCAACGCATCGGGAGCGTTTAAGCATCTGACGCGCCGCAAACGCGCTGCTGCTAGAGATGGAAAAAATGAAGTTTTGCTGCTAGACGCGCCGCATCAACCAATCAGAGAAGCTGATCTGGGAGCTGACAGCGAGACAGACACATCGCTGATGACACAGAGCGCTGTGATCGCTCCGCTGAAACAGTTTATTGACGCCTAAATTAACTTAAAATTCTGAAACCTGAAGGCTGCTGTTGAATGGGATTCCTACTGACAGCGCACTGCTGGTATGTGAGGGTCTGAGCAGCTCCGACAGAACTAATATTGGAAGGCAAGATGGTAATCTGGATGAACTGACTGCAATGATTAAGTTTTCAGGTGGATTTTCCCACTTAAAAACATATTAAAACTACTTTATTCCCACTGATCACAACAAATACAGCTGCAAGGCAAAAAAAAGATAGGATAGCTCCGCCCAACACGCGTCAGACACACTTTTGCACCGCGCAGCCAGAGCAGCCAAGCTGCTTCAGCCGCGCGTCAGAACTAACTGGTACAATCTAAACTGCAGGCACCAGGATAATAAAAGCGAACATATTCTTCCTTCAGATTTCTGCATTTTAAGTTAATTTATGCATCAAAAAACTGTTTCAGAGGAGTGATCACAGCGCTCTATGTCATCAGCAATGTATCTGTCTCACGGCTGTCTCACAGGGCAGTGGGAGAAGATGCATATCCCGTCCCACAGTATTAAATGACCTAATTGCTCTGTCCAATACATTGTTCCACTTTTAATTAGCTCACCAAGGAGTAAAAAAAAATCTTGGCCAGTAAAATAACAGAAATATAATTTGTTCACTGTTTATCTTTAACTTCTGTAGCTGTGCACTTCTACTGTAATTGGAGTGGGAAATATGGAGGTGGCAAGCAGACAAGGCATCAGGTTATTAGTTGGCTGTTGATACAAACCAGCAAAGTTTGGTCATTCTGATGGAAGACAATGAGAAATAAACTCTTTCTTCACAAATGCAAATAAAAACTGAGTTGTTATTTTTATGACGTGAGCCTCGCAGTCAGGACAAAACACAACGTGGTGTGGTATTTGAACATATTTTGTAATCCCTTCTCCCATCACAATGAGAGAGTAATCCTTGTTGACTATTTGAGACAGCTTGTGCATCAACATTTTATTTAAACTTGCACACATCAGACAGTTGTATTATCAAAGGGGCAATGACAGTGATGGTAGAAGCATTGTTCTTGTAAAATAAAAATTAGAGATTCTTTTTGCTATAGGTAATATCCAGTGTGGGTCCATCAATAAATTGCCTGCAAGTTGTTATGGTTTTAGGTATTTGCCTAACCCACATGCAGAACACTCACAGGAGACAATGCAGTCTTTTAAACGTTTATTTATACAGAAAATAAGTATTGAAAATGATGATGCCATGGGGCAGGTGCGGCAGGAGACTTTGGAACATCAGATGAATCCGCCTCGGGGCAGTGAGATGGGGTCCGAGTGTTGGGCCAGAGGATGAAGGTGAGTCTTGTGAGCATGGTGGAGGCGGATCAGGTTTGAACACAGTAAACTGAGGGGAGGAGTCAGTAGCTTCCAGCCAGTAGATGTATCAAGAGATCACAATTAATCCGTAGTGAATTGTGGTGAAGGAAGATTGCTTGGGGACAAAATCCAAAGGCTTTAGTTTCCTGAAGAGAACAAAGGAGAACAAGGTAAGAGTAGAGAAACCAGGGAAAACAATGCAAGAAGTCAAGAGGGCCACAAGTACCACTTAAGATTAATATTCTGGCATTGAAGTGCTGGCAGCCAACTCCTAGTAGTCTTGACTTGATGAGAAAGAGGTTCAGCCAATCAGCAGAGCAGCCCAACCGACCATGCTCCCAGATAACCTCTGGAGGATGGACTTGAAAACTGCAAAAAATAGAGGAGGAATCAGGACCAAGAACCAGACCCCAACACAAATATCAGGCTGAAGAACCCCAAAGGGCTCTACAGTGCATTCTGTTATGGTGCAAAAGGTTGAAATTATGTTGTCAAAATTTGCACTCTTACTGTACTTGTCGTCTTCGACTCCATTCAGGAACCGCTTCTCGGGGGCAGAGGTCTCAGCTAAGAGTCCCAGACTTCCGTCTCCATGGACACCTCCTCCAGCTCTGCTACCAACGGAAAAGTATAGTCCCTACAACATGTCCGGGGTCGTCCGCTGGTCTTCCTGTTTAGGAGAAGTAAGTTGTAATTGTTACTACTTACTTTTTCCAAGCAATGTGGTCAACACCACTCACAAGGTAGTGAGGCTACTTACCCATAGCTGGGACAGTGGTTGACGAGTGCCAAGAAATGTCCACATATTGTGGGGTATTGCACTTCGTCTCTGGGGCCCACTGTTGCTCCGAGATCCCCCGCAGTTTGGCCTGGATCAATAAAGTACCCAGTTTCCGTGTGTGGCCACGTGGAGGCACTGCAGGGGTCTTTGTGGTGGAGAGGCTATGTACTGGCAGGAGAAGAACCAGACAGGTGGTATTTTTCACCCTACATGTAGGCACAAGCCAGCTGCAGTAGCTGAATTCCAAGCACACAGCAGAATCTCAGAACTACTGCAAGAGACGCTTCCACACACACTTATGTGCATTCGCATGCACACAAACACACACTTTTTTTTTTTTTTTTTTTTTTTTTGGTTTTGGTTTTTTTTTTTTTTTTTTTTTTTTTTTTTTTTTTTTTTTTTTTTTTTTTTTTTTGCTTTATTGTATTTTTTTTTTTTTGCTTTATTGTATTTTTTTATTTATTTTTTTTTTTTTTTACTTTTTTTGTCTTTTTTGATGATTTTTTAGGAAGGGTTGGTATCCAAACTCGTGAGCCATTTTCTGATTGTTTTCCTTCTCCGATATGAGTTCATTGATGAGCTGGCGGTCAAACTTTGCTCTCTTCTCATTAGCATTTTCTTTTTACAGACCATGTCATGCTGATAGGTTTCTACCTTTTGCATTAGTAAAGAAATGTCTGTGTTATATTTGGAACTTAGTTCTTGGTATGAAACCTTCATCTGCTCCATCTAAATCTGCAGGACTGCTTTCTCAGCTCTAAGGCTGTTGATGAACTTTTGGTCTTGCTTCATTTTTATTTTTTTCTTTGCTTTATTGGATTTTTTTGGGGGTTTTTTTGTACTTTTTTTGTCTGTTTTGATGATTTTTTAGGAAGAGTTGTTTTCATTTCTGGCCTGGGCACATTTTTCTAGTTGTTATTCTGAGAAGTGTTGCTTTTCTTCCATTTTTCTGGTTTCTTGAGACCCAGACCGTGTCGTATCTTTTTCCAGACTGATGGGTCTTTTTTTGAGCAACTTGCTTCTGTTAGTTCAGCATCTGGACTTTCCTGTTGCTCTAGCAGGGTTTCCACAGAGCAGCCAGTCTCTTTCTTTGATTCAGAATTGAGAATATCATAATCTCTCAGCATCTCCTCTATGAACTCATCTACCTCCATGGTGGACACATTAGTAATAATAACGTCCTCTGACAGGGTCTCAAGATCCATGGATGCAGGTTCGGAAATGGTCTTCACAGGGATGGAGTCTTCTTTCTGTCTCGGTTCCTGACGCCTGGCCTTTTTGCGTTTTGGACGACCAAGGTCTTCTTTGTCCTGGAGCTCAGCTTTCAGGTGTTCCAGCTCTGTTTTATAACTAACCTCACACTCAGAGTACTGTTGTTGAAGGGTAATAAGTTGTTTTTGGAGAGCCTCCTTCTCGGCCCCAAGTTCACAGTAGCTCCTCATTTTTTCAGAATGAGCTTTTATTTCTTTATCAAGCTCCTGCTGAAATGCTTCTTTCTGCTGTGTTAGAGCAAAAACGTCTGTTTCGTACCTAGTTTTCAGTTCCTGGTACAAGACCTTAACCTTCGCCAGTTCACTTTGAAGATTTTCCATCGTCTCTGTAGATTCTTGTTTCAGATATCCAAACTCGCGAGCCGTTTTCTGATGGTTTTCCTTCTCCGATATGAGTTCATTGATGAGCTGGCGGTCAAACTTTGCTCTCTTCTCATCAGCATTTTTCTCACAGACCATGTCATGCTGATAGGTTTCTACTTTTTGCATTAGTAAAGAAATGTCTGTGTTATATTTGGAACTTAGTTCTTCGTATGAAACCTTCATCTGCTCCATCTGAGTCTGCAGGACTGCATTCTCAGCTCTCAGGCTCTCGATGAGGTTTTGGTCTTGCTTCATTTTTTCTTCATAACGTATCTGTAAGTTGACCTGCTGGTTTGCTCCAGCGTTCTCAGTTTCGTCTTTAGAGCGAAGCTCCTCGTAACAATTCTTGATTTTGTCTAGTTCTTGTTGGAGGGCAGCATTTTTCTCTTTTTCAGTTTGGATTTGTGATATAAATGCTTGCTCCTGGACAATATTAGCAACCTTTAAATGCTCAAAGTCTACTTGCAGCATCTTTTTCTTTTTGTATTTCATGTCATTGTTCACCTTAGATGCGATAGTGGCAGGGCTGAGAGTTTCTGGATCTGTAAACTTTTGAATTCTCATCAGTTCTCGCTTGGTTTCTTTGCCCTTATTAATGAACATCTCTTTGAGATTTTTCTGCCGTTTTAACTCACTTTTTGTTTTTTCAAGCTCTTCCTCAAGGGTGGATACCTTTTGGTTTTCCTCCAACCATTTAGATTTCTCCATTTCCAAAAGAGAGTTGAGCCTTTTGATTTCGTCCTGGACAGGATTATCAGGCTGCCTGTTGTTAATGCAGCTTTTCTGATTTTTTCGAGCTTCCAAACTATACGGCTGATATCTGCTCCCAACATTGTGGTAATGTGTCCTTTGATGTGGCATTTTAACACAAATAAACGGTTGTTAAATTTTGTTTTAATCTGTAAAAAGTTTGAAATCTCGACTAGAAGGGCGCTATGCGTACGTCTGAACAAGTCAGTGGTGCAGCAAGCAATAATGCAATAATGAATTCTGATCTGATGACATCAGGGTTCTAAAGCAATGACATCACAGAATTATGGGCTGTCCCTTAGAATGCTGACATAGGACACGCCCACAAACACACCCACACACACACACATACTAGTTCTGCCATCGTAGTGAGGACCATTTGTTGACTCCCATTGACTTCCACTGATTTTCATTCATTTTAAACCCTTTTTATGCCCTAATCCTAAAAATAACCCTAAACCTAACCATTACCAATGCATACCTCACCCTAACCCTAACTAATTAACATGTTAGCCCTAAACCTAACCATTAGCAAAATAGCATGTGAGGACTTGCAAAATTTGATGGTGAAGATGGAATTGTGGTCCTCACTCTGATGGCTAGACAGATACACACTCCCCCACACTCCCCCACACACATGACTTATGGGGACATTTCATTTACTTACATTGATTTAAACCAGATCCCTAGCCTAACCCTAACTCTTACCAACATACACCTAACCCCAACCCCAACTCAAAGAACAGAACTTTACCATATGGGACCAGGATTTTGATCCCCATAAGGACATAGGTCCCCATGAGGTGACTGTGTAAACAGATTAAAGTCTCCACACCGTAAAACAAGTACACACACACACTTCAAGCTCCACCCCCAAATATTTTATGAGATTAGGATTTCTTTGATAGAAACACTTATTTATTTATTTATACATTTTAGCTTTTTATGGTCATAGTGCCCTTTGTCTTTTTAACTTTATAGGTGATTATTTGAGTCATTGCTGTAACATTTCTGCACTGTCCATTTTTGTAATGGCATTGACATGTATATGATATAACATTGTCAGTGTGAACATGGGATAAAAAATAAACAAATAATTAAAACAGATTTTAGTTTCTTTTTATGATAATGAATCAGTCAGTATCTCGCTCTGGTCTGCTGCCAAAGCTGCACCCCTCTACTTATAGGGTTGATTTTAGTTTTAGCTTAGAAATGTGCCACAAACACCTGTTACACAGACAGACGGCCCATTCAGAGCTTTTATCCTTTTAACAAACATTGAGGAAAGAAACAAAGGGACTAGTTTGCCTTGAGGGGCAAGAAACAGCCATGCTACCTCTGAATAAGAACTGTCATGTCACAAGTGTCATGATCCTGCCATTGATCTCTTGATATTTCGCCTCCCTCTCGCAAAAACATAGCATGAATAGAATTCCACCCCAGCTTGCTTTATCTGCTAGCTGGTTCCTCTTAGAAGTTGGTAAATGGCCTGTACTTATATAGCACTTTTTGGTCAAGTCAGGAGATTTGACTAAAGCACTGTATACTTCATTCAGTAATTCACCCATTCACACATACACTAACGGTGGCAAGCTACATTGTAGCCACAGCTGTTGTCTAAGAGCTCACTGCAGTAAACAGGCACCACCAGGCCCTCCAACTACTAGGAGTGGACCGTGCGGGGGAGGTGTCAACGTGAACTGAAAGCCGGAGCTTGAACCAACAGCAACTCGGTTTCAAGTAAAATTCCTGCATCCAGCCGAGGCTGTTCAGCTCACCGTGGTGGATTTTGATTTTACTGAGCAAGTCACAGAGCTGCATGTAATTAAGGAAACCAAACACTGGTGTCAGCATTTCTGGGTCCAAGTTGGTCTAGTAACACCAGCAACTCTTTTCAGCCGTAAAAGGATAACTTAAAAAACAACCCAATTGGTAGAATCAGTAGACAGCACAGGGTATTATTTCCACTGTTATGCAGATGATACTCAGCTATATTTGTCTATAAATCCAGATGAAACACAGAGTACAGGCATGTCTTGAAGACATAAAAACCTGGATGACTCTTAACTTTCTGGTCCTGAATAGGATTTAAAATCCTCCTTCTCACATATAAAGCCTTAAATGGCCAAGTTCCATCTTATATCAGAGATCAGGTCATTTCTCATGTACCTGTACCTAACAGAGAATATCACCCTCAGTCTACAGGTTTAGTGGTGGGCCCTACCATTTCTAAAAGTAGAATGGGAGGCAGATCTTTTAGATATCAGGCTCCTCTCCTACCAGTTTTAGTCAGTGAGGCAGACACCCTGTCTACTTTTAAGGGTAGGCTTAAAACTTTCCTTTTTGATAAAGCTTATGGTTAGAGTGGCTCAGGTTATCCAGAGCTATCTCTTTGGTGATGATGCTATAGGCTTAGACTGCTGGAGGACATTTATGCTCTCTCTACTTTATATAGTAGAGTAGTCATAGTAGCTTCATCTGGTCAATTCCTGTTTGGCTGTGACACCATCCTGGAGAGAAATATAAGCTGAGCTGCTGCCATCAACATCTTCAAATATAGATGTCAGGGTTAGGCCTGTTTTTCAGTACTTAGTTCTCGTTCTCTCCTAGACATAGCCATGGGCTGAGTTTTTGTGACTAACTGAATGTCCCATGTTTCATACCTGCTAGGATTTATCTGCTTAAGTGTTCCTTTCCTAGCAAAGACACCTTTGGAGCTAGTTTATTGTTTTAAACATTGAAGGTATTTATAGGTCAGTGTTTCTATGTTCCTTTTGTATCTCTGTTTTGTTTTTATAGTGGGGCAAAAAAGTATTTAGTCAGCCACCAATAGTGGAAGTTCTCCCACTTAAAAAGATGAGAGAGGCCGGTAATTTTCATCATAGATATACCTCAACTATGAGAGACAAAATGAGAAAAAAAAATCCAGTAAATCACATTGTATGATTTTTAAATAATTTATTTGCAAAATATGGTGGAAAATAAGTATTTGGTCAGTTACAAACAAGCAAGATTTCTGGCTCTCACAGACCTGTAACTTCTTCTGTAAGAGGCTCCTCTGTCCTCCACTCGTTACCTTCATTAATGGCACCTGTTGGAACCCGTTATCAGTATAAAAGACACCTGTCCACAACCTCAAACAGTCACACTCTAAACTCCACCATGGCCAAAACTAGAGAGCTGTCAAAGGACACCCGAAACAAAATTATAGACCTGCACCAGGCAGGGAAGTCTTAATCTGCAATAGGTAAACAGCTTGGTGTGAAGAAATCAACTGTGGGATCAATTATTAGAAAATGGAAAACATACAAGACCACTGATAATCTTCCTCGATCTGGGGCTCCACGCAAGATCTCACCCCATGGGGTCAAAATGATCACAAGAATGGTGAGTAAAAATCCCAGAACCACACGGGGGGACCTAGTGAATGACCTGCAGAGAGCTGGGACCAAAGTAACAAAGGCTACCATCAGTAACACACTACGCCGCCAGGGACTCAAATCCTGCAGTGCCAGACGTGTCCCCCTGCTTAAGCCAGTACATGTCAAGGCCCGTCTCAAGTTTGCTAGAGAGCATTTGGATGATCCAGACGATGACTGGGAGAATATCATATGGTCAGATGAAACCAAAATAGAACTTTTTGGTAAAAACTCTACTCGTCGTGTTTGGAGGAGAGAGAATGCTGAGTTGCATCCAAAGAACACCATACCTACAGTGAAGCATGGGGGTGGAAACATCATGCTTTGGGGCTGTTTTTCTGCTAAGGGACCAGGACGACTGATCTGTGTGAAGGAAAGAATGAATGGGGCCATGTATCGTCAAATTTTGAGTGAAAACCTCCTTCCATCAGCAAGGGCATTGAAGATGAAACGTGGCTGGGTCTTTCAGCATGACAATGATCACAAACACACCGCCCAGGTAACGAAGGAGTGGCTTCGTAAGAAGCATTTCAAGGTCCTGGAGTGGCCTAGCCAGTCTCCAGATCTCAACCCCATAGAAAATCTTTGGAGGGAGTTGAAAGTCCGTGTTGCCCAGCGACAGCCCCAGAACATCATTGCTCTAGAGGAGATCTGCATGGAGGAATGGGCCAAAATACCAGCAACAGTGTGAGAAAACCTTGTGAAGACTTACAGAAAACGTTTGATCTCTGTCATTGCCAACAAAGGGTATATAACAAAGTATTGAGATGAACTTTTGTTATTGACCAAATACTTATTTTCCACCATATTTTGCAAATAAATTCTTTAAAAATCAGACAATGTGATTTTCTGGATTTTTTTTTCTCATTTTGTCTCTCATAGTTGAGGTATATCTATGATGAAAATTACCGGCCTCTCTCATCTTTTTAAGTGGGAGAACTTGCACTATTGGTGGCTGACTAAATACTTTTTTGCCCCACTGTATATGTCTGTGTCTCCCTCAACCCCAGTCGACCTCTGCAAAAAGCCATTCACACTGAGCCTGGTTCTGCTGGATGTTTTTCCCTGTTAAAAGAGAGTTTTTTCTCTACACTGTTGCTGCCTGCATGCTCAATGTGAGGGATTGCTGTGGAGTTGACATAATGCAAGCAAATGTCCGCTGTCGCTACATAGTAATGTAGGAGGAGCAAACCTGCAACGTTAGTGACTTGATGCAATCAGATGGTTTTCATTAGATAGAAAACTTTAAACCAATCTGTCTGGATGTTCTAATTGAGTTATCTCTATAAAGTGCCTTGAGATTACATGTGTTTCAAATAAGCGCTTTACAAAAAAGCTGAACTGAAATGAACGATGATATGACACCAAAAGCTTAACTTTGGAAACAGATGGTATCATACCATCAGTTTCCAATGTTTACGTTTTTTCACAATGTACAATTTCAGGTTTTCTGCATTTTTAAGCCATACTGATACATTTTACAAAGAACAAAGACTTAAATCATTTCACTTAATGAATGAATGACTTTATTTGATACATTTTTTTTTTTTATTTCAAATACATTATTTTTGGGGGTTATCCGAGACAGGATATTGAATTGGAATGCACACTGGACATTTCAGATTTTAAACAGCAAAATAATTAAACAATAATTCAGCTTTTCGCTTTACAGTGTTGTGTAGTGCTGTGTTGGTGTATCAAAGAAATTCTCAGTAAAAGACTAAATGCTCACAAATACAGATTGAAGGGGAACTCATATTTGCGCAAGGCACTGGAAGGGTAATGATAATGGCTGCTGTGTCCAGCTCATAGTGCCTTATGGGACCTGTATAAGGACCCAGCATAAGGGAAGACGATTCAGCCTCCACTCTTCTCCTTCACCCTACATCATCACAACCACATCCTGTCCCTTACTGCTGAAAATGACAGGAATTGACAGAAAAGTTCACTTTGCTGTATTTAGGCATGCCTACTAGCAGTTACATGCCACCAGGACTATTGCTTCTTGGTATTCGCCCAATTTGAACCACTCTTATCACTAGAAACATGTCCTTCAATTACTCTTAAATGTGCTTTTGCATCAGGATATCATGTAAATCCCTCGTTCCACATTCATCTTTGATATGAATGTACCATTAATACCTCCAGCTCTCTCCCAAAAGAAATTCTTACTCTGCATCTTCTGTTTTACTACAAGAAAACATGCATCAGTGTTGGTTTTAATTATGCTCTAATTCTGGAGGATTTTGTGATGGAAAAGCAAAACGTAAAGGCTTTAAACTAAATGCCAACCCCCGCAAGGTTAAGAAATTAAATCTGACACATTTGTGAAGGATCTTCTGCATATGTTGGCAGTCGCTTACTGCCCTGACTGACAGTTAGACGCTCCGACAACTGCCTGTAGTTATGATCCTGCCCTGTATGCCCTCTGGGGTCTGCTCTAAATCTATCAGCTGCTTCAAAAACAAATCTTTAAATTACATTTTCAGTTTGTTTTAAACCAAATCCAAATCAGATAATTAGTGTTAAATCTGAAACGACTCAAACAGACATGTATTTTTGAGTAATTATGATTAATATGATCGATGGTCATGAAGATACATGTCTGTAACTCAAACTTTCGATTCACGGATGCATGTTGTTTTCTTAGCAGCCTAAATCCTGTCTGGCAAGAAGATGATGTTTCAATTTTCATAATAAGGAGATTTGTTTTATGGTTTTGGAAAAAGAGTCTTATCAAAAGAAGAAGTGCAATGGTTTTCAAGTTCATGAACCTGTGAATGTAGAAAACAATAAAAAATATTAATCATAGAAATTAAATTATTTTTTATCATTGTTGCAACTTTACTCAAATATATGTATGCCTTCATTAAGGTCTTTTAACGTTTGTTTCTTAATATTCTTATCCATCAAATCCATATTGTTAAACATCTCAAGCTGTTTTTCAGTTTTTTTAGCTTTTGAGGATCTTTTCGAAACTTAAGTGTCAGCAGCTATACACATCTGCTCTTGAGCTGCCCTGAGGAGAAAAAAAACATGGAAACTAATCAATTTCAGTCCTAAATGCTCTACAGAGAGCTTCAGCAACAGTCCCTGAGTTTTTGCCCTGAGGCCACATTTAATGAAATGTCAGCTGAGGGAGGATCTTACAGGCAGGTCTGGATTGTTGAACTGTTGTGGTTTGAAGTTATGATCCTGGAAGTTTATTGTAAAAATGAATTGAAATAATAAATCCTGAATATTAACTATCTAAAGTTAAGCTCTGCTGAAGGAGCTGACATGACATGTTCCCTGGAGGACATTTGGCCTCTGCTTAGGGGGAGAAAGCTCCTTAGTGACAGTTCGCTCCTTCACTACATTATAAACATTTCTTTGTACTGTCTAAATTGATAATAACTGCCTGGATACATTTTTGTCCTCTTCTTTGTGGGGGGATTCTTTTTTCTGTTTTCGTTTGGGGTTTTTTTATGGTTTTTTTGTTCTTAGAAGACAGGGGGCGGTGAAAAATGTACACATTTTTCTATTAGTCAAACTCCGCTCGGTCATGTTTCTGCTTATATGAAGTCTTACTTCAGTTCTATGGGATGCCTTACGTTTTTGCTGTAGGCTAGGGATCCTAACATGGCATCCAACTCAAAAAGCTGAAAGAAATGTCATTTGAACTTGGTTCATGCAGGGGTTTTTAGGAGTATAAAAGAAAATGCTCCAAGGCTCCAGATGAAGTAGGCTGGTTTACATGTGTGTTATTTCAAGCTCTTAACTCATCTAAAAAAACAAGAAACGGACCTCCATCTAATTTCTTCCATCAGTATTTTAATAAGAGACATGTTGACAAGTCTTAGTGATAAAAGCACAATAATAAAAGTCAATAATAAAAATCAAGTATGACGCCTTCTCTTTCTGAGATTCAGGGTCCCTGTTAGTACAGATCCTGTTCCACTGAGCAGACTGAGCTGAGGTTTTTTTCAGTGCAGCACCCAGTTTTGTATCATTCTATACAACATATCCTAACCTGTGTGTGGCCTAAAAATCATCATCATCCATCCATCATCAGGATTTTCCTCTTCATTTCTTGTGTTAGAAAAATGTGAGGTGAACCATGTCCAGATGGAGAAAAACACAAGCTATGCAAGCTGAGAAAATAACAAAGTTCAATTGTACGGAAATTGGAAAAGGTGCAAGTTTTACAAAAATAGATGGATTGTGAACTGACTTTTCCTGCTTTATGGCCTACATGCAGACCAGAATACAAAGAGAAGACTGAAGCATGTATTGCATGCTGCAGGTAGGGCCCAGAGTGCAGGAGGGAAGTTATACTTGCAGTGATAGAAACTTGATTACAGGAACAGTGATATGTGATATGGAACAGTGAGCACAGACAGTTATTAACTTTTTTTTATTCATACTGTTTATTTGAAGAGGATATGAGCATATTTTGTGTTATAAACCATGTGATGAACACGATGGACATCTTTCCAAGTATATGGGTATAACATGGTAATAACATATTAAGTCACATTATATTACTTGGTAACAAGAACAACTTAATTTGGTTATTACCCCAAAATTAATGTGTATAATTTCAAAGTAACTACCTGCATGCAATTATTACAATTGCATGTTACTATGTAACGAGGGAGATCTTTGGTGGGTAATTACCATTAGGTTACCACATAACAGCTATATGATTGGCCACCACCTACGAACGGCTTACAAAGTGAATAACAAATTATGATCAGGTAACTAAATTATGATACAAGTTAACTCCAGTTCGATATAAATAAGAGTTTAGTTAAGAAGGTTGGCTAGCTGTAAGTTTGGTTTTCTGTTACATGCCAATTAATAAATTGCCTTTTACTAGATAATAACGGATTGATTGAGTTACCTGGTATTAAATGTTTAGGATTTAAAAGTCTAACTTTACCATGTCTGCCTAAAACTTAAAGCACAGCACTTACTAAAATTCTCCATAAATTTCTTGTCACCTAGTAATAAAATGTTATTAACTATGTTATTAGCCTGTTATTACATGGTTGTTGCTATACTGTAAAAGAAAGCGTAACCAGTAAATGTTTAGACTGGAAATTACCTTAAAAAAAGGATGTTTTTTTAAATATGTTGGTAGCTATAATAATTGTCAATAACTAAACAGAAACCTTATAAGACTATAATTCTCTCATAAGACTTATAAGAAAATTATAAGACTAAATGTAAAAAAAATGTCAGGAGGTTAAAATGGCCCTATTCTGCTACAACTATCTGTACAGAACCTTTTTTTTTCATACTACAAACCAAATACAATAAAGGTTGGATGATGTAATTAAATTATTTGATTCTTAGATTGATTTCAGCTTTTAATGTTTTTACATGGCAGTAAGGCCGTGACAGCGCCTGGCTTTGGGATGTGTTACTGAAAACATTCTGGGTGGTCGTTTACAGTTGCAGCGGGTTAAAGGAACCAAATGTGACTGAATGATACAGTTCATGCCCCTTCATGATGTCATCTTGCTGTGTCTCTGTCCTCTACGGTGGCTGGGAAGTGCAAATCAACAATACAAAATCTGAAACACTTTTAAAAATCTTGAAACAACTTTACATTTGGGAAAACAAATTTACAACAAACGAAACACTTTTACAAATCATAAAACAAATTTACATTTCAGAAAACAAAATTACAACAAACGAAACACTTTTACAAATCATAAAACAAATTTACATTTCAGAAAACAAAATTACAACAAACGAAACACTTTTACAAATCATAATTTGTTGTAATTTTGTTTTCTGAAATGTAAATTTGTTTTATGATTTGTAAAAGTGTTTCGTTTGTTGTAAATTTGTTTTCTCAAATGTAAAGTTGTTTCAAGATTTTTAAAAGTGTTTCAGATTTTGTATTGTTGATTTGCACTTCCCAGCCACCGTAGTCCTCTATTATACACATCTTATCTCTGCCATCAGCGATCTCGCTCTGGTTTGTTTTTCTGGTCTGTTTTGTCTAAACGGGACTTTGCAGAGGATTTCGTTTTTGTAGTTATCCTTTAAGGCAGGGGTGTCAAACTGGTTTCAGAAAGGGTCGTGTGGCTGCGGGTTTTCTTTCCAACCAAGCAATCGCCCACCAGACTCCATTCATCTCATCAGTTCATCATGTTCAGATTGGACTCACTTGATGAGATGACTAAAGTCTGGTTTGCTATTGCTTGGTTGGAAAGAAAACCTGCAGCTGCACGGCCCTGTCTGGAACCACTTTGACATCCCTGCTTTAAAGTATTGTACGATTAGTTCTGTATTATGATTAAGCTTAGTTTAGTCAGTATAACATATAGTATAACATTTCCAGGATAAATTATGTTGAATCAGAGTTTTAGTTCAGTTTAGTTAGTGTATTGTTTAGTTATTACAAAGTACAATAGTTTGGTTTAGCTTGGTTTAATGCTTTGGTTTGTAGAACTTTAATTAAGTTACTATTAATTTAGCTTGGTTATAGTAATTTTGTCCCAAAACATGTTTTAGTTTAGTTTACTTCATCTTAATAATTATAAAATATGGTTTAATTGTAGAGTTTAGCTTATTGAATTCAAAGTTCACTTTGGTTAGATTATAGTTTAGATGATACTATAATAGTTTTAGAGTTTAGTTCAGCTGAGTTTAGTTTTAATTAGTTTAATGTTTTTGTTTAGTTTTTGTTCATAGTACTTTGTTAAGTTTGTTTCAAGTTTAGTTATTAAAAAGTAATCTAAATGTATATTTCTGGTTTAGTTAGGTTTAATTTTCTTTAGAATTTTAGTTTATAATTTATAGATTTAATTTATTTTAGTTTAGTTTTAGTTAGATATATGTTAAGACATAATCCAGTTTTACTTTAAAGTTTATTTCAGTTTCACTTGGAACAAGTGTATCTTCACTTGTTCCAAGTGAAGATACAAGATTAAAAAAAAATTAGTTTTTTAGATTCTCATATATATCCATAGATATAGATTTATAAATATATATTTCAAATCGGCTAAGTTAGTCATGTTTTTCCTTAAAGAGCTATTAAGTGCTAAATTCCTTTCCTTCCTTTTAAAGTAATGTAAGTTGACTAGCCTTTATTCATCCACTGAGGGTTTTGCCCTTTGTAAATACTGCAGTAGGAAAAACTATTAATGATATGACCTTTTGAGATGTATATACTACATCTTTTTCCTCTGTTTTTGCTTTTTTAGTGCTTCACTGCCCCTGATTTTTCCCTCCTTGGTTTTTATAGCTTACCAGCTAGGAAGGAATGTAAAAACATAGCATAGATTGGGTTCCTGTCTGTTTTATATGCATGGAGACATTATTCAAAGTGAATGGAATAATTTTCCATTCTCTCTTTTGTGGTTGAAAAGCTAAAGTATAACAACAATAAAGTCTGGAGTCCATTAGAGAGATTTAAACAAATAATGCAAAGTGTTTCGTAAGATCTGAGAGAAATCAGATGATTGGTACGTTTTGAAACGCCTCGATGGTGTTGGGGGAGAATACAGATCTGCATCTCACATTTGGCTGCACCCTTAAGTGGTACGCATGATGAAGAGTGTGGTTTGGTCTCATTCAAATCATGTGTGTGACGGCACATGAAGTGGTGAGAAGGGCTTCTTCTGATCTGCCGTTCACAATCATAATCATCAATGAAATGGTTACATTTCAAGGACAACAGAAAAAAAAACCTTCCTTCTTATTTAGCGTGAATTCTTTTTTCCAAATCTTTGCTTGGGGAAGACTCTGAATGCTGCTTTCATTACTGTTCTTTTGAATTTGATCAGTGAACTGAAAACAAAAGGCCAATCAGGTTGGTGACGGATGCTATATTTTAGTTGCTGGCTGGGGACAAAAATATTAGGATATGAGCCCCCACCCATGGCATTCATATTTTCTGTCTATGTGTATATAAATATCTGTCTTGATTAATCACCCTTTAAATCAAGTATGCATAGAAACATATTTAAGTAACCCAATATCCAGAAATGTTTGATATTTTGATTGACTGACTTGATTGATTGACTTTATTTATAAAATAAATCCATGATGGCCATAGAGAAAAAAATGAAGTAAATAATTATTAATAGTTTAAAAAAGAAAGACTCAATTATTTATCAATTTAGGATAAGATATACTTTTTAATAGATTTAATACATGTTTCGCAAGTAACGCAAAAAAAATTGTTCTAATTTGCCAATAAAAGTCTTGACGCTTTTTAATGTATTAAACATCTTGCACCTTTTTCTCTCCATACTGCACAGTTGACTGCAGCACATTATAAACTTCTGCTTGTTAAATGTTTAAATTTGAGCACAAAATATTATGGTGAAAAAATGTCTTAAGCAGTTGAGGTTCTGCTGCAGGATTGTCTATTTATCCACTACTTACCCTGCGCAGCTTCTTAAGAATGCCTAGCGGTCCTAAATATCTTTAACTCCATCTGTCAGATGTAAACAATCGATCTAAAACAAATAGTACAGGGAGGGGGGAGGAAGTTCAGGCTCTGTTTTTTCCTGTCTCTACCTGTAGCGCAAAGAGCATTTTGAATTTAACAGAAGCAACTTCATAAACCTTAAAGGAGCTGCATCAGTGGAAAAAACATTTGGTTGGACTGAGAGGAGAGGGTACTTCCCCAATACTGCAATAAAAAATTATGAGAGAATAATAATAGGAAAATATTTCTATTTAGATTAAATATCAAGCCTATGTCAAGCCTTTGACAAGGCGAAGACTGAAAGTTAATGAGATCAAAACTGGATTGTTGCAGGGGGAATTAAACACAAAAACATTACATTTATTTCAGCACGAGATAAAAGTTTGTTACGACAACGGAGAAAATATATCTGTATTCAAAGTATACACTATATTGCCAAAAGTATTTGCTCACCTGCCTTGACTCACATATGAGCTTAAGTGACATCCCGTTCCTAATCCATAGGGTTCAATATGACGTCGGTCCACCCTTTGCAGCTAGAACAGCTTCAACTCTTCTGGGAAGGCTGTCCACAAGGTTTAGGAGTGTGTTTATGGGAATTTTTGACCATTCTTCCAGAAGCGCATTTGTGAGGTCGCACACTGATGTTGGACGAGAAGGCCTGGCTCTCAGTCTCCGCTCTAATTCATCCCAAAGGTGTTCTATCGGGTTGAGGTCAGGACTCTGTGCAGGCCAGTCAAGTTCATCCACACCAGACTCTGTCATCCATGTCTTTATGGACCTTGCTTTGTGCACTGGTGCACAGTCATGTTGGAAGAGGAAGGGGCCAGCTCCAAACTGTTCCCACAAAGTTGGGAGCATGGAATTGTCCAAAATGTCTTGGTATGCTGAAGCATTCAGAGTTCCTTTCACTGGAACTAAGGGGCCAAGCCCAGCTCCTGAAAAACAACCCCACACCATAATCCCCCCTCCACCAAACTTTACACTTGGCACAATGCAGTCAGACAAGTACCGTTCTCCTGGCAACCGCCAAACCCAGACCCGTCCATCAGATTGCCAGATGGAGAAGCGCGATTCGTCACTCCAGAGAACGCGTCTCCACTGCTCTAGAGTCCAGTGGCGGCGTGCTTTACACCACCGCATCCGACGCTTTGCATTGCACTTGGTTATGTATGGCTTGGATGCAGCTGCTCGACCATGGAAACCCATTCCATGAAGCTCTCTGCGCACTGTTCTTGAGCTAATCTGAAGGCCACATGAAGTTTGGAGGTCTGTAGTGATTGACTCTGCAGAAAGTTGGCGACCTCTTCGCACTATGCGCTTCAGCATCCGCTGACCCCGCTCCGTCAGTTTACGTGGCCTACCACTTCGTGGCTGAGTTGCTGTCGTTCCCAAACACTTCCATTTTCTTATAATACAGCTGACAGTTGACTGTGGAATATTTAGGAGCGAGGAAATTTCACGACTGGATTTGTTGCACAGGTGGCATCCTATCACAGTTCCACGCTGGAATTCACTGAGCTCCTGAGAGCGACCCATTCTTTCACAAATGTTTGTAAAAACAGTCTGCATGCCTAGGTGCTTGAATTTATACACCTGTGGCCATGGAAGTGATTGGAACACCTGATTCCAATAATTTGGATGGGTGAGCAAATACTTTTGGCAATATAGTGTATCTTTACATCCGTTTTTATTGTAGAAAAAAAACAGCTCAGATTTCATTTAGGGACAAACACTAATCAATGTCACAGCTCAGGTTGTTTTTATCGCCAATGACCAGCCCAGCACTTCATTATATAGTTTTTATACTGGCCATGTCATGTGTGTCCCAGTCTCAGCCTGGATGCTTCATCCCTGCTAAAACTGCCCTCAGAGAGCAAGATTAGGGGATTCTATTACAGAGAAGGAGGCCTCAAATGAATAAATACCGAAATATTACAAGGATTCTGCTAAATCTCTTCCATCAGGTGTGAATTTCACTAGAAAGGATGCAATACAGCTGAATGGGTTTGGTATGTACTCCTCATCTAGCACACATCTGGCAGGTGTCAGGTTCATTCTCAGAGTTAGCTATAGAGGCTGCATAAAATCTTCAGGGTTCAAACAGTCATGATTCCAACAATGCGAGAGCATTAAGAGCAGTTCCACTATTTTCATCCAATTTTTTTCTATGCATAATGTTGGCTAAAATAAATCTTAACTGATGAAAAGTTAAAAATCGTGCATAAATTAATTAGAGTTTTTGAAAGATATGCTCTACATGTGTCTACACCTTGTGTCAGGGCTCCTGTCTGTCTGTTTTGTTTTTGCTCCTTCTACCAACAGGAGGCGCCTGGTTCCAGTTCGCCTCCTCATACACCTGCTGACGGTTACCTCATTAACGGAGTGCTTTTAAGCTGCTGATTGCCTCTACCTCGACGCCAGAGTGTTTGTAAGTTTTTGGTACTCTAGCCAAGCTGAGTTTTCTCTGAGTAAGACTGAGTTCTTGTCTCCCTGAGTTTTAACTTTGCTTTTTATCTTTGCCTCTCGGCAGGAAGTCATCCTGCAACCTGGACCTTTTCGGACCTCCTCTCCCAGGAGGGATCAACTGAGTCTAAACTGAGCCAGGGATTCAAACAGGAGGTTTGGATCCAGTCTCCTTTGAGGACGTTGAAATTACTCTCTCAGCAAGCGAATCATCTTCGCCACGACCCGTTGAAGTACAGCAGGAAATCTGAGTGGCAATCAGCGTCTCCGTTCCCCTACACCGTCCGGGTTCTGGGTAAACCCTGTTCCACCCTCCACCGAGTCAGACAAACTCTGGAAAACCAACACACAGATTGGAGTCAAGGATCCTTTACTTCTCTGGAAACGTGAGTCAACAATCAGATCCTCTCCTTCAAAATCAACGAATCAAATTTCCCACTGACCCTGAACTAACAGTCTGTCTTCCCCTCGCCTTCCAGTTCCGGCTGAGTTCAGGGAAACTCTGCACCGAGCTTAACATCTTCAATAAAATCCGTCAAACTTTTCATCCGTGTCTCTCTGTTTGGTTTCACTGCATTGGGTCAGAGCCTTAGATAAAATCATGACACCTTAGAGTTTTTTCGCACCGGTTCTTTTTCCTGAAGAGAGATCACCCGGGACAAAATCTAGAAACTCTAGAAAATCGTAATCTTACTCAGATCAGAGAAGTTGCTTTGAGTTACAGAAGGCAGCTGCTCACCTCCAGGCTCACCTCTCAGGAAGTGCCTGCGATAAACAGTTAAAGTGGCATTTTATACATCTCCAGTCTGCCACATCATCACATTTTACATCATACATGTTTGCAGATGAGTAGACATCCATGGCTGCAGCCTTATCTAACTATTACACCTTGTTCTTAGCTGAAGGACGCCGCTCTCATTCCATTCCCAAATATTTGCCACATACAGAATGAAGATTATAGCTGTATACAGAGGAACTGTCTTAATTAGATAAACTAGTGTGGAAAACATCCTTTCTGAAATGCAACAAGCAGCTGATATTAAGGTGTAATAAACTCACACATGATCAATCACCTAACAAATTCCCCCTGAAAAGGTGACGTTTTCAATGTCACCTTTAAACAAACCCATCAATGTCAGCTCATGACCAGGATATTAATCATAGAAGAAAACTTTAAGTGCTGTTTCTTTCAACATCATAGAATCATGGAATAAACGATCAACAGTCCCCCTGATGATGTAGCATTAATGAGGGATCAAAGTAATCACAATCAAAAATTCACAAACCAAATGTTGTCGCTCAAGACCACAGTTTCAACATTTAACTACAATTTGGGATAAACTGTTTATTTGGGGAATTAAATTTGTACTTAAACTACCATTTTACTGATAAAACTTTTTTTATGTAAACCAATTTGAAAATTTAAAACAAGGGAAATTAACATAACCTTTTAAAACCCCCATCCCACCTAAGATGTCAACCAAAACATGTAAGGCTCTGAAAAATCCTGAGACATTGGTCACTTAACAGGGAGAGATAAAAAATTCTAATGTGGGCGAGGGATCAATGGATTCATAATGAAGATGAGTTACCAAGAAAGCTTAGCATGCCTACAGAACATGTCAGGCAACAGAAGAGAAAAACTAGAGAGGCAGGAGAGACAAAATTCATTATCAAAATACCAAACAGCGGTGAGTAGAGTACCCAAAAAATATCCTTAAGTAAGCGCAGCAATACTTCATTGTACTTTTAATCAGGTAAAAGTAAAAAAATAACCATTCAAGAAATGACTTAAGTAAGGTTAAAAAAAAATTATTTAGTAATTAAGCTACTAAAGTACAGAGAAACTGATCTGCTTGCTACTCATGATCATAGCATCAGATTTAATATTCTAAAAATAATGTGAATATACAGTTAGATGCAAATTCTGGTGTTAAAAGTTAATAAAATAAGAAGAAAATAAATATAAAATATATAGCATTTACAAAAAACTATTTTAGATAGAGGAAATACTTATTTTTTTTATAAATATATTTTTTTGATCTAAGACTGTCAAGATCTTGGCACTGATGGCTGGCCTAATTGCTCAATCTGTTCACCTGTCTAACTCTGTCATTACTGCTCATCTAATCCACCTGCTGCCAGTGTTGTGCCTGAACGCGTTCATTGAACGAAAGTTCATGAACTTGTTCATATTTTGGGCGAACGTGAACTGAACGTACTGCATTTCTGCCTGATGAACGTTATTGTGAACTCGTTCATTCTGGTGTCTGTGAACGGCACGCTCTCTCTTCAACTCCGTTCAGTAGGTTGCCAGATTTCTATAGAGTCCTCCAGGCGAAACCCCGGCTAAATCACACCGTAAACAGGCCTTAGTATGTAGCGGGAAAAACACCCAATCTGGCAACACCAGCTACCAGTGTCGTAGCCTACAGCCGCGTGCGTCATCAAAACAAAATGCGGCGTGGAAGCCACAGCAGCATGGAGGCGACAAAGCAGCAGTATGATCACTTAAAACAGTTTTATGAGCAGGTGGTCGGTGAGGATGATGGCAACAATCTTACATTTCTCTGCAAACTTTGCCCGCCGGCTTTCAGTAAAAAAATCCGCACTTCAGTAACCTTAAATTCCTACCTCAGCCTGGTCCCTCAGTTTGTGTTAGTAAAATATTCTTGAGGGTTTTACTATTCATGTAACTTGTTTGTTAAACCTGCCTGGTATGATTTTCCAGGATTCCAGTGTTCCTTTTTAGTATGTACTTATGGAAGAATTATCCTGCCATAATGCAAGAGCACATAATTTCAATTTGAGAAAAGAATTTCATCTTCTTGCACTCAAAACTTATAATGCTCACACTCAAAACATGCTCTCTCTCTCAAATATTTTCTCTTCTCTCTCAAATCTTTGTTTCTTCTCTCAGATTCAATGCTTCTTGCACAGATATTTTCTCCTCTCGCTTGCCTCCTTCTCTTCGCGCACAAACCGCGCTCTGCACGAGTCTCAGTTACGCTCGCAAACCCGTAGGCTCTGCTTGCGGATTTTTTCTGCTCTCTATCGGATTGCAGTTGGATCGTCGCCTAGCAACCTTTCCAGCCAATAGAACGACAGCCTCGGAAAGGGTGCGCTTGTTTAACCCTACTGAGTGTGCCTGTGCTACTACGCCACTTAGAGCGTCAGCTGAAACTGCTATTTACAGTAGTTTTGTGGCTCGATTCAGCAAAGTTCAGTACTTATGGATAACCCAAAAAAATTTCTTAATTAAGTAATTTTAAACAATAAGTGGTTTGTTATGTACAAAAGCAAAGAACAGACATTAAATTATTATCTTGAAATACTTTGTTAGTAGGCCTATAATGACAAATCTTTACGTTTTAACCAGTCAGTGAGTTATGGATGTTTTAAAATGTTGTATGAGTGGACAATTGGTCCGAAAGAGGAGTCCAATCACAGCTCAAGTAGGACATTACAGGGAAAGGAGACTTATGTCTTCTGAAAGCCAACGCTGTTTTCACCTCAAAGGAGCTTTTCATTGGACTAACTATGCGGTTTGTTGGCTATATCAGCAGGTTAATAAATAATAAGTACTGTATTATGCAGTGTTGGGCACGTTACTTTGAAAAAGTAATTAGTTATAGTTACTAGTTACTTCTCCCAAAAAGTAACTGAGTTACTAACTGAGTTACTCCACAGTAAAAGTAACTAGTTACTAGTAAAAGTAACTATTGCGTTACTTTTGCGTTTCTCGCCCCCGTAAACCTCACCACCCATCCCCCACCTTCTCGCCGTGTGTTTCCAAAGCCAGCTGAATAGAGCGGACGACAAAGACAAGAACCTGCAGAGAGTTTTGCATTTCTTGTAACTCAACGTAAATGACATCAGGGGGGAACGCCATGTGAAGTTTTCTAACAGGGCATTCAGATCTGGTGAGTATATGAAATTAATAACTGGGGATGTCTAATTCTGAAATCCTGTGTGTTTTAGTTGTTATAGATACTGCAACATCTATCTATCTAGATGTATACTCTGTGTGTGACATAAAATATGGATCTCCATCCCTGCCACAAAGGCCATCAAATAATGTTTAAAATAAAAAATACAGTAGGTTGAAAAGTCAGAGCATCCATCCATCCATCCATCCATCCATCCATTCATATTTCTCCCTTTCTCCATATAGGCTATCATTTGATCGTTCGCGCTCTCCATAGTTCTCCTGTGGCGCGAGCACAGGGCGACTGTTGCGCGCCTTTAGCGAGCATGAGCGTTTCCTGTCGCTTGCGCGGTGACTCTTGCCGCCTGCGCTGTGCGGAGATGCAGAGGAAACCGTATGTGATGGGGAAACGCAGCTCGACGTAACACCTGTATTTCCATCAGGAAAACGCTGTTTTGCTGCTGGAGTCCTCCTCACTCTCCATCTCTCTGTGTGTGCTGTACGTTAACACCCGCCAGCGGAAACACCCACCTACCCAACTGACAGACGGAATCTCACTATACATCAGCCAATCTCATCCTCCCCTGTCTCATGACAAGGCGCGCACCTCTGGATGACCTAAAAAATAATCTTTAATATCTCTTAAACAAAAGTAGCACAAACAATATTTTTTTCTGCACAAATCTGCACTAACGTTGCACTAACCATTCAGTCTATTTGCAGAGTTTTTTGACGTGGGTGGGGTGCAGTGGTGGCTGGTGAAAAATATTTTTGGTGGGGCTGATATAGCCTAGTGTATGTCTCCAAATAATCCGGAATAAGAATTCAAATAAACAATTGCACAATACATACAATTTAACAGTAATGATTTAATTTACTATATAATAACAGTAACAGTGATGATTTGGGTCACTGTGACGGGGTTCTTTGGCCTCCAAGAATCCAGGCTCAGTCGGGTTACCGGTGTTGGTGATTTATTGTGCTCAAAAACTCAAAACAGGGTGCAAAAGAAACTAAACATATACAAGATACTCTGGGCCTCAGCCTCCCTCCAGTTACCAGCAATGTAACAAAGAAACAGAAAACAGAAATGGCCGCTCTTCTTCCCACAGCCCTCATTAAATAGTTTAAGCCCCTACCCTCAGGCTCTCTTATTTCTGATTTCTTCTCATAAATCAGTTTTGTCCATATACTACCTCCACAAACAATTGATGTACAAAAACAAATAATTTTTACAACTTAATTTTTTTACACAGATTCATTGACTTATTCAATTACAACAAACTGGGTTTGAACCCAGCAAAGACGCAGCCAGACTGAAGATGACAAGTCCCCGTAGCACACACACACACACGGCTAACCCCACTGAAATATTGAGTTTGCACCCTCAATACGCCAGCAGGTAACCAGGACAGCTTGTGTGTTTTAAGTTAATGGAGCTACTGGGCTCAGCGCGAGTGAATTGGTACCCACAGACACAGTATAAGAGGAATGTGTGTGTGGCACGCAAAGTTTTAAGCGACGAGGTGGATTCGTCACAGTCACAATAACCATGACAGGAAATTTTCATATCCTACAACAGGGATGTTCTTCTGGCAAATGGGTAGATAAATAAGGATCTCACCGAATTTGGTGTAAGCTGCATCTCGCTCATTACGTTCGCCATCGTCCCTCTAATTGTCTGCACCTGCGCTTGGTTGCAGAAGCCTGTAAAAGCGCAGTATTTTCAGCGCCCCAAGACCATAAAGTTCTGAGATGCTGATTGGCCATTAAATTCACCTAGCAATAGTACATGATTGACAGATTCTCTGCAAATGTGGGTCTGTCTGATCATCGCCCCAAGACAGAGACGGTAGGAGTCTGTCTGTGGAAATCCACAAATGAACGACAGTAGATAGGGAAATGTAGTTTATATAATTTGTTTTGCTTATAGGTACACACTCTAGAGAGTAAAACTGACATTTATGAGTTAATTTCTAAAAATATATTTTACGTTTCTCTCTTCTTATCAGGGAGGGCGGTGCCCTAGCGCCCCCTATGGGCCGGCCGCCACTGGTGGGGTGTCAGCTCACGCAGCTGCGCACGAGTCCTATCATGAAAAAAGGTTCATTGTGCGACCTGAGTAACGCGCAGTAACGGGGTGTCTGCAATGGTAACTGCGTTATAGTTACAGTCAAAGTAATTAGTTAGATTACTCGTTACTAAAACAAGGTTGGAAAGGTTGCTAGGCGACAATCCAACTGCAATCTGCGAGAGAGCAAAAAAAATCCGCAAGCAGAGCCTACGGGTTTGCGAGCATAACTGGGACTCGAGCAGAGCTCGGTTTGTGCGCGAAGAGAAGGAGGCAAGCGAGAGGAGAAAATATCTGTGCAAGAAGCATTAAATCTGAGAGAAGAAACAAAGCGGCTGAAATGAGCTTTCTCCGCAGGGTGGCTGGGCTCTCCCTTAGAGATAGGGTGAGGAGCTTGGTCATTCGGGAGAGGCTCAGAGTAGAGCCGGTTCTCCTCCACATCGAGAGGAGTCAGTTGAGGTGGCTCGGACATCTTCTTCAGATGCCCCCTGGACGCCTCCCTCGGGAGGTGTTCCAGGCACGTCCCACCGGGAGGAGGCCCAGGGGACGACCCAGGACACGCTGGAGAGACTATGTCTCTCGGCTGGCCTGGGAGCGCCTAGGGCTTCCCCCAACAGAGCTGGAGGTGGTGTCTGCGGAGAGGGAAGTCTGGGAGTCTCTGCTCTGTCTGCTGCCCCCGCGACCCGGTTCCGGATAAAGCGGGAGACGACGAATACGAGTACGAGAAGAAACAAAGATTGGAGAGAGAAGAGAAAATATTTGAGAGAGAGAGCATGTTTTGAGTGTGAGCATTATAAGTTTTGAGTGCAAGAAGATGAAATTCTTTTCTCAAATTGAATTTATGTGCTCTTGCATTATGACAGGATAATTCTCCCATATGTACTGAAATGGAATTTCAAATTGAAAAAATTATTAAAATAAAAAAAAAACATTTGCACCTTAAAGACTACTTTCCTGTTTTTCTTTTAATAATTCCTCATAAAAAAGACCATTCAAGCAGCACATTTTTCCTGATGTTTTTGAGAATATACTGTAGGGGTGAAAGCTGCAGCTGCTTCTAGTGTGAAGTGAATGGACAGCAACAAAGCGTTAAAGCAACAATGGGGAAATGCTGTCCCCTCAATGCTAATGTAAACCCTGGTTGGATAAGGATTCAAAACTGGATGTGAAGTTGAAATCTGACGCACAGTTTCAGTGTTATAAATGATAAAATAATTGCTGTCTGTGGTTCTACAGTAGGCTATGGTGTAATTGAGCAATATAGGAAAAAAAAAAAATGAACTATGAACTAGTTCATTTTTTGGAACTGTGAACTTAGTTCAAAATTTTGAATTATGAACTATGAACTGAACTAGTTCATTTTAAAATGTGTGAACTGAACTTTGAACTAGTTCACGTAGAAAGAGAACTTTCCCAACACTGCCTGCTGCTGCTTCTGTTTATACGGCTCAGTCCCAGCCATTAGGTCACGATTGAGGTTGATGCTCTTGCTCTAGTTCTGAAGCTCGTTCTCGGGGGCCAGTGGAGAGAGGGTTTTTAGCGTTTTGTAGTGTTTCTGATATCCTGATCTGCCTCTTATACACTAGGCGTACCCTGTTGATGTCTGGTCTCAGTGGAGAGAGCGTTTTTTAGCGTTCCGGAGTGTTAATAATATCTTGACTGGTTCTTCCTCTCAACCTGTCAGCCTGCCTGTTCCCATCTTAACGTTCTGCCTGAATTGTCTGTGGACTCCTGGAACCCTGAACCAGCCTGTTCCTGTTCTCATCGGTATCCCTTACCGGGCTCTGGACTCCTGGACTTATGAGCCTTCCTGTTCTGATCTGTTTCCCTGACATGGCTCGGACCCCTGCATGTTCTCTGGGGCTGCAGCATCTGGGACACTCTGGTCGGCGCCCGCCGCATCTCCTTGGCAGCCCACTGGCTGGATCCTACCTCGTTCTCTGGAGATGGACTGAACTGTTAAACCAGTTTCCAGTGATGGGTGGCGCCCCGCCCTAGCCGCCGATACCGCTGATCCACAGCCCGCTTTGAACTAATAAACGCTTTGAACTATCCCACTGTCTCTCTCGCTTTGAATACCTCCATATCAAGATGCTGATTAGAAACCATGATTATTGCACGTGTGCCTTAGGCTGCCCACAATAAAAGGCCACTCTGCCTTTTGAGTAACTTGAAAAGGGGTATGAATACTTCTACTGGCACTGTAGTTAAAGGTAACTATGATTTGTCTTCTTTTGGTATTGGAATAAAGTTTGATCAGTTTGAAAAGAACAAGCTGGAAAAAATCTTTTCATATTAAAAGGCTTTGATCTTAACAAAACCTAAAGGTGGAGTTTTTCATGTCACATATCCCCATGCAATCATTTAAGTCAATCCATTTTCTGCAAAACCCTTCTGCTGACAGCTCAGCATCATCATGCTATCTTTAAGTGCAGCTTCCTTCCCTTTGCGTGCTATGTTCACCTTTGACTCGCTGCTGACATCAGTCAGGACCCCAGCGCTTACAGAAACCTCACATGTCACCTTGAGTGTCAAAGGTTAGGAGAGAAGAATCAAGGAGTCCTGTTCTGTATCAGAAACAAGCAGATCATGGGGAAGGACTGTCAGCTCAAGATATCTGCCTATGACGACTGTTTGTGGGCTTAAATCACAGCTCAGTAGCGATTTAAGGTTCTCTACAACTCTGAGGATTTGAGAAGATAAAACAACCAATCTTGTCAACATCAATGGGGATTTGTGTTTAATCATTTCTGGGTTTATTATTTTTCATGTAGGGCCTGCCATCTACAGTTCTGCACTCTGCGTTAGTTTTTTATTAAGGTCTTGCCCTATAGGTGGTGTTTAATTTCTATTTAATGTATGAATTGCTGTTCTTAATGAATTAGACTTCTTTCCCCACCACTCATAGTCTCTTCCTAGTGGTTTGTTGATCCTTCGTGTTTCACTTCAGCTCCATTTGTATAAATTAGTCACACTCAGTACATCTGTATCATTTCTACCACTCTAATTATTTTAATTGTTTTAATGTTGTTCATTCTGTATCTGAAAGCCTGGTGAAAGAACAGTGGCACCACATAGTAACACCAGTTTTAAACCTGCTGGGGTTCAGAGGTAGGAAACCAAGTAATAAGAGTGGGAGCCAAAACAGACACCTTGAAGCTCAAATTAAATTCTTAGCCACCCACAAGCCGATATCCTCTTGAAAAAAGGATTTCATTATTTGTCAAGACTGACAGCTAATGGGATCAAAACTGGATTGCTGCAGGGGGAATTAAACACAAAAACAAGACATTTGTTTCAGCACAAGTTAAAAGTTTGTTACGACAACGGCGAAAATCACACAGAGTGAAATTCTTTAACTTCCTCACAGGCAACTGTTATAGTACAAATAAAAGTAAAAGGAGGTGGGTCCATTAAATCTCAGAGCCAAAATGTGGAATAAAATGGAAATGTATTGCCATATTACCTAAATATTAGTTATAACAAAGTGCAATGGATTCTTCTACGTGTCCACAGGTCAGTATCATGACTCTATAACACAGAAACCTATAAATATGAATAAAAAATGATATAAAACTATATGACACAAAAGGGGTAATATTTTACGTTTGGAATAAAAATGCCACAAAAAAAGGGTCCTCTGGGAGCTAATGTTACAGATCTACCAGCTTTAAGCCTGTGTTTATCCTCTTGAACAGTGCATGGGAGGGGGTATGTATGTCCTTAATAATGGTCTGAGACTTTTCCTGCTGTGCTGTGTGAAGATGCTGTGTAAGGAGGGGAGGTCAGAGCCGGTGATTCTCTCTGCTGCTGTGATGACCTGCTGCAGCCTCTGCTTTCCAGCTAGGGTGGTTGTTCCATACAGCACTTTGATCCAGCTGGTGAGGATGCGTTTCACAAGTCCTCTGTAGGCCTGGGTGAGGGCCTGACATTTATGTCCCTATTGCTTTAACAGTCTGATAAAGTGCAGACATTTATCCAGTGGGGGTCATAATCCTTATTCAGAAAGAAAAATGTTTGTTTATTTATCTGCTGAAATTTGAAGAAGTTTATGATTCTCGTCTTTTATTATCAGGTATTTTACCTGGAGTGAAAGATTTTACAGCCTTTTCCTGCACTTCCCCTCCCCCTGTATAAACATGTACCGGTATACATTTTTAAAGCGTGCAGTTTAAACACCTGATTAAATTAAAGTATAGTTAACAATTACACTCACGTAAATTTTTAAACTATCGCATTGTGGTTTTTGCTGCAACTTCACAGAATAATCCGTAAGTTTTGTGGTTTATGTCATCAAAGCTCCTCGTGTCACGGCGAATCCCATCAGCAGATTGGAATTCATTTGCGGCGATGAAAATGATCATACCCTGCGTGTGCTATCCATCAGCAAAGTCAGCAGAGCTACAGTTTGGTCAGAGTCCACGGAAAAACATCAGTCGTAATTAGGGGTTACATCCGCTTGGGTTGGATGTTTTCTTTCTCACATGGGAACCCAAAGACAGTGAAATCCTGAGCCCTCCATCACAGATAAAGTTAAAGTGCAGCTGGCACTGTGGGTTAGACCTGAGGGGAAAAAAGAAACATCCTGGGTGGTAATGCACTTGTGGTTTGGTTGTAGCTTTGAGATGGGCTGCTGTCAGTATCCTGGATGTTACCCAGAGGGCTGGGTAACATCCAGGTCCACTTTGAAGTCTGGGTGTGGGAAAAGCCACAGAAGGCACCGTTCCGGTCAGTATAGACAGGGTTATTACATATGAAACGATGCACTCGCACTTGTGAGTCCTGAAAGCTTCATATCACAGGCATATGTACAGTGGAAACAGCAGTATATACATGTTACATATGCATTTATCTATGGCGGAATAGATCCAAAATATATCATCATAATAAAATGCTAAAATGTTTCCACTTATCCGACCAACCTTGGAGCCAGAGTTGATTTCTAAGTGCTTCTCTTGGCTCCTCGCTCGGCTAAAAACTTGAGAGTAAAGCTTTTAAACATGGAGAGATTTGTGTGGGTCAGTGTCCATGCTAGAAGGACTGTAATTATGACTGACCGGAGTAAATATTTGACATGGCAGAAATGGAAATTAAGGATATGAGAATAAAAAGAATAAACTAAAAGACCATAACGTCGTCAAGTCACATAAGGACATGTTCAGTGCAAAAGCTGATGCATTTAAGCGTTACTCCCTGGTTCTGCTACATGAGGAATGTGTTTTTGATAAGGATGATAGCAACAAACACTTCCAGTTGTTGACTTCCAGTGACTACTGGGTGGATTAACAATTGAGAAGCTACACACGGTAGCATCCAAGAAAATCAATGCAGAGTGAAATACTGTCCTCATATCTTTCTGCAATTGGTCAGAGAGAAGATGTTCTCCTCCAGGGCACAGAAGTATTAAGTGGTGGTGTGTTTTGGAGGCAATCAGTGAGTAATAACGGTGAGAATCAGGATACCTGATCCAATTGTGTTTCCGCATGTGTGAAATAAACGGGAGAAAGGAATGGGTGGGATTTTTTTAAAGAGCCTTCTGCAACAGACGGATCTGATTTATAAAGCATGGAAATGTGGTCCTTTCATCAAAGCATGAGCTAAACCTTTTCCAGGATCCTGCAGATGGATCGACCCATGCAGATTTGTTTGGTTAAGTAAAAACGTGCTGATATATAAATCAATATATAAATCAGGAAAAAAAAGTGTTTCGCTTTGAAATGTATGAAAATTACTACTTTTAAGTAGCTAAATTGTAGCTGTAAAAATGAAACCAGAATTAAAGAAATCTGAAAGACAGTGTGGACTGAAAACTGTTTAATATCCTTCCCAGTACTCGGGAGCTAATACTTAATACCACTGTATATTTTGTAGGCTTCTGTAAGTCATTTTGATCCATTTCCACGGATTCAAACTCACTTTCATTCATACTAATTCTAGCTAACAACAACAACAAAAAACATTTAAGTCCAGATTATCAGTTAAAATGGGGAATCAGTTTCTACCCAATGAAATCCAGCCAATCCAGCAATCCCTCATGTTTGTTCAGACTGCAGAAATAAACAAACTTCCCTAAGAAAGAAACCTGCAGCAGAACTTGGATCATTGTGAACAGCCAACTTCAGCGACCTTCTGGTTAGTTTAGAAGGCAAATTATAAAACAAAGGATGAAACACTAAAGGAATATCTTCTATGTTTAAGAAATATATTCTAGTTAAACTACTGGCCTTAATCTTGACCATAAAAGTCGTTCTAGGTCAACAATGGAGCTGAACTTGGAGTCGAACATTTTTTCATATCTATAGTTGGTTCTTCTTCTGTTTTTCTGTCTGTTGATTAATGTTTGATACATTTAGTAATACGATGAAAGTCCCTTTGGCTATGGGTTCAGATCAAGAAACACAGTAATCTCTCAATTTATAGCATTTTATTATCTAACCACTTATTTCCACTTTCAAACCTTGGAAGGTATTTTTTATTTTGTGTAGAACAGTTATGACCCACTTTAAAGCAGCACTATGTATTATGAGACTATTAAGCAGTCTGCCATCCCTCCCCACTTTCTCACTTGGAGTTTTCTGTGCCACTGACCTGGTCGTATTCTTGCAGCTCGTTTCTTGTTCTCTGGTTATGATGAACAGTTTTATGAAACCCCAATATAAAGCTATTGGCTTCCATATACCCAATTTACACTAGTCTTTTGAGGCCTTGCCAAGAACGGTCCAAGCACTGTAACCTAAATAACTGTTGATTGTACATGGAATACTACTGATCTGGACTATGCCAGACACATAAGAAAACATTTAAACATTTAATCTTTTTCCCCAAAATGAGGTTACATCCTGAGAGAAATGCAGGGGTACAGATAAAGTACAGACATATGAAAGGGAAAAGTCGTGCAGGGAGGACTCGTTACCTTTTGCAAAACAGTTTATGTGGAACATATAAACAGCCTATGATTGGGTCAGTCATGTTTAGAAGGGAAAGAAAAACAAATGTAACAGATTTTACTGGTCTAAAAACAAAACAATTTGAAATTAGCAAACACAATATTTCACCGAAATTACCCCCAACCCCCCCGTTGAGCATGTCCAATTCAAGATTTGTTTATGTGTAACACACTATGCCAAAAAAAATAATGAAGAAAAAATTATTAGTTAATCTGGCTTTCAATGTCTTAATCCAGAGGACATAGATAATGCACCATATAATGAAGTGCTTGAGAGGTTTCTGGTTTCATTCCAGTGTAGTCATCCTGATGTATTAAACCTGCCCTACAGCCATCTATAAACAATTCAAATATTTAAATCAAACATAGAAAATAATCCCTTTTACAATCTGAAAACCATTTGTAAATACAACCGTCTCTCCCTGAAAGTCGGAAACATGAGAACTTTAGATCTGCTTATACAGCCTAAACAAAGCTGTTTCATTTTGGAGATATGTCAGCACTGACACAAACAACGTCAATGTAAAGTTATATTCAGATTGAATTTCACTTCATAGAAATTATATCCATCAGTTACATAATCTGGCTGCTGCCTTTCTATTTTTTTCCCCTCATTGTTGTTACTGAATTGAAACAATGCAGATCATATGAGGAACATTGCCGAAGCTTCTTTCAGACCAATGTTATGTCAATTTTACTTCTATAAGAAGTTTAAGATTTTCTGGAATATTTTGTAAGTTAGTCATCTTTCCCATAACCATATTTAAGTGAACAGTTTGCATGTCTCCCCAAAAACATAATGGGACTCAGCTTAAAAAAATCCAAATGAAGAGCACTGATTTGCTTGCGTCATTGTCATTTAAAAAAAATCATATGCAATAAGCTGGGCTGCTGGAGTTGATCTATGAGGATAAGACATGAAACACCAAGTTATTCTGCCAAATTTAAACGAGTAAATTGCATTTGCTGTTGGCTGTTTGGGAGTGGATGCAAAAGAACAATGAGGTTCTAAGCCATGGAGTTGAAAGTAACGATGATGATTATCCTTAAAAAATTAATACAAACTATAATATTAATATGATTTATACTGACCTTAAATAACCACCTATGAGGTAAATTGTAAAATTTAAAAAGATAAATTTAACAAAAGTTTAATTTTATATTGCAATTTCAATCATAAAACTTGGAAAAGCTGAGTTTGCCGACCCGGCCACCAGATATGGGCCCAAAGTCATATTTAAAGCAGCATAATTGACCTACAAATAGATGAATTTACCTCCACCAACACCTCAAAACACCTGCTTGACCCAAAAAAGTAATTAGTTAAATAAACAATTGATTATCAATAATAGCCCATTAAAGGATATTGAGGGGGAAAAATCCCTCTTACCACAAGTTTGAGATTTATCCCAGCCCCTAAGGCCCCAGTGCACACTGGCTTTTCATTTCATGCATGAAGTTTCACACTACAAGGAATTATCTATATCTATAGCATTCGGCTGTTCCCATTTTAAGGAGATTTACAGAATAAACAAATGCCAATGGCTTCTGGTCAATGGGTGAAAAGTAAGTCTATCATCAGAAAGTAAGGGCATTTGGAAAACAAGGGAAAAAAAGACCAAAATTGGTTTTGCCCAAATTACGTGTATGTTTACTCAAACACATCTGGAACCATTAGCCGATGGACTGGAAGGTATTAACACACAGCTTGGCTAAAACCACTTCTTCCACTCCAAAGATGGGATCTTCTTTATATCTCCCACTTCAGCCATCTGTCACTCAAAAATAGGACACCAAAATATTTAAGCATGTTTGCTTGAAGCAGCAGCTGACTCCAAGCGTAAAGGGAGTAATCTCCTCCCTGCTGTTTCCAACTCATCTGTGAACCGCTTCTGTGCACACAGACAGTGATGGCTTGAAGACATAATTGGAACCACATAAAAAAAAAAAAACAATGAGTAGGTCTTCTAACCAAAAAACCCACTCCTGCTAAACTCACTATGCCCTCACATACTATCCGTGAACTTAAACACTGGAGACCAACAGACACAGCTCTTACTTTGGGTATTTCCTTTTATATATATAAGGACCTTAAAAGCGAATCACCAAAACCCAAACTGTCGCTCATTGGTAATGAAACACGTCCAGAGACACTTTCTCATGAAAGTTAATCAGATTACTAAAACTCCCATGAACCCCTCGACATTTCTACGAGGCATAAGATCTGGTCACCTTGGTCATCTGCTCTACAAGCAGGATGGAAACAATACTGCTGCTCTGAAAAACAAAAATCAATAATGATCAGAACCTCCTTTCAAACACTTTAATGCAAGATCAAAGGAAGGGAGTAATCCTATGTATCTTTGGATAGTGGAATCCAGAGTAAGCAATACAGGTAATATGATGCATGCATCTGCAGAAGCAACACCCATCATTATTTGGTTAAAAAAAGATATTAAGTTTATATAACTTTGAAATGAGCAGGCTGCTTTTAGCATCAATACCACCACCATGTTACTGAGACAGACAGCTTGGTGAATGTGCTGGTAACATATTGTTAACCAGAGCGCTTTGCAGTGTTTGGCGTTAGGATTGTGTATTATTTTTAAGTGAAAGGCTAGAGTACTGTATCCCTCTGTACTTGATGGGTTTTTTTCTACTTTATTCATGAAACCTGAGAAATTATTGCTTTTTTTTTTTCTAAGATTTGATAAGTCTTTAAATTAGTTTTTTTTTTTTCCTTATTTTGAGACATTTTAATATAATGCAGTTTAGAGCCATGATCACTATATCATGAAACGGTTTGCTAAGTTTATCTTACTGTCAGAATTTCCTTGCAGGCCATGCCTACTCTATAACTGCCACACAGTCTCAGAAAATCCAAGCCGATATAAAATAATTCCCTAAATTATAATATGCTATAAGTGCAGTTTGGTGCAGCTCATTCATTAGGGGACCACAGACAACTGCAAGTCTAGAAGCTTGGCTTCAATTTTATTTTCTCTGGGAGGATTTAAAATTCTCAGCGGGGGAGTTTAGCTAAATGTCTGTCGGCTTTGCCCACACTTCCTGTTCAATCCTGACTCTGTGAAGGCAACAAACCAAAACTAGCAAGCAATGTGAAGAGACAACTTGTTCTTATCAACACTGCTGCAGGGAGATTTACACTGTTTGTTTTCAAACTGCCTATAATTACGCTGTAAATCAACCGTGTCTTGTATGATTAGGGAAACAAACCCTTTTTTAATGACAGGCAGCAAGAAAATTCACCCTTTTGGAATGATTCATTATCACTGATTCATTAAATGTGCCAAAAACTTTAAGTAAATCCTTATCAAACTTTCAGCCAGACATATTAATGCTGTACTTTAAGCAAAACATGTTCCAAAACAATTAATGCACTCTCATTTAAAACAAAAAGAATAATAATCTTTTGCTACTTCTATAGTGAGTGGATTCCCCTACACCCACTTTGATCAGATTTACTCTCAAATGGGACTTTGAAGACCTTGTCTCCTGCACGCAGAGATTGCTGCCTCAATTGTTCTTAGTGGCGATTTAAATAAAGAAAGTCTCCAAAGCCACATGACTCTAAATATGTATTTCTACTGTTCTAATTAGAGAGTGTCTCTAGGGCGGGCACCGAGCCCAGGATGAGGGATGGCTAAATATACCAAAACAAAAACAAAGCTTTCCAAATGGAAAATTATAAACATTTAGACAGAGCCGTGGACAAAATTGAAAATATAACTGGTAAGGTGACTTTTTGTGTGTTTGTTTTACTGAAGGAGAAGCAGGGCAGAGACAGGAGGCTGTGGTTTGGGTGCACACTTTGAGAATGGGACCGGATGGGAGCCGAAACTGTCAGGGAGAAATGCACATCAGAAAAACTGCAAAAGAGATCTTTTTTTTTTTCTCATGCTAAAATGGGTTTATTTAGCTAGATCTGAATTCTGATCTAATTTCAGAATTTTCTTCTTATATCATTATATATTGTTGAACTAATTTATATACTTTCAATCTTTGCTTGAAATAATGTCAACAACATTTTTTTGCTGTTAGAAAAAGGAACTGGGTCCTAAAATACACTTAATGTCCACTTTATTTGGCATATATGGACCCTCTATGACGTACTAACAGAGCGACGACGAAGAGGAGCCAATTGATAGATCAAACTCTTGCCGAAACCAGTCGGGAGAAAAGCAAAAACGACTCCAGAGCAGTGAAGAAATACTCTGTAATTCCGATAAAACTTGCTCGATAGCCACGCTAATGCTAGTTTCATCGGCTGAAGCCGCCATGTTCTTTAGACTGAACTGTCGCGCTTCTCGTTGCATCACACCTCAACCCGCCTCAAAGCGAACGCTGATTGGACGTTCATTTGGTGAACTGCTCCAATTTTCTTTAATGGAGAGTAGCCAGACTGATCTGCGAGTGAAACCTTGAAAGCTCGCGAGATCAGGATGCTCTCACGAGGCTAATAGGAGGATGCCTTTGGACTTGAATTTCTGCATACCCCCTTCTCCCATGGTGGACGTGTAAGCCCACCATGCTTGGGGACAAAGCAGCGGCTTAATGTTTGTCCCATCCTCGTTTTTCCTGCTGATCTCGTGCCAGCAACATCAAAGAGACCCCATGAATGAGGGCCACATAGGCCACAGGAACCAGAATCTGCAGACCCATCAAAGGCTAATTGACCTGGTGGCTAATTACTGAGCCAGAATGCAACAAAAGTAGACAATTCTGCAACATTTCTTTATGAGTTTACAGAAAACTTAGAGAAGTGAGAGACCAGAGGAGTGGAGCATCTAAGAAGACAGCTTCCCTGCTGCAGGCCTGACATGCTAAGCTAATAAATAATGGGAACAACTCAGCTTTTCCAAAACAGAAATCAGCAGACGTTACAGATCTGGCAAAGTTAGAGAAAGACTTTCCATCTAAACATTATGATTATTGATCCTTTTTTTAACACTTCATGTGTTCAGTGTTGTGTGAGAAATAGCTAACAAGAAGCCTATAGTAACCCAAAGGTACTCCAACCTGACATGTATTAAGTCTACTACTTCAACAGAGAGCAGGTTCCCTGATGAAGTGGCGACCATTTTTGATTCCTTCTTCTTTGTATACATTGTACATTATTTTAGTTGAATTTTACAAGTTGAGTCAAGAGTTTTTAACTGAAACATGTTTGACTTGGATTTGAATCATTTTTGTCTATAAACTCTTTTATTTTAAATGGGAATTGTGGTGACTTTATTCCATAAGTGTGCAGAGTTGTCTGTTTGACTATGATTTGACCTCAATTCACTATTCATTTCTGTCCTAACACACAATCAGTTGGGAGTTTGTTTACAGATCTATATTTGACAGTCCAAAGTTATTACATGATTAACCCTTTATAGGGCAGGTTAGAGTTTTTGAACCCTTGCATCCCCCTTAAAAATGGAGCCACCCCGTCCCTCACTAAGGTCTAGAAGTGCAAGATCTATATCCAGCCTTTCAGCAAAGATACTGCAACATGGCTGTACATCTTCTCTTTCTTATAAAATCACTTTTGTTATTTTTATTAATATATTCCGGCAAGTTGGCGTTTCTTTTTACTACATTGACATTCATTTTTTACATTAATATATCAAAATTTTCTAAATATTACAAAGGTAAAAAGGTCTTGTCCTTGATTCCAGTAACACTATTAGCTTGACATTTTGATTTTCAAAGTATTTCACTGAGTGCCCTATAAAGGGTTAAGACATTTTCTACCTCCATACATATTTAGTGGGTACTAAATATCTATGATTATTGCACAATATTTGGCTCAGATGAGAAGACAAAACCAAATTTCAAGTTTGGACAGGTTCACCAAAGTTGGAAAATAGATTAAAAAGGATGATTTAATAAAAGGGCTGAATAGCATCAGAATTTGACACAAGATAAGGTTTGCCAACTTAAATTTGGCAAATTAAAGGTTTGCCAAATTAAATAAAGGACACTTCTTGGCCAGGCATTGTCTTCCACCGACATTACACATTTATTTTTGTATTTTTTTGTTTGTGTAATTAGATTTTTTAAATCACAGCAGAGTTAAATTGGGCACCTAATTCTGTTCTTTAATATGGTGAAGCTACTTTTTTTAGGGGACAGTCTGCAACCCTACATAGAATACCCTAGGTCTGGTTAATAACAGCCAGCGGCTATATTGTACCACGTCACAAAGCTTGGATTGCATCAAACTACTTTACTGAACATGGGAATAAGCTCCCTGGCAAGGCAAGGCAAGGCAAATTCATTTGTATAGCACAATTCAGTACAAAGACAATGCAAAGTGCTTTACATGATTAAAATACAGGAAGATACAACGGAATCAAAGCAAGTAGGAAAAAAATAAAATAAAATAATATAAAAAATGCAGAAACAAAAAAGAACATTAAAAACAGGTATAACTTTTTGAACATGTTCTGAAAATTAGTGCACTTTTAATTTGGGCTATAGACTCCAAACTAGTGATAACAAACTCCAGTGTTTGAGAGCTGATATCTCAAATGGCTGAACCACCTCTTCTCAATGCTGTCAATTTGCCCAGACCTCTACAAAGAGTCCAATTATTTGATTAATGTGTGTTGAGGTAGAGACCTGCAGGGCCTCCAGGACCAGGGTTAGTATGTTTGATAGAATATGCCAACATATGAGCAATATAAAACAGTAAACTATTACCAAAGGATCGATGAAGTAATGTTTTTTGAGGTGTTGATTTATAAAAATTATTAGACTACTTACCCTCAAATCCACTTTTTTTTCACCAGACAATCTGTAAAACAGCCATATAACTTAAAAGGAAAATAAGATATGAGACATGAAGACATGCATGTTATTCATTTTTATTAATCAAGAGTTTGGTTTAGATATGAATTAACCCTAACTACTGTGTTGGGAAGGATGAAGCAGCCACAGGGAATCTTTGAACCCTTAGCTGCTGTCCTCCTACCCCAGAACCTTCCTCTCTTTCCCCCAGTTCCTCTGTCTCTAGTAAGAGATCCTCCGCCTTACGCAGCATCTCTGTCTGAAAACTATCATCCCTGTGATTATTCACCTTCACTGTGTTTGTGTCGCTGTAAGCACCAGTGTGCCGCTGTCAATCACGGTCAGCACCCCCCTACTTACCACAAAGACCATAATGAGGGTGGAAATCATGATCTGGAAGACATGGGTTGTGATTTAAGATTGGTTCCACAATGCTTTAAGGTTAGCATTTTTTGGTTTGACATTTTTTGGTATATTTTTGGCATTTTAAAAGTAACATTTTCTTTCTTAAATCTTAAATGTAAATCCTGCTTATATTTTGATAAAATATGTATGATAGCTATCTAGTTTAAATAACTTGAAAATGAACTCAAGATTTAACAGAATCCCCAGAATGTTTGTTAAAGCTAAAGTACAGTAAATGAGTCTGTTGAAATACATTTTCCATTACCCGATGATTTCACACTCTTTGGTTTAACACATATATTCATAATGGAGAAAGTGGAATTTAGAAAAATAAAACCTGCAAGTATAAATTAGGATAGTATTGATATGGGGCAAAGCAGATTTTCTGTGGGCCTACATTGAGCAACAGTCCAGTTCTTATTTTTTTTTTTTGCTACCAACGTTTTTCCTTCCACTAAACTTTCCACATGTACGATAGCATACAACATTGTGACCAAACTGCTTCTTCAGCAGTTATATAGAGCCAAGGCTATCGACTGTCTGCTAGATATGTATCAAGTCAGTTTGGTTCAGTTTATTTCTATAGTGCCAATTCACAACACGTCATCTCAAGGCACTTTACAGTTCAACCAGATCATACATTCAAATTGATTCAAAGTTTTCTCTCTAAGGCAAACCAGTTGATTGCATCGAATCATTGACTCGAAGGCAATCCCTCACACTAAGCAAGCTTGTAGCGACAATGGAGAGGAAAAACTCCCTTTTAACAGGAAGAAACCTCCAGCAGAATCAGGCTCAGTGTGAGCGACCATCTGCTGAGGCCGACTGGGGTTCAAGGAGACAGAAGCAGAGATACAAAAAGCAGCTGTAAAAGGCGGCCCCATCCAGGAAACACACAGCCAGGCAGACGAGCTCTGAGCCAACTCCCATGCCAGAGGATGAAGAGAGCACATCCAGTTAGTCACAGTCAGAGAAACAGGACTACACTGGAAAACAGGCCGATCTCCAACATCTATAGACAAAGGTGTTGATGGCAGCAGCAAAGCTGATATTTCTCTCCAGGATGGTGTCAGCAGTCTAACCCATGATTTTCTAGCATACTGACCCAGAGTGAGTGACCAAGAAAAAAACTTTAACAAGGTTTTGGATTTATTTACTAGATCAGGGTGAGACACCACAAGTTTTCAAGGCTGAACTTTTTCCCAGTAGATTCATTTCCTGAGAAATTTAAGGTTTTCATCAAATTGTAAGAAAAGGCTTTAAGTGTTTCAACCTATTTGTACTGAATCTATAAATTAATTTATAGTTTCCCTTTCTGAAATAAATAATAGAAAATACTGAAAACATAGCCACAGTATATAAAAACAACCATTGTTAATGGAGATATATATAGTTTGATGAGTCACTAAAGATGGCTCCTGGTAAGGTTTAGCTCTTAATAATGTTTTGCATCATAATGCAGAGTGACAGTTATTTGCTTTGTGCTGTTGTTAGCCCCATTACAAATTCCTCATACACAGGAGGTGGCTTTGGGTGCAGTTATTGGAGTATACTTGTCTTTAGTATCCAGCCATCCAGAAATGTTTGAACCCTGAGGAGTTCTATAATAAATGTTCTCATACCGGTTCTAACTATTGTAAATCTTTGTACAACTTATCAAAAACAGACAAGCCGACATCTTTAGAACAGTTACGTTTAGAATTATCAGCTTCCTGCATCCATATCTATTTTAAATGTATTGTGGTAGTGTTAATAGATTACAAGGGGAATTTCTTGTTATGTTTCTGGAGGCATCTTTGAAGCCTGACCCCCCTTTCAGACACTTAGATGGATATGGGACATTACAGGTTAACAAAAGAAGCCAAATGACCCCCATTCCAAAGGGGTGGACCCCTTCGTCTGTTCCAGTTTGCATGATTTCTAAACAAAAACAATGCTTTGTTGGGCTTCCGTATAAAACCTCGAACTCAACTCTTTTCCTGACATTTTGAAAAGAAAAAGCTTCCTGGATGGGAAGCGAAGCGTCTTCAAACTTGAAAACAAAGTCCAGTGGATTGTTTTTTTAATTTTCTTTTTTTGGAAGCCTTATTCTTAGAGCAATACTAGTTTTTGAGGAAAGTTGGCCGTGCTTTTCCAGTAAAAGCATACCAAACTAAGTGTCCAAGCAGGGGCGGAGCTAGACATTTTCATCATCAGGGTCAGAGCCCATAGTATATTTCATTATTATGAAGGTGCTGTTCTCATTTGTGCTCCCGCCTCTGTCATTGTTCATTAGAATACCACTAAAACACCAAATTTGATTATTTCTAACCCCCTTACTGCAACAGTGTCAGTGATATAGTACATTTGCTCTAACCATTTATTTAAAAAAAAAACAAAAAAACAATCTGGATGCATTTTAGGAAGTTTTGTGTAGTGAGAGCGAAATCAGGGTTTTATAGCAACAGAGATACAAGCATTTAAAATCCAAAGGGAATCAAATTTCCCCCATTTAGGGTTTTTTGTGAAACATATTTATTAGGTCAGCCATCACTGCACTATTTTCATAAACCAATGCGAATCTAGTCAAGTGCTGAAAAAAAAAATAGTGGCGTTATATTATTACATTCATTGAGTTGAAATCCACATCTGTGCTCCCAGCATAAAAACATGGATGCTAGCTGGGACCAGAGTTAACAAGAATTACAAATAAAGTAATTAAATGTGGACCACGCCAGCTTTGTTTCCACTTTGTGGTTGACAAGATAAACTTTAGATTTTTTGATAGTCTGATTGCTATTGGCTCTAGCTACAGAATGAAGGAGATGGGAGTTGTTGCCCAGGTAGGAGTGAGCTTTCAAAAGAGGCAATACTGTGCGATAGCATCATCACTTTTTTCACACATCAAAACCAGGAATTAGCTAAACTAATTCATATATATATATATTATATGGCAAATTTCACATTCATAAAAGTAAATTCAATAAAACTAAACCCTCTTTTTTCGCTTTAGATAATGAAAAAAAGGAATACATACAATCTGCAAATCATATCAACAATAAACAAACTAACTCCATAGTTAACATACTGGAAATCATCCTTCATCTACCCCAAATACCAAATTAATCTTGAATCTTAAAACTTTATTTGCCCCACTTATTTGATTTAATTGACCCACTTCCATCTGTTTAATCCAGCTGAAAATTTGCATGTGAAATTATTTAAATCTCTATAGATTAAGTAGAAAATTACAGCTCTGAACTTTGTGTGGTTTCTGACTTACAGGTGTTTGAACTGAGTAAAGTCTGAAATGGAGCCTTTTGAGTGTCAAGCAGTGATCCGGTTTTTCTATTGGAAAGGACTCACACCATGGGAGACTTTTGATGAAATCAAAGTAACTTATGGAGATGATGCCCATTATATGACCTTGCAAAATGTTTTACTAGGTTATATTATGGGACATTTTCACTATAAGTTACTTTCATTTGATCAAAAGTCTCCCATTGTGTGAGTCCTTTCAAGTGCAAAAACACAGACTTGATTCAGTTCGAACCCCTGTAAATCAGAAACCACAATTAGTTCAGAGCTGAAATTTGCTATTTAATCTATAGAGATTTAAATACTTTCACATGCAAAATTTCAGGTCGATCAAACATCTGGAAGTGTGTCAGGGGCATTACTTATTGAATGCCTTATTGAAAGTATTATGTACTTGAAACCATTTTAGAGGATTGTTACGGGGTGTGAAGTGAACGTCCGTTTTTGCTGTGCTTAGCGTTATTGTAACAGATGAGAAGGGTTTTTCAACTCTAATAATAAAACAAAAACGAAAAAGAGGTCTGGGACTTTTGAAAAAAAAAAAATTAAAATAAAACATTCCAGCCTTAAGCCCCCAAAGTCTGTGTTAATTCATTTTCTAACTGAAAAGATCTGTCCAGTGAGGCTCCAACGCCAAACATTTTGCATGATTTAGATTTCATCGGTTTCCTTTGTGATATTTTATGTAAGCTATTATCTACCAAATATTTGCGGATGTTCTTTTTTTCTGACTGATACAAGATCCATCATAAATAATGAAATAAAATAATGACTTTTCTTGTCTACACGGGTGAGCCAAAAGCCGTCAGTTAAACTGTCGCTCTTGACCTAGATGACAGCCTTCAGGATGGAAAAAAGTGTTTTACTGCTCACACATTTACCCTCGCTGACCTCCACCCTTCAGCAAAATAGCTTTCCTGCTTTTCCTCGACTTGTGTGATCAGTGACATGTCTGTCACACCTGGAAATTGAGAGTGGATTAGGTTCAGTGTGTTTAAAAGGATTTTCGGAAGGTGAAGCCTGCATGAAGGGATGAGGGATGCAGGCTTCACCACAAGTCTCAAAAGGTGAAATTTGTCACCATAGCAGAATACCCCAATTGTGGAGCGCATATCAAGCTGTGATATCATTAAGAGACATTTTTATATGTCTCTTAATAACTCAATAATGTTAAATAAAGCTCTTAAAATGATAAAAATGCCCCCACGGAGAAAAAAACTGTGATAGAAAAGAAAATGTTTGGGGCAGCTGTAGCTGCTCATGCATTCCAGCAGATAATAGGAAATAAAACGGAGGTTAAAATACTAATGTAAACCCTTTCTTTCTCAAGTGTTCCCCTTTAGCAGATAATGGCTGAACTGATTCAATACAGATCCTGAGCCAAATGAGCATTGAGAGGAAACTTCTGAACCTCTTTTCTCTATAAGCAAAGACTGGTTTACATTTAACCAATGTTTTAAGGACTTTATTCCAGATGGACAACAAATTGTTGGATGGAGATTAAGCACAGTAAACACAGCTGATTGTGAAGTTCTGCAGCCATTCACCCCCAACCAGCTGCACAGCAGTTGACCAAATGTAGCATGATGCTAAATAAAAACTGCATGAACCCATAAAACCTTATAATATTTAAAGTTAAGGTATAAATATCTTAGAGGTGAGTGTCCTGATTGAATAACTTTCTCTAATAGTGGAAAATTGTATAAATTATATCCGCTAAAAAAAATGTTTATAACTGGAATTTTGTCTACAAGAGAAAGAGCATACTCTCTGGTTAAGAGAGAAACATACAAAAAGAGTGAATATCCCGGGAGCAACAGGAGAGTGGATGAAAGTGGCTTATTAATGTCAAAGTTCAGAGGAGAATAGACCACCTGGGCTATTGATGAATGCCAGTCACTATAACCAAGGTATATGCAGACCCATCTCTGGTGCATAACACTTAACTTTGTGTCACACCTGTTGTCGTAGGACAGACAACCACGGATGCATTTTGCAAAGGTTTAAAATGAGAGAATAAGAGATTTGAAAAATGTGGCTTGTTAGTGATTTTGTTTGTGACTTTTATAAAATACGATCCAAATTTGCAATAACTAACATGACAGCAGAACTCCATCTAGCCAGTATCAACAGTTCAAGCTGCTGGTGGTTTATATTTAAGAGGGGGTCATTTTGACCCCCATTTACCCCAGCTGGGTGTCATTACAACAGTTTACTTCAGTGATTTGCTGCCTGTGTCTATCCGTTTGTAACCAGTGTAATGATCCTCTGATGCTTACCATTAGTGTTCCACCGATACCAGTATCAGGCAGGGCCCCGATTCAGCACTAAAATGGTGGTATTGGTATCGGCGAGTACCAACAAATAGGGCACCGATACCATTTTGAGAGCCAAAAGTTTATTTAAGTATTGTCACCCAATAAAAAGTTCAACTGGATTCACTTTGTTTAAGTCTTTTTCCTGCTTCACTAAGGTAGGCAGCAGCTTGACAAAGCCATGATGGCAATTATTTTACATCCAATTAGTATGCAGTTCTTCATATATACACACACATATCAATTTCAAACAGATGGTATCGGTAAATACTGCACAGCCAGGTATCGGGTATGGGGGCCAAAAAATAGTATCGGTGCAACACTACTTACAATACAGCAAGATAATGAGCCTCAACCAAACTTAAAGATAAATCAGTGTATTGAGACTAAAATATAATTTATCGTACTCAAGTAGTCTCTAAAGTCCCCAGATCTCGATCTAGTACAGGAACTTTTAGATTAGGTGGTATGGGAGGCTGTTCTGAATATTCAGCTGGAGGGAGGATACACTATGGGCATGTTTCTTATTATTACAATAAGACACCATGTACAGAAAAAAGACACAATGCATCACCTAGTGTAAGGGCAATTTAAAGATCATTAACCTAAAGGCCATATTTTTGGACGGCTTGGAGAAGCCAGGGAAACATCATGCACACTGAAACCAGGATTAAGCGCCACTGTTAGCATGCTAATAACTGCACCACTGTGTAGCTCTTTCCTTTCATTCATTCACACTTCTATATCCATCCATCCATTTTCCATTATGCTTTATCCCAGCTGGGGTCCTGAGGGGTGCTGGTGCCTATCTCCAGTTGTCTATGGGCGAGAGGTGGGGTACACCCTGGACATGTCTCACAATTCTATAATAAAGATAATTTATTTCCATACATGGAGCAGTTATAAGGTGAAAAAGCAAATATTAGCATATTATTGGGGTTTAGGGGTGCCCTTATTTCTTTTTTAATAGTTTGCTGGAAAAACTGTTTAATTAAAACCCTTTCATTGTTATCTAATCCAGGTAAAAAGTTTTCTGGTATAACCTCAAATGCTAATAGGTTTTGTAAAATTAAATAATCTTTTTTTGTGCCTCTATTATGACAAGCGGCTACTGCGATTTACCAATGAAATATGAGCAAGTCTCACATGGAGATCTGTAATTGTGCCCAGTGATATAATGCAATCCTAGGAAATGCACTTTAATGCCTAAAAACCTCAACAATCAGATGGTTTTAAGCTCTAATGGAGGTTGGAGCTTGCAGCGATGCAGCTGCTATAAATGTGTCGGTCATGCTGGATATTCTGTGCTAAAAGTATTAACGACTCAGTCCTGGTTTGACACATACTAAAGCCTTTAGTCATCTGCTTAAAAGAATGTGAGATTTATCAAGCATTTTTTGCATTTGGAAGAACTAGTTTTTGAAAGTCTTTATTTATTTTGTTCCACAGATAGATTAGATAGACACGTTCTTCTATGATTGCACAAGGTTTTAAGTGTTTAGTAGATTAGTTCCAATTAAGTACTGTACATGAGAAAAAACTTTAAAGGTAGAAAAAGGTTTTTCTTTATCCTTATTGTTACAGTTAAATGTTCCAGACCATCTAAAAAAAATATTCGACACATAAACCACAAGAAATACAAAAAACTTTAATATGATGATTTCATTTATGGTGCAGAAAAAGCTTTCCAAACCAACTTGGCCCTAAGTAGAAAGTAATTGCTTGAAAACCTAATAAATGGCATTTCTAGGCATGGTGGTCAATATTATTATAGAGTTCTCTATAACTGGCAGTGAGTCTTTTAAATCTCTGCGGAGGAGTTCTGGACGACCCTTTTTAAACAGAACTGGCTTATTTCAAACACACTTAGGGGTCTTTAAGCAATAATGGCCTGTTTAGGTTCTCAAGAGGTAAGGTGTAAAGGAGTTGGAAAATCATGTGCTTTTTTGTAATGAATTATTACTTTTTTGATTTAAAACACACTTTACATTTAAAACTCTCAAAGTGCTAAAAGAGGGAAAAGGTGAGGGAAAGGAAATAAAATCAAAAAAAGAGCAGTAAGCGTGCTTTATTTTGATTTATCGTAGTTATATAGCTGCAATTCAAAATACATTAGACTTACACAAATTTTATTTTGTCATTTTGTACAAATGACAAAAAAGTACAGCTCTCTACACTGCTTTATTTTTTTTATAATGCAGCTTTAATAAAGGTAAGCAGCAGTGAAAAAAACATTGTGATGAAAAAAGTGATGTAAACATATGACTGTATAGTTGCAGTTTCAACATTAAGGTTTTGTTTTTTTCTTACCCATTTTATATAACATTCAGCAGTCTAATGGCAGCGGGGAAGAAACTGTTCTGGAATCTGCTGAACCTGCATCGGATGCTTTGACGCCTCTTCCCAGAGGGCAGCAGGGAGAACAGACCATGATGGGGGTTTGGCGGGTCAGTTATGATGTTACAGGCTCTGGACACGCAGCATTGGGATGAAATGTCTTCAATTGAGGGAACATCCATAGTGAAAGCTGAGCCCATAGCTATGTCTAAGAGAGAAACAGGACTAAAAACTAAAAAAACAGTCCAAAATCTATCATCTAATGGAAGTTAGATGGAAGACAGAAGCAACCCAAGCTAATGCCTCTCTGCGTGGCGGTGTCACGTCTTAACACAGGCCAGATGAAGCAATTATGACGAGAAAAAGCAGAGAGAACATAAAGTTTGAAGTCAAACCAAAGAGCAGTGGTACACTTAAGAAGTAGAATGTAAGAGTGAGGAAAAGTGGTCCTTATACCCTCCAGCAGCCTAACCCTATAGCAGCATATTTATGGAGACACCTTATGATAACTTGAGCCTATAAGCTTTATTAAAAGAGTTTTTTTTTTTTAGTTTAGCCTTAGTATATTGAATTAAAAGAATATTTAAACACTATTTCACAGTACAACCTGCTTTCAGCTGAACTATCCAAATAGATTTTTTGACAATAATGAGACAAGATGTAAAAAGCTTAAAAGGCATGAAGAGTGTGGCTGGATTTTAATATATTTTTGTGACTTAAAGCATATCATTGGTGAACTGAAGAACTGGAAAAGGCAAGTAGAGCTATCTGTGTTTGAGCAGCAAAACTCTTTGAATAATTTGAAGATTTTGCACGGCACTCTACATCTGTTTTAGAGCTGCTCTCCAGGCCCTGTTAGGTTCCGAGAAGGCAGTGAACTGCTGCTTGGAAAGACAAACAGCATTAGCTCTGTTACATTGAATTGTATCAGCAGACTAATGTACAATGTAACACCACTATGTGTGTGTCTGTGTGTGAACTGTCTGCACTCTTAGTTGCAGGTAATTGTTTGATTGGGTAATGAAGCTTGGAATAAATGGAACAAAAAGAGCTCAAAGTCTCCATCATGTCCAATGTGACAAGAGCAAGTAAATAAAGTTGTTAAAGCTGAAAAGCAAATATAAATGTAAAAACCTTATAAGCAGTAAAAATGAAAGAAATGTAAATCTAACATGAAATCATTATTGGCAGTGCTGAGATGGTTTAATTACATTCTTAAGGCTCGAATTAGCTTTTTCCTTATAACAATATTTCATCTGAAACCCAACATTGTGATTTGGCTACAATCTACTAAAATGAACTCAAAATGGCCAAGCATCAAAGTCTAGCAGAGGCTTAACAGCATACCTCCCAAATACCAGGAAGACATCAAATGTTACACCCTGTTTTGCATTATCGTACCCCATGACCAAAGCATGAACATCTGAACTCTGTGATTTATTTCAAACTGAAATCCAATATGGAAAAAAAGGCAGAGATCTGGTGGCCATACATGAGTATGAGAGAAAGACAGCAGTCTGATATAACTGAAGGGACCCTTCACAAAGGAGAGATGGAGCATTGGAGATTAACCTTGTACAAACGCACATGTATATATTCTTTTTTTTTTTTTTTTTTAACCAACTTCAAGTGACAGGTTTATATGCACTTAGATTCCTATTGGTTTACAATCAACAATTGACAAGAAACAGACAATGATGTCATGACTTTCCTGCTGTTAGGTTAAAACATTTGAGTCAAATGGAGCCCCAGCTCTCAAACACGAACACAACAGTTGAAGAATAGCATTTAAACCTGGCTGCTTCTCGCCGGCTACCCACCGGCTATCTGGCTGCTAACCACCAGCTACCTGGCTGTTTCTCGCCGGCTACCCACCGGCTACCTGGCTGCTACCCACCGGCTATCGGGCTGCTACCCACTGGCTACCTGGCTGCTACCCACCGGCTACCTGGCTGCTACCCACCGGCTATCTGGCTGCTACCCACCGGCTACCTGGCTGCTTCCTGCCGGCTACCCACCGGCTACCTGGCTGCTACCTACTTACCTGTTGAAACAAAGGTTTTCCAGTCGCAGACTTTCTACCGGGTCGAATATTATCTACCCGCGGCCCGGAGCGGAGGAATCCAGGAGGCCAAGGGCAACAAGAGATCGGACAGGACGGGAGTCATCGTGCAAGCACCACCGCTAGCAGGAGCAACGTCATTTCCACAGACGGCGAGGTACTCATGGTGTTCCGGACGGGCAAGGCGATCAGCGGAACGGAGCTATCATGGCCCGGGCGCGGCGTGTTTATCTGGGACAGACCACGCACGCTAGCCACGCTGCGGCTACATTCCGGACTGGCACATCATCCCCTGACGGCTCCAGTCAACCATGGCGAGACTGGACCGCACCACTGTCGACCTCTATACGGACACGGATCGGCCATATCCCACAGATGGGGAGACTCCCTCACCAGCTCGTATCCACCTGGACCCCACCATGTTCACCTGCTGCAACTCCGCGGCGCTCAATCAGCACGTCATCAGAGTGTGACCAATACAAGGAATAATAAGCCACAATACCGGAGGGCTGGAATACGCGGAGTGGATTTCAGTCTTCTCCGCTCTTTCCCAAAATATAAGCCAGCCTCCAAAATAAAAATGGAACTCTTAACACCCAATCACTAACAAATAAGAGCGTCCTGATATCTGACCGCATACTGGACAAAAACATAGATATAATGTGCCTCACCGAAACCTGGCACAAACCAGGGTCGTATCTGACATTAAATGAAGGTTGTCCTCCAGGATACACCTACCTGGAAAAGGCTCGGACCATCGGCCGTGGAGGAGGTCTTGCTGTTATCCATCACAAGGACCTAATTATAACTCCCCACCCACTGCCAGAGCTGACAACATTCGAATGCCTTCTCTTTAAATGCAAATCACAAATAGAAACAGTTTCAATTCTTCTCATTTATCGCCCTCCCAAACCACACCCCCAATTCATAAATGAACTGCAGGATCTCCTGACAACCCTTTATGCAACAGCCAAAAACACACTTATACTGGGTGATTTCAATCTACATGTAGACTCCCCCACTAATCGCCCCGCTGCAGAATTTCTTGAACTCCTGGACTGTCTACATCTCACACAACATGTCACAGTACCAACACACACCAAAGGCCACACACTGGATCTGGTCATTACAGACAGTGCTTCCATCACCAATCTGCAGGTACATGATTTAGGCATGTCAGACCACAACAGCATCTCCATGGAACTGTCTTTAGCAGGCCCGTACAATAAAACAAAACGTCAGATCCATTTCAGAAACATAAAAGCAATAGATGGCAACCTCCTCAACCAGGACATACAAAACATCTCACTTGACCCACAGTTCACATCAATTAATGGATCTGTTAACTACTACAATTCCACCCTCCATAATATCCTCGAATCTCATGCACCTCTAAAAACAAGAACAGTTCACTTTTCCAAATCAGCCCCCTGGTACACCGTAGAGCTCCGCAAAATGAAAACTGCTGGCCGTGCCCTGGAGCGGAAATACACCTCCACTGGACTACAAGTTTTCAGACAAGCTTACCGTGAACATTGAACAACATATGTCAGAGCACTCACCACAGCCAGATCCCAATATTTCTTGCAAAAAATCTCAAACAGCACTGGAAACCCAAAGCAACTATTCTCAACAATAAACTTTCTGCTTAAATCCTCCCACACATGCACATGTCGATAATAGTACTAGTCAGTGTAACAGATTTATGGACTTCTTCAAAACAAAGGTAGCATCAATCCGGTCAGCCTTCCCTGTTACAGCCCCATCACCATCACCCGCTGACGGCACTCCCTCAACCCAACACAATACTTTCTCAGTTTTCTCAGACGTCACGCAGACAGAGGTGGAGAAGATCATAAAAAGCATGAGGCCATCCACCTGCGTGTTGGACCCTCTCCCTACAGCACTACTAAAAAATCACATCACAGCCACCAGTCCATTAATCACAGCAATAATTAACCAGTCATTACACTCCGGTCAGGTTCCTCCAGCTCTAAAAACTGCAGTCATTCGCCCCCATCTGAAAAAGCCCTCACTCGACCCTGAAATCTTGGCCCACTACAGACCCATTTCAAACTTGCCATTCCTATCCAAAGTTCTAGAAAAAGTTGTAGCAGCTCAACTTCACAGTCATCTTCACACCCATGAACTATATGAAAAATTTCAGTCCGGTTTCCGATCAGCACACAGCACAGAGACAGCCCTGGTCCGCGTCATGAATGACCTACTCATGACTGCGGACCAGGGCTCACCATCACTCCTCCTCTATTGGACTTATCATCTGCCTTTGATACCGTTGACCACACCATCCTACTCCATCGTCTTCAGTCCACAGTTGGACTCTCTGGAACCACACTCAACTGGTTCCAGTCATATATCACGGGAAGGTCCGAATTTGTTGCCATAGGACAGTCCAATTCATCACCCCATACAGTTACCTGCGGAGTGCCTCACCATCTACATGCTCCCACTCGGTCAGATAATCAAAAACCACAAGGTCTCTTTTCATTGTTATGCAGATGACACACAGTTGTACATAAAAATGGACTCCACTTCTCCCACAGTTCTGCCATCTGCTTTTCACTGCTGCCTGGGGGAGATAAAGACATGGATGGCTGAAAACTTTCTACAGCTCAACAGCAACAAAACAGAAGCCATTCTCATTTGCACCCCACACCAAACCAAGTCCTTCTCCCTAAACAGTATCCCTATCTTCGATCAAAACATCCCTATGTCCTCATCTGTTACAAACCTTGGTGTCAAATTGGATCCACATCTCACGTTCGACTCCCACATACGTCACCTCTGCAAGGTCTCTTTCCTCCACCTCAGAAACATCGCCAAACTCCGCCCCTCCCTTTCCCAACCCGACGCAGAAAAGTTAATCCATGCCTTTATCTCCTCCAGATTGGACTACTGTAATGCCCTCCTCGTCGGGGTCCCTGGCAAAAGTCTACAAAAGCTGCAGCACACCCAGAACTGTGCTGCCCGGGTCCTGACGAGGAGGCGCAAACACGAACACATCACTCCAGTCCTCAGGTCCCTTCATTGGCTGCCCATCCAACACAGAATACATTACAAACTTTGCCTCCTCACTCATCAGTGCATACATGGAACTGCCCCTGCTTACCTCAAGGAACTCCTCACACCTCACACCGCCTCCAGAACCCTCCGCTCCACCACCTCCACCCACCGACTGCACCAGCCAAGAGTCAAGCTCTGCACAATGGGAGATAGGGCCTTCCAGGCAGTTGCCCCACACCTCTGGAATGGCCTCCCAGAGTCCCTTAGGGTCCCACAGAGTGTGGAGGCGTTCAAGAAAGGCCTCAAGACATTTTTATTTAAAATGGCCTTTGAACATTAGTTAGTACTTTATCTGTGTGGTTTTATGGTTATTTTATTGTTTTGTTTTTACTACATATGTTATTGTAATGTCTCGTTTTAACTATGTATGCTGTTTTTATTGTACGGTTTTGTTTTAACTATGAATTTTGTAGCACTTTGAGATTTTGTTGAAATGTAAAGTGCAATACCAATAAAATGTATTATTATTATTATTATTATTATTATTATTATTTAATTCTGCACATAAAGATCTTGATTAGAAGGTTAAAAAATCCCCAATTTTGTCCTCTATAATATTTTTGTTATTCTTGCCTTTAGTAGAAAAATTATGACAAACAATCATAACCGACATAAATGTGGAAAACATGGGCCCTGATGTCAGGTAATAAAAAAGGGGAATGTTTTGTAAAAATTGCATATAAAATTGGTTTAGGTTGTATATTTATAATAAAAAAGAGTGTAAGTGAATCTAGCATTGGCATGTTTACTATGTTTTGTTATGACCTGCTGATTCCACAGCTAGTTATTCTCCTCAGTCCTATATGCACTGCCTTTTGTTTCGGCTCCTCTATATGTCATAATGAGAGAAGAACGACTCTGGATCAGGGCAACCACTGAGACAGTTAGTTTAGTTTAAGGAAAAGTTTATTAAAACAAAGAACAGAAAATGGAGTCTGGCAGGGTCTTCCTGGTACAGCCTAGGTTAAAGATTGGGTGATGGTGAACAACTGATCTGAGGTGGAGGGAAGGTGGAGGATGCTGAACTCACGGGGCTTGAGGTTGTTTTGAGCTTGGAAGGATTGTGTCCTGGGTCCAGGAGCAACTGACTCTCTACCCTTCAGGTGATGGTTTGTAGGAGGGTGGACAGGCAGGTGGGCTCCTGGAGGAGGGCTGCGGCAAACTGTCTTGGTTGGTTGCTAGAAGGAAAAAACGGAGACACGGGATTAGATCGGGTTTGAATACAAATCTAGGAGAAAGCTGGTCGGTCATATACCACGCTGGTAGCGAGAAAGAACTGACGCCCTCCTCCTGGTCTCAGCTCCTTAAGTAGGCTCCAAAATTAACAGAGATGAGCTGCACCTGCCCATCACACCCTGCAGAGAAGAGAGAGAGAGACAGACAACAGACCTGCAGTATGACACTATAAGGTCCCCTGGGGATATCTGAATTCAGAAAAAAATACCACACAGATAGACTGCAAGATGCAACAGCCAATTCAGTCTTTCTCCCATTATCCACATTAAAACTAGCTAACTTTAAATGATGAAGACCACTTCTAATCTAAAAAAAAAAAAATAATACAGATTTATTTAGATCAACATAACAAAGTGGAAGGCTTAGAATAAAAAATTTGTATTCTTTGTAAGTGAAAACAGAGTGTGATCATCCAAAATGTTGTCAGAACAAAATGTTGCTGTCTGGTTTTACTGGTGCTGGAGCTGAAAACAAAAATCCCCCAAAAAATCATAAATACACATACCGTAGGAGAAAATTAATGCATCCTTAAGGAATGACAAGCAAATGTCCTACAGAAATGCCTGGGGAGCCAACAGCGACAGAACATGAAGACATTTTAGATCAAAAATGCTCCAATTTAGCTTTTGATATAAACTTGTTTTTCTACAAAATATTCAACCTCATCAGACTTATTCAGTTAGTATATTACATTCTAACATCTTATGATTATTAATAAAGGTGAATGCGAGGGCATGTAAAGTCAAATACATTCATAACTATCCTATGAATGTGTAATGATGCTAGAAAACATGTACCCATGGGCATTAAATTGCACAATAGACCACATTACAGGCAGAAGAGTCCTATAATCTTCAGTAATGTCTGGTTGTGAGAGTCGACATGCACCACAGCATCTTCACCCCCCGTGGCTTCACGTTGTGACCTACCACCCCTGGTTTCTGCCTTTCATGTAAATATAGCGTGTAATGACACACTGTGGGAGCATAGATGCTATTATGGCCTTCCTGCAGAGCAGAGGTCATCTTAGCTACCCCACCCAAAGGAAGGGCTACCACACCAAAATGGTTAAAAGGCCTATTTTTCAGCAAGACCAAAATGATAGGAAGTTTATAAGAACATTTGGACCGGAGTTTGTGGTGAAATTCTGCGTTTAAAATTTCATAAGAACGTATCTAATTGATGCTGGTGATTTTCAGTTTACCAATGACTCAATTCTACACAGTCATATTAAATCATACAAAGCCTTGCAAAACTGTTCATACCCCTTTGTTAGATTCTTTCCCACATCTCCAACCACAAATTTGAAGGATTAAATAAGAGAGGGAATGACTGTGAAATAAAATATTTTTTATACACACATACACACACTCGTTCTACTATTGTAGCGAGGTCCATGTGTTGATTCCCATTGATCTCCATTGATTTCCAGTCATTTTCAACCCTTTCTATGCCCTGACCCTAAAGCTAACCCTAAACCTTACCATTGCCAATGCATACCTCACCCTAACCCAAATGACACCTTAGCCCTAAACCTAACCATTAGCAAAATACCTTGTGAGGACCAGCAAAATGTGCTCACTTGCAACAACTGGTCCTCAATCTGATGGTTGGACAGGCACACACACACATATATATATATATATATATATATACACACTCACTGGCCACTTTATTAGGTACCCCATGCTAGTAACGGGTTGGACCCCCTTTTGCCTTCAGAACTGACTCAATTCTTCGTGGCATAGATTCAACAAGGTGCTGGAAGCATTCCTCAGGGAGTTTGGTCCATATTGACATGATGGCATCACACAGTTGCCGCAGATTTGTCGGCTGCACATCCATGATGCAAATCTCCCGTTCCACCACATCCCAAAGATGCTCTATTGGATTGAGATCTGGTGACTGTGGAGGCCATTTGAGTACAGTGAACTCATTGTCATGTTCAAGAAACCAGTCTGAGATGATTCCAGCTTTATGACACGGCGCATTATCCTGCTGAAAGTAGCCATCAGAAGTTGGGTACATTGTGGTCATAAACGGATGGACATGGTCAGCAACAATACTCAGGTAGGCTGTGGCGTTGCAACGATGCTCAATTGGTACCAAGGGGCCCAAAGAGTGCCAAGAAAATATTCCCCACACCATGACACCACCACCACCAGCCTGAACCGTTGATACAAGGCAGGATGGATCCATGCTTTCATGTTGAAGACGCCAAATTCTGATCCTACCATCGGAATGTCGCAGCAGAAATCGAGACTCATCAGACCAGGCAACGTTTTTCCAATCTTCTATTGTCCAATTTCGATGAGCTTGTGCAAATTGTAGCCTCAGTTTCCTGTTCTTGGCTGAAAGGAATGGCACCCGGTGTGGTCTTCTACTGCTGTAGCCCATCTGCCTCAAAGTTCGACGTACTGTGCGTTCAGAGATGCTCTTCTGCCCACCTTGGTTGTAACGGGTGGTTATTTGAGTCACTGTTGCCCTTCTATCAGCTCGAATCAGTCTGGCCATTCTCCTCTGACCTCTGGCATCAACAAGGCATTTCCGCCCACAGAACTGCCGCTCACTGGATGTTTTTTCTTTTTCGGACCATTCTCTGTAAACCCTAGAGATGGTTGTGCATGAAAATCCCAGTAAATCAGCAGTTTCTGAAATACTCAGACCAGCCCTTCTGGCAGCAACAATCATGTCACGTTCAAAGTCACTCAAATCACCTTTCTTCCCCATACTGATGCTCGGTTTGAACTGCAGTAGATTGTCTTGACCATGTCTACATGCCTAAATGCACTGAGTTGCCGCCATGTGATTGGCTGCTTAGAAATTAAGTGTTAACGAGCAGTTGGACAGGTGTACCTAATAAAGTGGCCGGTGAGTGTATACTATATATTATATAAAGCATATTGTATGTTTTATGTTGCATATAGCTATAGATTCTTTATATGATTTGTCTGTATCATCAAAACCAATTTAAAATCCTTGTAAGTGCAAACCTACATGGCAATAAACTTGATACTGATTCTTTTATTATTTTTAGCCAGTTTGTAAGAATGCCTGTACTTTAACACATAATATGCCGTTTTTGGCCCTGGAGGGCCAATGAACGGTTGTGATGGTCCAGAGTTTCATACATGTGGCTAGAAGGCCAAAGCTGCAATAAATTTGTTTTACAACGGCCTAGTCAAAGTCCAGATCTAGATCCAATTGAGAATCTTTAGCTCTTCATCAAATCTGACTCAGTTTGATCTAATTTGCAAAATAAAAAATATAACTGATAACTGACAAAAAATGGAAAGAAAAGTTTGCAGAACTTCAGGAAACGTTTGAGTCTAGGCCTTAAACTGAACCATTTATATTTGTTGTTCATTTTCCCAAACTGAATTCATTTTTTTTCTAAGTATGTATCCTGATTTTTTTTCATTTAATATAAAAGTCGCAATGACTTAGAAAATGTAATGTGCAAACTATGAATCTATTATTGCAAACTTAAAATCATAGTTGTTAAGCATTTATAGTCCATCAGTGAGGGAATTTGTCATCTGTATTTTAAGCCGCCCCCTCTTGTTTCAGAGACAGTCTGCGTTTTGAACCAGCAACCTCTGTGGCTTCTTCTCCACCAAACGAATACCCTGCTGTCTAACCACTAAGCCACCATCGAACAGCTACAGTTATTCTGACAACTGATAATGATAAGTTGAAGTGACTTTAAACTTCAGGGAAGAAAAAATACGCTTTATGAGAGGTCATTGTAAGTTCAAATATGTCATTTTAATGGTAAAATAGAACAACACTCAGCGTTTTAATTCAAAAACTAACCTCAAAAAGTTTGTTTTCCTGCAATTCTTAAAAAAAGCATGACGGTTAGCAGAACCTTCGGTGGCTGAAATTTATTAACCATGATGTTTTTATTTCATAGCAATTTTTAAAAACATGAATTCAGTAAATGTTCAAAGGATATAACAGTTTTTTGCAAAACCTGCAAATTCAATTTCTCTTTATGATTATGAGAAAAGGACTACAATGATGTGAGACAACTCTAAGACAGTCTGCCTTTGAACATTCACATAGGGTTGATATTTTATGGCTTGCAGATTGAAATCTGGTCATTTTTATCCTGAAATAAAACTGTCTAGTTTGATCAGAAAAACTGCAAAAAACATTTATTTTTTTACAAGCCACAGTTTGAAATACCCCCTTCGATCACCGGTTCAGTAAATCATTCAGAAACCAAGCAGGCATCAGTCACACCGTTTCCTGTAGGACAACAGGCATTTATCTTCCATTTAGAGCATTCAACACATTTCAGGAGACATCCTTCAGATAAAAGTATAAAGTCACATTTGGTTATGCATTTTGATCTAAGAATGTTTCCAAATGGCATGAAGATGCAGCCAAACCTTTACGCTGGAAGAAGCTTAGGATGGCTGTTTTTTATTAAAACCAGGAGACTCTTAACTTGAACATAACCAGTCCTAAGATTTTCATCCAAATCTCCTAACATTAAAATTCCAATGAGAAAGCCAAGAAGATCCCAATCCTGGTTTATTTTTTATCTAACTTTTCAGCTGAACACCTCTAATGATGTAGAGAAGGATAACGTTTAAAAGCACCATCCAGTCAGTCTTATTCCCTGACTGACATTTATATAAAACGATTGGTTTTTATTCTTGGATACAGGCAGTGGACTCGGGGACAGGTGTGTGACTGATAGGTCAGCTGAAGGACTGGCTGGTCATAACCTTATGTCTGCTTTGTGAGCTTCAGCCCGCCTTGTCGTTTTACTGCAGCTTTTCTACCATCTTCGTCCTATAGGTGTTCTCTTAAACCTTTATCTTTCTTCTCAGTTTGTCCTGTGCAGCTCGAAGCTCCTCCTCTTTTACTGACCTAAAGGTTTCTTCTCCTCCTACAGCGGTACTTTGTCCAGGGATCATCATTGGAAGAAAACACGGCCTTCATGAGGGGAAGAGTGTAAACAACACAAAATTCCCATTAGTCCTTGTTTTACCCTATAGATGTAAATGGATCATATCATTTCCATAACATGATTATTTACTGGACAGATGACCAATGATTTCTGTACTATGCTGTTAAAGCTTTGATTTGGTTTTCACCAAACTTTAGTCATTAGTTTAAAATCCTACCAACATAATGAATGCATGACTGAGAGAAGCATAAAGGTCAGGACTCAAATCAAATCGGATCAGTTCATGATCCATAAAGGTTACGTTTGCATCATCCTTTGACTACATCTCCATCCTGCAAACAAACATATGTTCAGCTAAACTTGCTATGCAGTTTTATAGTTATTACGAACAGGAAACACTGTCGCCTCTTTAAGAAAATACTTTCTGTGGGGTTTTTTGGCTTTATTTTCACTTTTATGTATATTAATTTTTCCAGATTCTCCCACATAACAGGTATTAAGTGGTAGACGTTTCGCAGAAGGATGAGAATTTTAGAAGGTTGAATTGATTTCAACATCTTAAATCAAAGGTATCCATAAACAGACTTAACGGGATTGTAAAGAAACTATTTTAGTCAAATCCAATAATGCAACAGCTAAACTGTTTATAGGTCACAGCATTAAATTATCAAAGGAATATGTAAATGTACAAAAGCGAACTAATTTCTTTATTCAACTAGATTATCCACTCACTAATATCTATTTTTTTAGGCAAGATTGAACAGAAAGTCTGAAGCAAATACATATTAAACTGAAATGTAGATGAGATAAAAAAAAAAAAAAAAAAGGTCTGATATACTAAATCTAAATGAGCTAATTGCGTGTGCAATTCTGCCACGCTCTTAAAATAAGAAAGCTCCTGACCAGTGGCGGCACCAGATAATTTATTTTAGCAGCAGGTAAATAAAGTGGTTCATTGCGTCACATTTTCTTGTTGCTTATTGAGAGCCTGACTAACACTTATCTTGTAATCTGACCTATCAAATTCCACATTATGGGTTTCATGGATGTGCATTTTCCAAAAAAACGTGCCTTGCAGATCCAGGACCAGTTAGCACAGACAAAACAGGCACAAATGTAAAGATCTGATCTGATGTTGGAATCAGAAAAAGTAGGGATAATTCAAAAATATTTTTACTCAAGGACAATGCTGTAAAACTGCTAAAAATACATGTTTTTTCTCTCCAAAAGTTACTCATGTAAATATAACTGAGTAAATTTAACTAGTTAGTAGTTTCCTCATGTGCTCATCACATATATACATCTACATTAAGATGACTCCCCTCATGTTTCCAACTAAGCTACGAGCGCAATCACAGAAGGTTAAGAATCAGTTATTGAAGGTTATTGTCTTCCATTTAGGCAAATCATTCAATAAGACATTATTTTTCCAAATAATGATTTGATTACCCCATGGATTAGCATTGTGAATAGGTTTAAACACATTATAATTGCTTTAAATTAATCAAATCAAGGCTGCACAGTGGAGAAGTGGGTAGCACTGTTGCCTTGCAGCAAGAAGGTTCCAAGGTTCATGCACGGGTTCTCTCCGGGTACTCTGGCTTCCTCTCACAGTCCAAAAAAATGACTGTAAAGTTAATTGGCTTCTCTAAATTATCTTAGGTGTGTGTGTGAATGGCTGTTTGTCTCTGTGTTGCCCTGCGATAGACTGACGACCTGTCCTCAAGATGGGCACCAGCATCCCTTGCAACCCCAGCTGGGATAAGCGTGATGGAAAATGGATGGATGATTAAATTGATTTTACCTTTTACCAAATGCCTTAAGAAAAAAATTGGTTCTGGAACATAAAATTCCATGATAAACTGTTAGACCATCAATTCATTTTAACTATTATGTTTTTCAGCCATTTTTCATTCCTTTTTTTCTTAGCTTAGTTGTTCCAACCATTGCATTTGCAAATTCGATTGATTGGTTGTTTATCAAGAGGGTGAGACTGTTGTGGCGGAAGGTTCGCAAGCAAGTTTGACTGTGGTCGGTTTGTCGGAAGCATCTTGCTAAACAGTTAGCAACTTAATGCTAGTAGGTTCCCAATGGGAAATTCCATTGGGACAAAGTAGTACTAAATTGGTGACTTAGAAACAACACCGTCAAGGAACCCTAATCGACAGCGGAAACATGCAAGAGGAGGAGAGTTTTGTGTCGGACGTCGTGGATGAGTCTCCTCCGTCATACATTTTTTATTTAGAGGAGGAAAGCGGGAACGACGATGTTGTTGAAGAGGACGCCAGGGCAGCAGAAGCTTGGTTTGATGTAGAAGGCTTACAGCCGTACATGTTTGAGCCCTTGCTTCGCAACGCTGCCAGTTCTGTTAGCTCTACGCCTGACGAAGACACAGACGTCCACAAAGACGAATGGAAGCTGTGTTGAATTTATTCCATATATGTGCAGAGTTATCCATTTGACCAATGAGTTTAATTCACACTTTCAATTGTCTTCCTAACACACAGCCAGTTGGGACAGTCTGCATATCATCTGATAAAACAATACATTTTCCACCTCTACTGGGGTGGGTTTGAATATATCATATTTGCATAACATATTTATATGAATTAAAGTCAGAGCAGGGAAATGCTTGTAAAAGCAGATGGTGACCAGCTGTGGCAGAGGCTAATGCGGTAGTTGGACCGGTTAAACTCGATGTGCATTTGGTGTAATCTAGCTTAATCTACCTCTACAGAAATGAAGAGAATTGCACATAGGAAGTGGTGGAAGATTGATGGCTTTTGTTCTTTGCACAGCCTTCATGTAAACTTAGAAAGCAACTAAATAGTACATTTCATTCAGCTGGTCACACTTTATTTCTGTACATATCATCAGCTTGAATTGGTTATTACAAATAAAGTCCAACAATTTTAACAAAATGATCCATGCATGGAATGCTTTGTGACTGAACAAGTCTATTTTTTTTGTAGGTTTAAAGATACCAAACGAGCCACACATTAAAACTCAACCAATGAATGTTGTGAACAAATGTCTAAGTTTATTTTGATTAAAAATCACACCGTTTTTATGGATACACTTCATGTCATTTGAAACTAAACAGATCAGAGAATAGTTGGTAAGGTTAGCGGGTAACACACAAAACAAGGCAGTCACGTATCAAAACAAACGTGTTTCCCCTGCTGTTAAATTCAACACTATATAAGAACTAAAGCCTACATTTCACTGCTGATTCCGTTGATCGGCTCTCTCCTTTGCAAAAACAGCAAGGTTCTGCAGTGTGGACATAAGGTAACAGACTTTTGAACTGAGGATAGCAGAACATGAAGGCCATCTGGATAGTGTGTTTTTATTGGATGGTCAACAAAGCGTTTTTCTGGCTGCTCTTTCCTGGTTGGATGGATGGAGAGTTTGGAGTTCAGGTCCACCAGAAGTTGGCCCTGGAGATGAAGAGATGGTTCAATGAGTACAGACCTTGGCTTTCCAAATATGATAGATTATGATTTAGAAGAGTGCAGAGGATTGAAAGAGACATATGTTTGAATTCAATTTAGATGAAAGTGTCATTGTTCCTTGTGAGCCAGCAGTGTGAAACTATAACTCAATATGCAGTGACAGATGATAACAGACAGACCTAGCCTATAGTAATCAGTGCATGACTCTTTTTTTCTGTTGAAACGTACGCAAACCCCAGTTTAATCCTCAGGACCGACTGTTCTAGGCATGTTTTAATGCCTCCACGCCCCTGACTTAAATAATCGGGTTATTAAAAGCCATCTGCAGCCCTTGAGCGATAATAATATAAGTCAATCACTTGATTCAGGCGTGCTGGAGCAGAGACACATCTAAAACATGCAGAACAGTCCTGAGGACTATGGTTGAAGATCCCCTTCATGGACAATTGTGTAGGCAGGGAATTTATCTTATCTTTAACAGGATTGAAAGTTATTTAAATTCGACTATAAATTTACAAAAACACAACTGATTCATGCTGCCATCGCTAAAATTTCATCAAATCTCTTCCGTTTAGCCACTGAACAATTTTCTGAGAACTAAGTACAAAGTATAAGCCTGAAACAGGCGTTTTTTGCAGATATGTCAGGCTATGCATCACATCCAATCATCTCATCTATGGTTTGGATGCAACATTGCAAACTAAATCACACTTCCTTCTTTCAGGAGAAAAAAAGAAGAAAGCTTTTTCTCCTGGGAACCCCTGTGAACATTGAACCTTATTCCAGTTGCACAGCACAGATACGGACATTAAAGATGCTAACAGAGGCTACCACGGTCTCAGATATACCTCTAAGTCTGACAAATGTCTTAAATGTTTTCTACTGGTAAATAAAGTCGATATGAAAGGATAGACTTTAATATTTTAGGTGTTATGAGGACAAGAACCACATTAGTTGCTCTTCTAGAATCTCTCCTTCTTATACACCTTTATTCCATATCTACAATTGGTCCAATACCTCTGCTTTTTTAGCAGGTGGTCACACTTCCTAAAGATAAAAATATGATCTGGTTAGCTGTTACCTTTCCTCTTAAATTCTATAAGTGTAATCACAATGTTTTGTGTTTTCCCAACAGAGCCTTTATCATTCATGCTTTATTTTTAATAAAATGATGACATACACTATATTGCCAAAAGTATTTGCTCACCTGCCTTGACTCACATATGAGCTTAAGTGACATCCCGTTCCTAATCCATAGGGTTCAATATGACGTCGGTCCACCCTTTGCAGCTAGAACAGCTTCAACTCTTCTGGGAAGGCTGTCCACAAGGTTTAGGAGTGTGTTTATGGGAATTTTTGACCATTCTTCCAGAAGCGCATTTGTGAGGTCGCACACTGATGTTGGACGAGAAGGCCTGGCTCTCAGTCTCCGCTCTAATTCATCCCAAAGGTGTTCTATCGGGTTGAGGTCAGGACTCTGTGCAGGCCAGTCAAGTTCATCCACACCAGACTCTGTCATCCATGTCTTTATGGACCTTGCTTTGTGCACTGGTGCACAGTCATGTTGGAAGAGGAAGGGGCCAGCTCCAAACTGTTCCCACAAAGTTGGGAGCATGGAATTGTCCAAAATGTCTTGGTATGCTGAAGCATTCAGAGTTCCTTTCAATGGAACTAAGGGGCCAAGCCCAGCTCCTGAAAAACAACCCCACACCATAATCCCCCCTCCACCAAACTTTACACTTGGCACAATGCAGTCAGACAAGTACCGTTCTCCTGGCAACCGCCAAACCCAGACCCGTCCATCAGATTGCCAGATGGAGAAGCGCGATTCGTCACTCCAGAGAACGCGTCTCCACTGCTCTAGAGTCCAGTGGCGGCGTGCTTTACACCACCGCATCCGACGCTTTGCATTGCACTTGGTTATGTATGGCTTGGATGCAGCTGCTCGACCATGGAAACCCATTCCATGAAGCTCTCTGCGCACTGTTCTTGAGCTAATCTGAAGGCCACATGAAGTTTGGAGGTCTGTAGTGATTGACTCTGCAGAAAGTTGGCGACCTCTTCGCACTATGCGCTTCAGCATCCGCTGACCCCGCTCCGTCAGTTTACGTGGCCTACCACTTCGTGGCTGAGTTGCTGTCGTTCCCAAACACTTCCATTTTCTTATAATACAGCTGACAGTTGACTGTGGAATATTTAGGAGCGAGGAAATTTCACGACTGGATTTGTTGCACAGGTGGCATCCTATCACAGTTCCACGCTGGAATTCACTGAGCTCCTGAGAGCGACCCATTCTTTCACAAATGTTTGTAAAAACAGTCTGCATGCCTAGGTGCTTGAATTTATACACCTGTGGCCATGGAAGTGATTGGAACACCTGATTCCAATAATTTGGATGGGTGAGCAAATACTTTTGGCAATATAGTGTAGTGGGATCTATCAGTCCAAGATAACCACAACTCTAAATGTTTAGCTTCCTCCTCCCCATGTTTGTTTGGTTAATGACAGGTCATGCAAACATTTAAAAAGAGAGCAAGTTTCAAACACAAATTACAGGTTGTTAATATGTGGTCTTTAAACATACTTGAAAAAAAATAAAAATAAAAAAAGGGCATGCATTTCTAACATCATTTCTCTTTATGATAAGCCTTGGCATGTTTCATACATTACAGGGGATTCAGTAGTTGATCATCCTCTTGATTGCCTCAAAGCACTTCCACTTATCTGGGATGTAGAAGGGCTCAAAGATGTGAGGGAAGGGGGTGTCGTAACCGCAGACTCTAGCGATAGGGGCCTCCAGGTTAAGGAAGCATTCCTCCTGTGAAGACAAAACACACAAACAGCTGCTGTCAGTCCAAAACAACAAATTCAATCAGTCAGTTTTTGCTCATTAAAGCCAATGTTTGGGATGGATTGTAGGAATTATTTTGTCACAGCAAACTAAAAAGAGCAGACACAAACACAACTTTGATATACTTGATACATACTGTACCTAAATGATTCTGACGGGGTTGGTAATGAAACGCAGACACATGCCTGCACAGGAGGCTTAAATCTTGGCAGTAAAAGCACAACACATTAAAGAAAAAAAAAAAGAATCTAAAGCAGTAGTCTGGAACAAATATGGGGGAAGATTTGGCTTCAAAGATAGAGACGCAGCTGGAGAACAGAAGGTAATCGACAACAAATTAAAATTTCCACTGAGGAACTTTTTCCTCCTAGCTTAACAATATAATGACATTCGAATAATAAGAAGATTTTTTTCCTTTTTTTTTTCTTAATTGGAAATTATCTCAGCAGGCTTCGTTTGAGTCAATGATTAATTTTATCTAGTTGGAAGCAGGAAGGAGAGAACGTCAACCCCCTGTACAACAAGCTCTGGCTTGATTGAGTCATTTGGATGAGGACTTCTCCCCCCCCCACAAGAAAAAACTAAATAAAATCTCCATCACTGTTGGATATGAGGGGATGGAGCTTTTCCCAGCTGGCTTTGCTACACTATCAGTAGGGGCCACGTCGCTTTTCAGATCTGGGCAACATGTGCAGAATGTCTGTTTCAAAGTTTTAGTGATCAAAAGCAAGGCTCTTTAAAGTTGGACAATATTCAGACGGTTCGGCTAAAGGGCAAAACAAATAACGACACGTGGCTCTGTGTGAACCCTTCTGACATTTTCCATGGCTCTACTGTAAATGGGACAAACCCCCTGATGACTTAGGTAAACATGCATAACATTTACATAAAACTGAGCGGTGAGTAACTCCAAGCGTCATGAAAGCGTCTCAGTGATGGACACAGACAGAAACCCTAACATCGATGTAATTTCAAAAACTGAATCCGCAAACTGGCTGCTATGCTGGTTGACATATGACAAGCATACTTTACTAAGATGTTTTTCTATTAAAAAAATGACATAATGCTGGTAAAATGTCAGTCTTAATGAGGGATTTTCTTTTGTGCTTTTTTTTCACAAACTTTGCAGATTTTGTTTTTAATCTAACAATCCAGATTGATTGATTGTAGAAACATTTGGTAGACCGTAGCCGATTGGGCGAATTGCCAGTTAGTGCCAACCAACCAAAGTTCAGTTTTAGCCAATCAACAGCTAAAAACCACAAACATCTTAAAAAAATAGTGTTGCACCTATGCCATTTTTTGGCCCCAATACCTGGCTGTGCAGTACCGGCCGATAACGATATCATCTGTTTGAAATTGATGTGTGTATATAAGCCATCATGGCTTTGTCAAGCTGCTGCCTACCTTAGTGAAGCAGAAAAAAGACTAATACAAAGTGAATCCAGTAGAACTTTTTATTGCTTACCTGGAATGGGTGACTAAAATGGTGGTATCAATATCAGCGAGTACCAACAAAGAGGTCACCGATACCATTTTGAGAGCCAAACGTTTATTCAACTATTGCCTACCTGGAATGGGTGACAATAGTGGAATAAACTTTTGGCTTTCAAAATGGTATCGTGCCCTATTTGTTGGTACTCGCCGATACCGATACCACCATTGTAGTGCTGGATTGGGGCCCGCCCGATACTGGTATCGGTGCAACACTATTAAAAACCAAGAGCGTTACTTTTTTTCTAGGATGAATAATTACTGATTTAAAAGTTCTGCTGTGGGTTAAATTCAAGCAGCTTTTCTAAAGCCACTAACAGACTTACTTCTATGTCAATATTTTTTACCACCTCACATTTTGATTGAAAAACAGCACTTAATTTCTACCTTCCATGTCACAGAAACGTCCACTTCCTAATTGGTTTTCATGATGGAGCGAACAGAAACGTTGAGATTTTCAACCCTAGCTTCGTTTCCATTGTTGTTTTCACTTTAAAATCATGCAGCTCGCATTGCTGCACCTCTGAAAGCGCCTCTACAGAACAAAAACATGTAAGTTTTCGACACCTATCCAGACGTCTGTCACTTCTGTTGGCTCAGACTCAAGGCAACATGTAGTTCACTTGCTCCGGTCATTAGCTAACTCACCTTTACTACTCATCTCTATTGCTAATCATTTTGGAGCTCCTGTGACTTCAATGTTTCCCACTCAGTGCTCTTACTACATTCTTTGCAACTGGAGCTTTTCAGAAGGAGCTGACGGACAGGTGAAATATTTGTGAGTTATAACAGAGATATGGAACAGCCTCATCTTATATTTTTCTTAATGCACCTTTTTCCTCCTTGTTTGCACCTTCTTTAATTACTATGCCAATACATGACGAGTGAATTTCTCCGCTGTGAGATTAATAAAGCTCATCTAATCTAATCTTTACATTTCTCAGATATATAAAGATTACCTAAACTGTGGATCTCTTCAATAACAGTCTGCCACCATACTTTTTTTAGAGCATACAGGGCCTAGTCTGTATGCTACTGAGGAAATGAATGGTAAATTGGTAATAATTTAGCTTTAGATGGAATAACTAAAGGAAATTGACCTCTTATTTATTTGTTTATTATTCCTCCCAAACGGCAATTTTTAAATTTTTTTTTTTATGGCTGTCTTATTGTATCAGCAGTTGCGATATATCCAACTGGCAGCCCTGTCTATAAAGACTCCCTCTTATTTAGCTAATTGATTTATCGGTTGTTTCTTTTTTTGATTAACAATCAGATGGCAAAAGGTTCCTTAAAGAAGATTTTACAGAAAATGTAACCAAGTGAAGCAAAAACTGTACTAAAACTTCGAAAATTTCTGAATAGAGCATATTAATGGACAAAAAAAGGTTTTGTCATCTTGAAAACAATTTTTTTAAATAATTTTTGGTATAATAACTGCTCTGGGTGGGTTGCTCTTTCAGCGAAAGGCATGTTTTAGTCTCTATACTCAAGTTATTGATTAATCGATTACTAAGTTAGTTGATGATAATTTCGATAATCGATTAATTAAATTGTTTGAGCTAAGTTGAGCCTAGGCCAATAGAACCAATGAAAAAGGCTATAAATCACTGGCCTCTACCAGAGTCCTGCACAGGTCTGATTTTTCAAAACTGTATCCAGCCGCAGCCGTAGAGTCCAGAACCGAGACCCGACCTGTTACCCACAATTATCCCCGGCCAGGAGAGGACGGACCGGGAAATAATAAAGTGCAACCCGACCCGTGATCACAGAGTGTATACACAGCCATTTATAATAACAGAGGCAGTAAAGAACATTGCCTCACGCCAACATCCAGTGTGCGCTGTGATCACAGATTAGTAGCTGTGAATTGGCCAAAGTAAGGTTTAATTAATAAATAAAGTTAATAAATAGGAAAATAGAAAAAAAGTTTCACTCATGCTGTAACTCTGCATGATACCTGTTCGCATGTTGTTCAGTTATACCCTAGACCCCACCTGTGAAATAATATGTTTTTATTTCTACCCGTAGATGTACGTTTTATACGGGTACCTGACCCGGTGCAGGTCTCTGGCCTCAACCCCATGTCCAGCTAGAGAAGTTGGTCAGTATTGATTCTAATCAACAATGGATCAGAACTGTTTTGACATATATGTTGTGGTAAAAACCTTTACAAAGTGAATGTTTAAAAGGAGGCTGATCATATAGCTAGTTTAATGTGTAGAGATAATAACCGAGTTAGTATAGAAAAAGAAAAACATGGCCACCTTTCTCCACCTGATTTTTTAAACCTGTTTTGATTTGCTGTGCGGGATTTTCCTCTATCTGGGTACTAGACCGAGGTCCTCGGGACATGCAGCCTGCTCTACCCAGTTTATTTACTCTGATCAGCTTTAATGAACATGACAATACTCGTCTAACAAACCCTTCTCTGCTCTTCTCCTCTGTATACCCTTTATCCTGGACTGAGCATCCTTTTCTTGTGCTGACAAATGTCTGTGGCCTCAGGGTTTATGTAAGGTATTCAAAGGCAGCTTTTTATTTGGCAGGTGAATTTGAGTGGATGGAAAAGTAGTCATGATTTCTGAATAAAAGAAAAGGTTGGTGGTTATGTTAGGCTTCTGGATGCAATATTTGTGCACACATATTTTTTAAATACTGTCAACTATGTGGAGTAACAAACAAAAAGTTGGGGTTTTCAAGCTCATGAATCTTATTTAATCCTCATTAATGTCCTACTGGGTCTGGTTTTACAAAACCAAGTCTGTCTGTACAATTGGTTGAGTCCAGACTTCTAAAATAGTCTTCCTTTTTTAGCTATCAATTAAGAGCATATTTGAGCTTTTGTGTTGGATTTGTTTGGTGAATTTTAACAAGAGAAAAAAAAGCTTTAAAAATTGCTCTAATCCTTTCCTATTGTTAAAGGTCCTGCTGTGAGGCCTCAAGTCCAACTGGACTATGAGAAGTCAACAACCTTTTCTCTGCATGCAGACAAACCAGACAGACTTTACTGTAGACTCTGCTCTTTAGTCTGGATGAGATCTGTAATCTCCTCTAAATAAATTTACTGGAAGTGGGTGGAAAATACAGTAGTCTGACTGTCTGCCACCAAACTGGACAGGGAACGGCCACACAACTCAGATTTCATTCAAATCATTGTTTAGCTTTGGGGAACTGCATCATTATATGTATTATAGTTAAATGTCAAAATAAAAATACGCTAACATAGGAGCAGCAATATGTTTGTGTCCTCGAGTGGCAAAGAGGTTTAAGAATACTTTTCAGGCGGCGATTTGCACTGATCATATCGTGTTTGATTGTCAGAAACACCCACAGACTGTAGGGTTGAAGTGAGACAGAGACAGCAAGGTTGCAATATTCACTTTTATACCAGTCCCTGTGGTCTGAACAGCTTTCAGTTGACAGGAACTAGTACAAGGTGACATGTTTGTTCTTTCTCAACAGCATATAGCCTAAACACCACCTACCCTATAACAAGCTGTTGATTTAAAACCAATGATGAGGGTAACATTATTTTCCTCTTTTAAAAGCTAAAGCTTTAGATCTTTATTTTGAAATCAAATCCCAGTTAAATAAGTAAGAAAATATAAATTAATAAAGAATAATACTAATAAGCAGTAGCTATAGTTCAGATGTTTCACTGTGTCAAAGATGTGGCTTTGTGGCTTTTCTAGTCGTTTCAGAGCCTTAACGATCATACAGTGCAGTTAGTCTTTCCATGCTTCACCAGAAGTTACAAATAAAATTCAGTGCTGCAGAAAACTGTCCCTAAATCAAACTTTAACACAATTTTATTTAAAAAAATACCGTGGAAAATAAATGGAAATAAGGAGAGCCATGGATAGAGCCAAAAAGTTAAAAAATAAAATAAACTCAACATAAAAGCAAATATGTGCTTTTAAAAAGTTTTAGAAATAGACATGTAAGTTGGCTGCAGATCTTTGCAGAACAGGAATGGCAAAACAGAAGGCCTGGTACAATATTATCCATACTAAAGGGTAAAAGGTCAGCTAACCAAAGAGAAGAAATTGGCACTTAAAGCTGTAAAAGCCTCAGAATGTAGAGCAGTGCTTGGCGGTTTAAAGACTTAATTCCTAATTTTGAGACCTTAAAAAGGGGATCCTAAAATGGATTGGCTGCAGTGAAGTGAACCCAAACTGGTCAAATCTGCTTAAACGTGTACGTTTCCTTTTAAGAGAACCATTTACAGAATTGTGATTAAAGACCCGCTGACACCAAAATAAAGCGTGTTACAGTAGTCCAGCCGTGTGGTCACAAAGGCATAGATTACTGACTGTAAGTGCTTTATCTTGGCCGGCGAACGAAACCCTAAAGATGCTGGCTATGCAACAGCTTTGATATGACTGTTGAATGTGAGCCAATCCTCCATTTAAAAACTAAGAATTGTGGCTATCTGCTTCAGAAACTGGCCTAGACACTTCAGGTCCAAACATAGGCCCTGCTGATGTTTAATTGGATACCACAGCTCCTGTCTTTTTGTTGCTGTTGTTGTGCAAATGTAAAAAATGTAAGGCCGTCTACCACTTCAAATCATTAAAAAAAATATCGTTCACATCAAAATACATCGCTCTCTCTAGTCGAGTCACTTGGATTCAATGTGAACCATTAGACTGCAGACATTAATCTTAACCAGGTGAAATGACTAAAACTGGTAAAGTGGGAGAAGATGAATGCTAGACTGTCGGCTTCAAAACACCAAACACTGCAACAACAACGTTAGCCCAAATAATCTACAAAACAGCAGCTTAAATAACTTCAGTAGCTACTGGAGAGTTTTGTTTTTTTGTTGTTGCTTTTTTATTTTTTTGTTTTTAGAAAAAGCCTTCTGTGGATATAATGCCAAAACATCCCATTAACCTTGAAATGAGACTTAACAGGGACTAAAATTATTACATTTCAATTACTGAAATAATCGTAACTAATTTAGTAATCGATTAAACGTTAACTGGAGCAGAGACTCCAAAACATGCCTTTAGCCAACAGAGCAACCCACTTAGAGCAGGAATTACGCCAAAATTGCAAAAACATATATTAATATTTTGCATTTAAGATAAAATGTATATATATATATATATATATATATATATATATATATATATATATATATTTTGATAGGTCAATATGCTCTATCCAGAACTCCTGAAGAGGGAAAGTTAAATATATATATATATATATATATTAGGGGTGGAACGGTTCACAAAATCTATGGTTCGGTTCCATTCAGGTTTCGTGGTCACGGTTTTCGGTTTGGTTCGATTCGGTATATGTTGATTGTTACACCGAAATCCCATAAAAATTTATGAAATTTATGAAAAAATCCCCCAAAAAATAATGGATTGTAATTATTTTAAATGATCCGCGGAAACCCTGGATCATTTCCGTATGTTTTGCTGCTTTGAATTTAATCATCTCGGAAAGAACAGGAGTTGGAAGACGCTCCAGCAGCACTTTATAGGTCTGCTGTATGGGACCACTTTGCATTTAGAGTGACCTACGATGACGGCGGAAAGAAAGTTGTGGATAAAAGTGCAACAGTGTGCAAGCATTGTGCAACACGTTTTGTTTATGCTAACAGCAACATGACCAACATGTCAGGCTAACCCCGAAATCCCTCATACTCCGTCAGCGCTCCGCTCCGCCCCGCTGCGATCCAGACCGCCTGCACAAAGCAAAGCCTACAGCCACTGTGGCTCCCATCCGCTCCCCTCTGAATCCCTTGGAGATCGTAGAGGGCATTCGCGAGATGATTAAATTCAAAGCAGCAAAACATGCGGAAATGATCCAGGGTTTCTGCGGATCAATAAAAATAATTACAATTCAATAATTTATTTGAATTTTTTTCATTAATTTTTATAATTTTTTTTATTTTTCGGTGTAACAATAAACATATACCGAACCGAACTGAAAACCGTGACCACGAAACCGTGAACCGAACCGAACCGTGGATTTTGTGAACCATTCCACCCCTAATATATATATATATATATATATATATATATATATATATATATTATCTTCGTCTTTGTGGATATAGATGATAAGGACAGACAGAAGCCTGTGATTCAAACTTAGTTCCAAATACTCAGAGTTAAATGTAACAGGTGTTATACAACTATACCATTCCTTTTGGGTCATAAAACATTATCTAACAAAATAACCCTACAAATAGAAAAACAATACACAGAATTAATCAGTAGCTATGTGCATAACTTGTGGTTCATGCTAGAAGCAGCATGCCCTGTTCCCTCAGTTAAGGACTGGCCAGAGGGTGTTGATTGAAAGTGCAAGGATTAGAGACAGGTAGTGATTTTAAAAAGCCAGACCTTGCACTAGGACTGTGGTTATGGAGGATTCAGGGTTGTAAACTCCGAAACTAAAACTTCAGACCACAGAAGAAATACAAGTATTTAAGAAAATCTTTTAATAGTAAACCATCCAAATATAAAGAAGGAAACACAGGAGCAAGAGACAAATAAAAAAAAAAGAATGTATCATTTTAAACAGTGTTAAAAAAAAGTCTAAGTTTGCCACAATATTACAACTTTTGTTGCAAATAATAATTTTTTTAGACAGCGCAGTCACCACACCATCAAACAGGGGGAACATCTATCTGTTTGCTGATTCCTGTTGCCTGTTCAACTGACCCTGGCTGACCTAGAATTTTTTTCATTTTTATATACAGTTACGGCACCGATGTAACATGAAAATCATTAGCAGTGGGGTTTTTTTTTGTTTGTTTGTTTTTTTAGTTTTTGCTGCACTAGTGGCTCGATTTTTCGACAGCAGGCTGACAGGAAAGGGTGTATAAGAGAAACATGCGGGAAAGGATCACAGGCCGGATTCAAACCCGTATCAGCTGCATCGAGGACTAAGGCCTTCGTACATGGGTTGTGCGCACTAACCGCTGCACCACATGCACTCCCATCATCAGCAGTGTTTCCACCACAATTCACCCAGTACCACTAGAGGCCTGGAGCTGCAGCTTGAGGTTTGCATCCAGTGGTAATTCTACCTGTCCAGTATCCAGTAGCAGGAGCTGCAGTATTGCGGCAGGAGGTGAATTTGTTTGTTAATTTGCTCCTGAACGCTCCTCTACTTAAAGCCGTAGGGACACGGCTGTTCCAACCATTTTTCCCCGAGTGGTGCACGACTTTACACGAGTGAATAAAGTGAATGTGATTGGTCTTTTATCAAGGGGGAGGGATTGTTGTGGCGGAAGATTCGCAAGAAAGTTTGATTGTTGCCGGTTTCTCGGAAGCATCTTGCTAACCAGTTAGTTGGTTCCCAAGTACCCCATTTACCCTAACCTTAAAAAACCGATACATGCCGAGACCGGTCCGAGCTCGGTTCTGACGACCGTTTACACATCACGCTATCTCGGTTCCTTGACTCCTCGCCTCCTAGTGACGATCTGCGGTATTACTGCCAGTATTGAAGGAGAAAATCAAGCAGTTGGTGGCGGTATTGCCCCAAAAGCTGTTTGCCAACTGCCATAAAACAAAAGAAGAAGAGGATTTCGAGAAAATTTCGATTGTTGTTTATAGTTGTTGTTCTTCTTCTGTTTTGTGTTGGTTGGCAAGCAACTTCCGGAGGGGCATTACCGCCAACTACTGGAATGGAGTGTGAATCGGGATGTGCAGCCAGACGGAGATGACGCGTTCTGCTCATGCGCTCCTGTTATCAGAGAACCAAGCCAGGGAAAAAACAAGCCTACTCCACCTCTGGAACTGGTCTGCAGTTAGGGCGGTCCGGTTGTGTCTAGCTCGGTTCAGTTTAGTTTGCTTTCCATTTACACACGATAAGTTATCTCAGTTACTGAGCTCGGGCCGGTCTCGGCACGGTTTTTCAAGGGTAGTGTAAATGGGGTATATGGGAAGTGTAAAAGTAGCTTGACTCTGAAATAGCCTCGTAACCCGTCCCATTTTAATTTATCTGAATTACCAGCTTTCTCACTTGTTTCTGAATATCTTTGGATCTTAGCATGATGTGTAGCTTTTAAGGATCTTTTCGTGTACTTCCTTTAGTGAGGCAGGTGTGGAAGAGAAAGTGAACTCAGTCTTGGTAAACCCAATGTCTGATTTAATGGGATTAACTTCATGTAGGATTAGAATTTTGTTCCTTGGCAACATACGTGATAGTCAGTCTTACATCTACTACATTAAGTGTTTGTAGGCAAGGATTTGCATTTCAACTCTGTTATTGTCTTCAAAATCCAACACAGAACAGTGTTTTTAGGAATTAGGAATTTGAGCATCGACAAGCAGGAAATTGGAACGCCGTCACCTTGGAGATCAAATCCCGCTACATTCACAGTTACTGGAAATCAAATGCTACATGTCTACATTCATACAAAAAATGTTAGGTCTTTGTTCGTGGAAAGATTATTACGCTAGGAGAGAGGTGGCTCATGTAATGTACCATTGCCTCAGAGGTTGGAAGTAGTGAAACAGAAAGTTTTCATTTCTTTTAAAAATTAAATCAAGATGTTATAGGACAAAAATCCAGAGGGAGACCTGGGCAGAGCTGGAGATTCTCAGGGAGGTTTGGATCCTTATTCCAAACCTATCCCTTAAAGCAGTCCTGTAAGCATAAGATCATGCAGCATCTGTGAGAGGAGGACGTGAAGAATAACAACATTTAAAGGCCTCACATTTGCCTCTGTGGGGTTGGTGAGGGAGCACCAAATAAGGGGGCATGAAAAGTGAAAGAAAGCTCTAGTCCCTGACATTATCTGACAAGTTCAAAATCTAAATCCTCTTCAAACTTTATGGGATGGAGGGCAAGCTACACAGAGGGGTTTCAGATTGAGGATTAAAACAATCCGTTACAAATTAAACAACATTCCCAACAGTCCACTGAAATAACGCTTGTTTAGGTTGCATAAATTATTTTTTTTCAAGTAAGTAAAATCCTTTCAGACCTCTGTTTCTTTTACGACTATGAGCTTTAACTTTCAATTGTTCATTTCAATAAGAAATCCTTTACTGTTCTTATCTCTATAGGTAGTCATACTGCCTCTATTTTTCATCTCCAGCTGCAGGAGGGTACATATTACAATCTGAAAATCAAAGCTCTGTGGTACACACCGAAAGGCTATTTGAATTTTATTAGGAAGTTGGACTTTTATGGGTAAAACCTCAGCCAATTACCAAGACCAGAACCCCTTTGAAGGCCACCTTTCACCCCTGGGAGCTTAAGATGCCAATAAAATTTCCTTTTCCAAACACAAGCACACTATCACACTTCAAGACAGCAGCACTCACCTGTACAGTAGAGCTGATTTCAGCAGCAAACCCTCCTGTAACCGGTGCTTCGTGACTGATGAGCAAACGGCCGGTTTTCACCACCGACTGGAAGCAAGAGAGACAAATGAATGGAAATTAATTATAGAAGTCTCTACCTCATATGAAAAAGCCCCCTTCTTATCATCTCATACATGCAAAGCAATGATAAGGTCATTTTTCACTTAAACATACAGATCTTTTTCCAGTCAGTGCCAGTATCAGGTCATGGTAACCAAAACAAACATTGATGCCGATACCTCGATTAAGTGAAAATGAGACCAAGTTGGCCATTTCGCAAATACATTTTATTATCTAAATCATACTATATCCAAAAAATAAATAAAAATAAAGATTGCAACAAAGCTGCAATCTTTTTGAGGTTTGTCCCCTATTATAAATAATGTTGGATTTGTAAAGGGAGATGCTTTTACTCGAAACTCAAGTTTAAGGACATTAAATAACCACATGAGTAATTCTGGACGAGGCCGGAATCATCCAAAACTTTACTTGGCTGTGTAACAAGTATTGGAAATCCTTATAGAGAAATTCCTAATTAGGAGTTAAAAGAAAACTATTTCAAATGTACATTTCTACTCCAAAGTGTTTGTTATTACGATAGTAAGCGATTGCCTCAAGAAGTGTCCATAGTTGAGACTTTGAAGGTAGTACACGGCTGTTAACACGTAGGGGTTGTTCACACATTTCTCTCTGTGGCATTCTATATCTGTCAACTTCCCTCAAGGTATGCTTGTGTTGTGCTGAGTGTGTTATTGCAAGCAGAAACTGAACATGACACAACACGATGAGCTGAGCTGCTGATTTAGGCTGGTACACGGGGCCAACTGGACATAAGAGCTTACCACCTCCCAAGCATTTGTATATGGGTTTTCTGTAACCTGAAATTACTGCAGAGGGATGCCTCCGCCCTACCCGTTATCTACCACAGCATAAAACCAATACCATACTATAATCTTATCCAGTGGCTACTAGTCCAAACCAAAGCTATGTCGGTTCTCTGCAGCTTCAGCAAACCTTTTCTCTACTCTACTCAGCTGGACTAGCTGGATTTATTTTAGCAAAAAACAAACAAAACAAAAAAAACGTGTACCATGCTGATAATAACAAATATACACACACATTTAAATACTAGGGCTGGGCAATTCATAAAAATGCAATTTTCAAATCACAGAGGCATTCATTTTAGGCACATTACTTTTAACAAGAGTGAGTCGCAAAATTTCTCCTTCCAGCCACTTAGGTGGGAGTAATATACTTTAAGTGGGTTTTCCATCAAATAGAAGGGAAGAGACACTTGCAGTTGCACAACAATACATGCATAATAGCAGAACTTTTTCACACAAAAGTTACAGTAAAGTCGTATCTATGCAGTGAAACATCCACATCTATCTGTGTGTGAAGGGGTGCATGCATATATATATATATATATATATATATATATATATATATATATATATATATATATATATATATATATATATATATATATATATATATATATATATATATATATTCTAACAGTTTATTCTTGTTATTTAAGGTAAATGCTTAAGTTTATGTGTAAAAGAGAAAATGTAATTAAGCTCAGAAAAAACTTTCTGATATAAAATAGAACTTTTCTTTCCAATACTGTTTTTGTAACCTAATAAAAGACACCAGATCATTAATCTAAGCTTAGAAACTTATGCATTCATAACCTTATTAAATAGAGGAAGGAATAATGAAGCCAATTCAGTCATTAAAAATATAAATATAAGTCTAGGTCTATAATTGTGTTTTGTTGAAAACCAGTTGCGATCACACAAGGTGTCTTTGTTTTGCCTCTTAATTGCCTACAGCTGTCAGCTTTCACTAAAACCATCCCAAATCCTATAGATTCTCTCCAAAACTTAATGAAGAAATTTTCTAGTTAAAGAAGTTGTATTTTACATCAGTGATACTTACTGCACAAATGATGAGGATGCACACCTGAGAATCACTGAACAAATGATAGAGCAACAAAAACAGGCCTAAAACCGCCCGTAAACAATGTAGGCTTTGCAAAATAGATGAAAATGTGGGATACAAAGTAACAGAGCCAGGAAATCCGCCTCTAAAATGTATCAAATTGGCTTGATAAGATTTTCAAGGCTTGAAACTCTGAAACACCTGGAGAAGACCCTGGGAAATGCTAGCTGTAGCTGGGTTTTGACAGCTGGCTGGTCCCCCCCCCACACAGGGCCAAAAGCCTTGCTAGAGGGGAAATAAGGCAGGTGAGAGACCTTTATTTGGGAGAGGAGAAGGATTTGCAGAGAAGCTTAGTGTCCAGTGGACCTTGAGACAAGAGAATGGGGACGTCTCCTACGAAAGAACTGTTCACTGGGAAGGAAATGTGGATGAAAACTATGTGGTGGTCTCAAAGAGGCAACAAAATAAGCAATTGCTGGCTCAAAGGCTCTGCAGGGCTGAAAAATAGGATTTAATAGTAGATCAGAAAGTTAAATTCATTCAAAACGGTTATCCTCTTCCTAAGACGGGCTTGGAGGAGAAATACAGAGATGATGACACACAGAAACTGTGTCGTTTACCGATGGCAGCAGGAAGCTGTGTAAAAGTGAAGCCCAGTCGGCGATGGATGAAAATGGATGACCTGTGTGAAAGCAGATAGTGAAGTCAGGCTGAAGGTCCTAGAGGGCACAAAATGGGAATAACTGTATAGGATATCATACAGTCTGGGAATTCTGGGAAATGCTGTCCCTTATAACTAAACAGACACACAGGTCCCCTTGTTGCTGTATGGTCATTTTAGCTCCAATCTAATGGGGAGATTCACCTATCCCCCTCATTCTGTTAATATATCTGTTCATATTTCCAAGGGTCTATGCCGCGGAGTAGCCTTTTATTTTGTGTAAAAACTCCAGTAAGCCGTATCCAAAGCCCAGCTGGCTGGAGTAGGATAAGTCGGTGTGAGTGGCTGGGCTGTTCACAGCTGGCTGTCTAACCATTGGCTGATTTGACACAGGAATGGGTGAGGGTTAAATAGGGTCAAAGATAGCAGGTTGATCTAGATAGAAGTCCTTGGATCGGGTGCTAAAGAGTTAAACCATAGTGAGCCATTTAAATTTAGGTGAGCAACCACCACAAGCTTCTCCATTCCTCAAAGGTCCCAAACCAAATTGCTATTGTAAGTATATAAGCTGCTGAGAACAGGCATCAGATATAGAATTGGTAGTTAAGTGGGACTTCCACACACACACAGGCATGCTGGGGCCTCTTCTTGATGGTAAACTGGCATATGGTTTTACTGCTGAGGTCACCAGTTTGGCTGTAAAGCTTTAAACAACTGTCTGTAACAGTGACTCAGTCCCTCACTTGAACAAGAGACTGGAAGAGTTAGAACTGGATTACTAAAGTCAACATCCTTTATGCAAAACATTGGGGTATCTGAGGTGCAGAAAGATTCTTGATAGCAAAATTGACTGTCAAATGCATCTCCTGCCAAGCCTGCATATTAAGCAACTCACCACCATCAGGAGGTGAAAGAGTTCAACCGAAAACTCTTATCATATGACACCATCTTCAGGAATGTGAAAGTTAATAACAGTGAAAGACAATGACAACAAATGACAATCTGTTCAGTGAGGAGGAATCAAGCAGGGAGCTGCGAGTTGGGCGATGTTGTGATATGACATGTTGCTGTAAAGTTTGCCTCAGCTCTATGACTCATAAGAGTCAGGTGCATAAACAGCAGCTTTCCAGTCTTCCTACTCCACCCTAATGATGAACCCGATCCCCATCTTAGGCAAACGTGTACACAAAAGCTGTTGACATCCAGCTTACACTGAGACACGAGCACTGCCAGCATGTCTCTGTGGGTCCACTCCCTGAGGAGACATCCTTCATCGCTGCATGAGAGCAATCTTCAGATGCTTTTCTTTCATACTGCAGGGCAGCGTTTAGCGAACCGTGACCCAGAACTATTTAAACACATTGCAGATTTAGTTAGAAAGCTATCCCGATCAAATCAAGATGACGGTTTCTGATGGGAAATGAAGCCAGCATCACTCAATATATTAAAAGAGAAAAACAGCAAATAGCATGTTGATAAATATTTACCAACATCCTCATAATCCAAAGGGAAATCTTTATGGCTATACAGCAACCAGAGGCTTCTCATGATTGGTGAACAGCCTTTTGCATGTTTCCACAGGTATTGTCATCATTTATCTTGAGTGATGAGTAGGATGCCTTCGAGGTTGGAAGGCATCCTTACAATCACAGGGGTATGGAAAAAAAATTGACTGCATACTGAAAGGTATTTAAGTTTAAATATGGAAAAACCTTTAAAAACAACTTGTTTTAAACACAATCTTGATGACTAAAGCTTTATTTACACTACCCTTTTGAAACCGTGCTGAGGTCGGTCCGAACAAGGTAACCAACAAAACTGTTGAGTGTAAATGGCACGCACAACTGATCCGGACCATGCCAGACACAACTGAACCACACTAAAGGGCTGGTTATGGTTATGTTCCCCTCAGCAGTGTCGCAGTGAGCTTGTCGCAGATATTTTTTATATTTGCCCAATACTGAAGCGCGGTCTACGCTATGTTATTCCACAGCACAACGCAAGAGGGACAATCAAGAACTAGCTTTGGGTCTAGAGACGGCCGAGGTGGTGAGGAAGTGGAAAACGTAAGGGGTATGTTTTTACGACAATGGAGGGACATGAGGGCAAAATAGAGCAGGAATCCAGGTGGAAACAGGGTCCCAGTGTTCTCGCGCACCTCCCTCTTCTAACTGGTCAGACTTCAGACAATGGTGGTCATACAGATAAAACACGCCGGAAGGTACCAAACGGGAAATTCGCATAGTGTAGAGCAGTTATAGATTTGACCAATCAGAGGCCTCCAGTCTGCGGCGACCTACAATTTTGGAGAGGTGCAGCATAGTGTCTGCGGAAGGGGCGGGGGCATATCTGCGTTAACTGCGAAACTCATGCAGACGACCTGGAGTATAAACCAGCCCAAAATGGTACCAGTTCATCAGTAGGGCTCGGCACGGTTCAGTTCAGGCTCGGTTCTCTGATAACAAAGAGCGCATGAGAGACTGCCTTATCTCTTTACAGTCAGCCTCATGAAATTGCAGACATTCATAAAAATACAAGCTTCCCTACCATGCCACACGATTTCCAGTGATGATTCTGCTTAGCATTGTGATGAGCCTCAACATCTGTCATTGTTTCCTGTGTCTGTAAGCCCTGATTAGACTATCGTTTGTCGTATCCACTTCCCAAAAGCTGAATATGTCAAGTAAATTCACAAAGGCTGCCTTCTTCGCCTGGGTCTCTGCAAACTTTTTGAATGATACGGGCTGTCAGGTCCCTGTATGGCCGGTGTCAGAGTCTGGTCTGCATTGCCGGCAGTAAGTCGGGCTCGTTTCCAGTGAGAGTTGGACTCTGCCAGGGCTGCCCTTTGTCATCGATTCTGTTTATTACCTTCATGGACAGAATTTCTAGGCGCAGCCAAGGTGTTGAGGGGATCCGTTTTGGTGGCCTTAAGATTGCGTCTCTGCTTTTTGCAGATGATGTGGTCCTATTGGCTTCATCAGGTCGTGATCTGCAGCTCTCGCTGGATCGGTTCACAGCCGAGTGTGAAGCGGCCGGGATGGGGATCAGTGCCTCCAAATCCGAGGCCATGGTCTTGAGCCGGAAAAGGGTAGAGTGCCTTCTCTGGGTCAGGGGGGGTGTCCTGCCCAAGAGGAGGAGTTTAAATATCTTGGGATCTTGTTCCCGAATGAGGGAAGAAGGGAGCGGGAGATCGACAGGCGGATTGGTGCAGTGTCTGCCGTGAAGCGGGCGCTGTACCGGTCCGTCGTGGTGAAGAGAGAGCTGAGTCAAAAAGCGAAGCTCTCGATTTACCGGTCGATCTACGTTCCTACCCTCATCTATGGTCATGAACTCTGGGTCATGACCGAAAGAACGAGATTGCGGATACAAGCGGCCGAAATGGGTTTCCTCCGTAGGGTGGCTGGGCTCTCCTTTAGAGATAGGGTGGGAAGCTCGGTCATCCGGGAGGGACTTGGAGTAGAGCTGCTGCTCCTCCATGTCGAGAGGAGCCAGTTGAGGTGGCTTGGGCATCTGTTTAGGATGCCTCCTGGACGCCTCCCTGGTGAGGTGTTCCGGGCACGTCCCACCGGGGGGAGGCCCCGGGGAAGACCCAGGACACACTGGAGAGCCTATGTTTCTCGGCTGGCCTGGGAACGCCTTGGGGTTCCTCCTGAAGAGCTGGAAGAACTGGCTGGGGAGAGGGAAGTCTGGGCCTCCCTCCTTAAGCTGCTGCCCCCGCGACCCGACCCCGGATAAGCGGAGGAAGATGGATGGATGGATGGAGGGGCGCTGCCATATTGATTTGCTTGTTTCCCTCTAGAAAGCAGTAGTACCGTAGATCGTCACTAGGAGGCGAGGAACCGTGCTAGCGGTGGGTAAATGGTTGTAACGAACCAAGCTCGGTGTGGAACGGTTTTCAAGGTAGTGTAAATGGGGCTTAAACTCAGTCCATGCTAACTAAGACAATGCTAACTAGACTAGGCACAATAAAAGCTCATAATCATATTTGAAACTTAGTTTTCACCAAAACTCTGAATGCATTTAACAAGTTGGTGTTACTGCTCAGAATACATTTAACAAAAAGTAATATTTTTGACCATTTAAATTTTTATTTTAACAAAAAGTCAATGACAGCTTTCTGTAAAAGGGCTGCATGTTGCCTTGAATTGTATCATGATTCAAAGTAACCTGAAAGGTTTAAGTAAATCTTTCCTGGATTAGAAAATTTTAGCAATATTTAGATATTGTGATCAGATTGTGATTATAACAAAAAGGATCTCCAATAATCTTAACTCCTTTTTCTGGACTGATATTCTTTGCTAAAGGATTTGAAGACATTTGTAAAATAAAAGAAGGCTACTTCTGGCTTCATGGTCTGAGCTTTACATTTTTCTTTTACATAATTTTTCTCCCAAAGTCACCATACTACTGAATTTAGAGTAAGATTGACTCTTTTTTTTATCTTTCTTCATTATGCAGTCTTTCATATAAATACACATTTGCAAAATAAACAATACTGCAAAAATCCAAGGTTTACGAATAGCTTTGCAAAGCATTATAATCTTAACTTAAATGTACCATGTTTATTTCATTTAACTAATCCAAAAAAATTTATAAATAGGCACTGAATGAAATACAGGTAGATGCTTTTGCTTTTAAATCTAACAGCAGACTAACCATCAGAGCTTTAGCAGCTCCATTTTAAATCTTAACCCTTCCTTTAACCGAGTTTCTTCCGGTTGCTGGATGAGCTTGAAGGAGTCCTAAGCGCCCACACGTCCCAAAATGTGACAGGTTTTCTCCCCGTAAATCAAGTCCTCTTAATAGCCCATCACAGGCACCTTTCATAACAAAACAAACTCAAAGCAGGGGTAAAGCCAAGACTTTTACGATTGCTATGGAGCCACAGGAAGTACGTTGGACAGTGTAAGGAGATGATAAGTTACAACCATCTGAGGGGAGAAATTATACGCCTTTGGTGAAGGGAGGACAGTTAAAAATGCCATGAATCTTCTGATATAACTTTAGGGAGACGTGCTTGCAAAGAGCACGTTTTTGTTATGGTTAAACCCAGGACGTCGTCCTGATCTGTTTATTACCAGGCAGCTCATGATTGGCCAAACAAGGACATCTCAGATCAAAATCGAAGCAGCAAAAGTGGAAAGTCTGAAGCAATAAAAACTGCATAAACATCATACGAGGGTATGAGCCGTGTTTTAATTCTAAACACTCTCAAGCTTCAAAGAAAGACGATCTATCTCTAAAAGAGCTAGCTTATAAATGAGTAAACTTATCATTTTACTAGAAGAGTTTCCCAGACAATAATTATATGATAAAACAGGGATACACACCCGGAGCCTTGCCTGATTTAAGTGGCAGCATGGAAACTTTGGCTGGGCAGAAAGATCAGCTAAGTTTCACACAGGAAATTTAGCTGTTGAAGTGGCTTTCCCCTTTGTTATTTTTAGGCCTTTTGTTATAAAAATAATATTTTTCATATTTACTCTGTTCAACAGATCAATTTGTGTTGACCAGATGAGGAATTCTGCTCTCTGGTCCTGCACTGGTTAGAGTCTAATCCTGGGCTCCTGGTTGGTGGCTGCTGATGGTAGTTGGGCAGGGCAACAGCTCTGGTGGCCACAGCTTTACTACTCATTGTGCTGGAGGGCTGTTATTTGATTCCAGAGTCATTCCACTGGCTGCAGAAGAAATGTCATGTTTACTGCCGTTCCCATACACACCCAAACCTAATGAGCAGCGTGGAACTCTGCTCGTGCTCTCCAGAACAGTCTCTGATGTACGGCTCCTTCCTGCCGGGTCTCATTTAATTTCTGTCACCCATTTTTTTCCCCCCCCATGGCCCTGCTGTGAATCGCTGACTTCCAGCAAGTTAAACCACTCAGTTTTTATGAAGCCTGTTTTCCCAGCCGCTACACTCATCCCATGATGGGGGGGCTGGCCTGGCATGGCCTCACAGAATAAGGTTAGCACCATTACTCTACCTCTGCATTTACAGGCAGAGTCTTTGCCAAAACGTAATGACCGATGGATGGCCCCCACAGAGACACACATACATCACACTATAAGAGTGCTTTTATGAAGCTAAATTTTTTTCCACCTCCCAATCCCAAACCTCAGAGGATTTCACTAGGATTTAAGATTTTAACCAACATAGTGGAGCTTACTAGTGAGAAGTGTGAAAGAATTTGATTCGTATCACCATAGAATTGATCTCAATACATTAACAAAGACAACATAGTGATTTTTAGTAAATTACAGCTCAGGAAAACCTTGTAAGATCCTGTTGTTAATCTGCTGCGACTGGTTTAGACCAGCAATGCGCTGCCAGCTTGTGGCTGAGGGTTTGAGAGTTATATAAAAGAGGAGAATGAAATGGATATTTGCTTTTGCATATTTTTTACACTTTAAGATCCGTTTGGCCATATTTTTAATCAATACCAATATTGTCTAATAAAATATTATGATACTGATATTTTGAATTTATAAAATTTAATTAAAGCTACAGTGTGTAATAATTACAGGGATATACGGTCAGAAATGTAATATATTATACATAACTATGTTATTTATCATCATCTCCGAGCTCAGCCTTTTAAACTTAATATTTGCGTTGCCTTAGAATTCGTTATTTATAATTACATAGGAGCGGGTCTCGCAGCCATGGAGGCAGACATCTTTGCGCTACGGCAGCACAGAGCCAACAAACTAGCGATTGGGAGATCGCCCATTACACTCGAAAGTAACTACGGCAAGTTGAGAGAGATGGACTGAACACACAGACTAATGAAATACTATCTGTAAAATTATCTATGTAAACAAACCTCATCACCTGAGAAGGTAGGTGATGCGGACGTCGTGGAAGACATTTTGTCCCGTAACGCTCGCCGTACTGTTGGGGGGGGAGAAGCGGTGGGGGGGAGATGTTCATGTTGCTGCGGTCTGCAGTCTGGACGTTAGATGTCGCTGAAAATTACACACTGTAGCTTTAACAGAAATATTGCGATGTTTGACAGATTTCATTTTGCTGTACGCCTCTAGCAGAGCTCAACTATGATTGGAAACAATTGTAATATGTTCAAAAATATGAAATCTGAAAGGATTGTTTCAAATATAAGCTGTAGACTATGGTTGTGGGAAAAAAAAATATTTGGAGATACATTGTGATTTTCGGCAGCCCAATATAATATTCTTCCAGGTCCTAACATCGATTTAAAAACAAAATTTTTACCTAAAACAATGAGGGAAAATGCGCTACATCTGAAACACCACTATAGCAGATAACGCCTGTAGCGCCTGTAGTTTAGGCAGTCAAAGTGGAAGTAGACGGACTCAAACCCTAAACATTATGGATACCAAAATAACTAAACGATCTTCAATTCAATTCAGTTTATTTATATAGCGCCAAATTCACAACACATGTCATCTCAAGGCACTTCACAGTTCAACCAGATCATACAGTCAAATTGATAAAAAGTTTTCTAAGGAAAACCAGTTGGTTGCATTGACTCATTGACTCAAATACAATCCCTCACACTAAGCATGCTTACTCCCTTTTAACAGGAAGAAACCTCCAGCAGAACCAGGCTCTTCTGATGAACAAATACAAAACTTGTTTTTTTAATCAATACGTTTAATTTTGATAGCTGGGTAAAATATTACAATATAAAGTGATATTGCAATATTATGATAATATCCTGGTGAATTGCATGTACTTATATAGCGCCTTTATTCAAGTTAGGAGACTTGACCAAAGCGCTTTACACTACATTCATTCACCCATTCACGCACACACTCACGGTGGCAAGCTACATTGTAGCTGCCGTACACTGGCACCACCATCAGTAGACAATGCAGGTGAAGTGTCCTACCCAAGGACCCCCGACACTGAAAGTTGGAGCCGGGGCTTGAACCGTCAACCCTTCGATTTCAGGGCAAACTCCTACATCCAACGCCACTGTCGCCCCAGGTCATTCTCAGTCTTCCAGGTCATAGTCATTCCAAGAAAAGAAAGTTAAAAAACAATCCACTTTGTTTCCTGACATTTTGAATAGAAAAAGCTGCCTGTATAGGAAGCGAAACGTCTTCAAACTTGAAAACAAAATCCAGTGGAGTGTTTTTTAGCCCTTTTAACACATAAATATACTTAGAAAAAATATAAAATACTAACTGATTACAAGGACCTCACATACTCCTTGAGTATTTATGGGAAATTACATTCATGCGGATACTCTAGTTCCAATCTAAACCATTCTAGCCTGCCTATGGTGGCTTGGTAACGGTTTGTGTCAAACTGGCAGAGAAATCCCTTTCCGCACGTTTGCTGTGTCCCAAACAGGGCTTGTTTTTGCAAACTGCAAATTGGACTTCTCATGACCTTCTTCATGTCACCTTCGTTTAAAGACTAGATCTGGAGAGCATGACTAATTGTCGTCCTGTCGAGAGATTCTAAGTTTGGAGCTCATACCACGCTAAATTTCCTGTTTCCAGATAATGGTGCTCTTGGAGAAGTTTTCTAACCTATCCCTGCTGCAAACTTTGTCACAGCTTTGTCTCTGACCTGTTTGTCAACAATTTTCTCAAATAAACTTCTGTGGCCTTCACAGAACAAATCTATTTAAACTAAGAATAAATTACACACAGATTAGGAGATACGCTGGTATTAGAGTAAAAGGGACTAAACATAAATGTCATAAATGTTTTTTGATAAGAAACATCTTTCAACCACTTATTTATTTTGTTTACCACTTAAAATCTGAGTAAATATATGTAGGTTGATCCCTTTTTATTAAGAGAAAGTAGAAAAGTTTAAGGGGAATGATAAAATCTGCAAAGTGTTGTTTACACAATATCAAGGCACAGGTTGGCGTGTCCCTTTCAAGAGAAACTGGACAGAAAACAGTATATAAAAACACATTATATTGAAGAGTTAACTGTTGTCTGACAGCTGCAGAGCCAAAAGTAGCTGCTGGGACTAATTTGGATCTGTATTTGTACAATACTAACTCATTCAGGTGACATAAAAGGGAAAAAAACAATGTCTGCTGTGCCGTTTAAGCTCTGTGACTTGTACTGTTGGTTTCTGCACATAAGCAAAGAAAAGACAGCAAATGACTCTTGGCCTTCGCATTTAATACTCTTCTTCCGCCTTCATGCCGTCCATCAATACATGACAGTAACAGAATGTTTAGTTCAGCGCCGCCACGGAGGAGTCGTCCTTGCCGCTAGATCCGCTTGGCTCTGTTTGCCTTCTGTCAACCCTGTAATTGCGCGGCCACAGCAGCGCCCTAACTCATGTGCCACTGTGTGTCCTCCGTGACAAATGAGAGCCAGGATGAGGCTCAGCTACTTGCTGGGCCCCTAAAAGTGGCCCTTTGCCTTTAGTGGGAGAGCAACGACTGTGTGACCAATTTGCTAAGGGAGCTGGCAGCATCAAGGGAGGAATCAAAGTCTATTCTTTATGTGCCAAACAAAACCTTCCTGTCCCATGACAAACGGAGCGACAGATAGTTTGGGTCTGGGAAAGAAAAAAAAAAGACGAGAACAGAGCTAGGTTTGGGCAGCCGGACATCAGGAGACCTCAGACAGAAATGATAAACCTGCAATAAAGATCCAAACTCAGCGCCTTTCTGCATCACAGAGTCCATCCGTGAGCACACATGTATGGCAAAGTGAACAGCCAAGTTGACGACAGCTCTTAGCAAGCATCTCACTGGCTACACAAGTGGGCTAAATGGCAGTAAATGTCCTGAAACTATTTTAGAGGCTTCATGGAGACATGCAGAAAATACAGCGTGGTTTCTGGAGATGTAAGGAGGGTTTCTTACTCAACCAGATAACTTACATAAAATACAGCTGTAAAAGCTTTGATGGAAACAGGCTGGAAATGGTCCAACCAGAGCATAGTGGTAGCCTTTTTTATTTGTGCCGTACAGCCCCAACATACATGCATGCACACATTTGCAGATATAAAAGCAAGCATAGAATAAAAACATGTAAACAGCAAGAAGGAAAGCTTGTTTTTATGAATGTCATTGTTTCTTTTTCTCATCTGTGTCAAGATTTTATTTTATTCATTTGTTTTTATTCAAAAAGCCTAACCAGGGGCTAAGATTAATCTTCTAAGTTGCATCAGTTGCTGAAATGTTACATGTTCAATGTGCCTGTAAAAATAATTAAAGTTATATAAAAAGATATCAATAAACTAGTTCAGGTCTTTAAAAATAAGTCAGCTACATCTGTTTTTCCCACCTCAGTTCAGAATCATCTGCTTCTTTGATTTATACCAAGAGGAATTTTCTGTTGAACTGAATGAAAGAATACAGTGAAATCTGTCATCTGTGGAAAAACCCCAGAAATCTTTTGTCAACACTCTGCTCTAAAACCAGAAAACTCCAACACAGATGATTTTTTTCAACTGTCCTCGGTTTGTAAAGCAAAGTCCTTGTAAACATCAGTGATGATTTATTGCATTTGCTAAATCATGATGCAAATCTCACTGATGACACTTGCTAAGGACTTTGCCTACATGTCAATCTGAGAGATTATGCTAATCTGAGCACTAGGAAGTACCAATAACATCTCACCATGTGCCGCACCTACACATACAAATACATAAACCACTATGGTTTTATATTCATTCAGTGTTTATGTTATTTTTAATTCAGGAAGTTGGTATCTGTTAGATTAGTGATTCATTAATATCACCAACAGGTTAACTATTTAACATTTTAATTCCATCAACATACATTAAAAATCAACCTATGTGTGTAAAGCAGCATGAGCACAATAATAATCCAGTTGCTGATTTTGATTCAAAGTATTATCACTTATTATTGTGTGCAATAGATAAATGAATGTCCATGTGAAGGATTATCCACCTTCCTTGTTGGGGAAATAACTAGTATGTTGTATAGTGATCAAAGCTGCCAATTGTGGGCTTTATTTGAGTTCTACATGGAGCTTTTGTATAAAAAACAAAGATTGTAATTTTCTATGGAGGGGAAGCTGAAAGGCCAACTGCTGAAGAAGGACCTTGGCTGTCCAAGCTGACCAAGTGAGAACATGTGGAATCTGATGTGTTAAACCACACAGGTCTGCAGGAAAAGAAACAAACAGCACCACAGCTTTCTCCTACTTAAGTTCAGCCCCTTAGAAAACAGGAAGGATTGCTTACAGCTGGGATGGGTAAGTGACCGAAACATCAGCATCCCTGAATCAAAATGCAGCTGGTCTGCAATGAGACATATAACCTAGAAATCATTGAAGACTACACTACCCATGGGCATCACAGCTGGTTGTCATGGAGACTAAATGCTGGGATTTTTTCATTTGTATGAAATGACATAAAACTTTTTACTAATGGTAAATAAATAACTCGCATAAATAGCCCATTTTATTTTTTTATTCATGTTAACAGTTTTTCGTCATTTAACTGCAAAGCTTTTAAAATTACATTTTAAAAAATCTGCAGCACCACATAACCGCCTTGAGTTCATTGACCACTTAATTGTCATAATAATTTGACCATAAAAAAGGAATGTGAAAGGTTACCTGGAAGACATTTACAGTTAAAACATACTGCTATTTATGTTGTAATAGTTCAGAAATTAATTTTTATATTAGGGCTGGGCAATGCATTGCATATCCAATATAATTGCAATAAAAAAAAATAACTCAAAATTTTCAAATTGCAGAATCGCTAAGTATTGATCAGATTATATTTCACAAGAATAAGAAACCGAATTTCTCATCTCAGCCATCTAGGTGGCAGTACCACGCTTAAAGGAATAGTACACCCAAAACATGATTAGCCTTCATTTTCTACTCACCCCCATGCTGAACAACACTCTGGAGTACTTTTTTGATATCTCAAATGCATCTGGAGATCTGTGAGGCTTCTTGCTGTCTGCTGACGTTCAAATAATGGAGGTCTGTGGCGCCCGAGGCAGAAAGGTCCATAAAAGTCCACAAAAAACGTGTCAATATTTCTCCATACTGCTCGTCCAATGTATTCCAAGTGTCCTGAGTGGGTAGCGTCCATAATTTACTCGAAACAAAGTCATTTAGAATGTTTTTAGAGCATAAACAGTAGTGTATAGGATTTCCTAAAAGCTCGCGCCTGCGAGTTCACGAGTCTACGGAAACTACGGCAGACCAGCCAGATGAAAGTGCGCATTCAGCGTCTGCTCTTGATAATGCAAGCGTAGAAGAAGAAATTTGCTGTTTACCTGTGCAAAGAAAGAAACAATGAAAGAAAAATGTCTGAGGACTTCAGTGTTGAGGAAGAGCATGAGTTCTTTGCCGAGCTGAATGCTCACTTTCATCTGGTTTGGTCTGCCACGGTTTCCGTAGACTCGTGAACTCGCAGGGGTGCGCTTTTAGGAAATCCTATGCACTACTGTTTATGCTCTAAAAACATTCTAAATGACTTCGTTTCGAGTAAATTATGGACGCTACCCACTCAGGACACTTGGAATACATTGGACGAGCAGTATGGAGGAATATTGACACGTTTTTTGTGGACTTTTATGGACCTTTCTGCCTCGGGCACCATAGACCTCCATTATTTGAATGTCAGCAGACAGTAAGAAGCCTCCCAGATCTCTAGATGCATTTGAGATATCAAAAAAGTACTCCAGAGTGTTGTTCAGCATGGGGGTGAGTAGAAAATGAAGGCTAATCATGTTTTGGGTGTACTATTCCTTTAACCCTTTAAAGCCCGATCCAAGAATAAAACAAAACAGAAAATTAATTTTTTTTGGTTTGAATTCCTTAATTGCGCTTTTAACAAAATATGTAAAAAGAAAAAACAGAAATGCATTTTTGATATTAATAATTTATTACTATGTGATAAGTCAACATTTTTTGTGTAGTCTTCTACTGGCTGTTATCAGGTATATGTGATTGTGTACAATAGGATTTTGAGCAAAGTTTTTACCATTAAATTATGCAAAAGGTGTCAGACGCAAACCATTTCAGAAACCGTATGTATCAAATATGATACATTTGGCATTATAGGGTTAAAGTGGAAGGGATAGTTGAAGCTAGCATCACAATCTGCGCACAGAAGTAAGAATTTCTTTTTCTTTTTTTAAAAGGACACAGTAAAGTCATACAACAATGGATTCTGGACAAGATAGCTTTCGAGCTGATGAAAGAGCTGAGATCCTAGAGTTGTGGTTAGTTTAAAGGAACATCTAAATAATATCAAAGTCGTTGTTTAAAAAAAAAACAACAAATGAAATAAATAGAATCACATTTGGGAGCCAAGAAAGAGAGAGACACTTCTCAGTCTTAAAATAATAACCATTAACAACGCTAACATCGGTTTCACGTCTAAACAGTTCTGCGGCTTGTTCTCTGAGGATTCAGTGCAGATAGGTGACTGTATGGAACATTTATTCAGCAGATGTTCGTAAATGTTTAAGGAAAATATTTTGTAATTGCAAAATAAGCCATAATCATTTAAGAAATATAAAAAAAAAATAAAAAGGTTTCAAGACTCATGAAAATTTATTTTTCGGTTTGGTTTCCACCTATGTAACAGACTATGATTTATAGCTGACTTTTATGGTAAAAATATGTGGAAAAATCTTGGGTAAGACATATTCTTGTGGGGTGTAGAATTCAAGCAGACCTTCTGAACGCCTGTCCGTCCTTATGATCTCAGACCTTCTGTGATTTCCATTCAGCTTTGTTATCAGCCTACAGGCTGACCCAAATGAACTCAAACTCTCCCTGGTTCAGACCAAGGCTCATCATTGAAATCATTTGGGAAAATAAAATAAAAACCTGTAGATCTGTTCAACAGGAACTACAGTGTGTCCAATTTAGAGTGCTGTTTGCTTTTAGAATGGGGGCTGCTAATATAAAACTGTCACAGCCTGAGCAATTATAACAGTGATTATCTGGTACCAATGTTGCATTAAGCCAGAATTTAGGAGCGAGACTTGATTATGATTTTTGCACCTCCTCTCAACCCTGGGATTATTACTTCTATGTTTTTGGCACAATGCCTGTGGCGACAGACCAGCTGGACTACAGTCAGTATCCACAATTTGTCCTCCTAGGTTGTATTGTGTATGACTTTTCAAAACTCGCCCCATTAGAGTCACCAAAATTCAAAGAGCAGATTTTACCAATGAGAGAACCTGTGAGGAATTTCAGAAATCCCCAGTGCCTTGCTGTGGTATGTGAGCCGAAGCTACAGCCAAGAAGAGGAGTGGAAAAATGATCCCCTAACGACACACAAGTGGGAAGGCTCCTGAAGACAAGTGGAAAGATTACAATACAATACTTTTTACACTCCACAGTAAGGTCTATCAAGTCTTTATAACGAACAGAACTAGGATAAACGACTAAAATAAAAATACAGTTCTTCCTGAAGGTTTCTTTTCTGCATGGTGTTTTTAGCACACTTTGATGGATTCCCAGAGAAGGAATCAGACGCTGATTCTCTGAACTAATGAGTAATTTTCCACTGATATAACTACTGAAAAAAAATCTCCGTGCTTGTGACAGCGTAATGAGACGCGCGGGCTAACAAATACCATATGAACCCCACTCCCCGAACCCCACAGAGTCCTGCTGGTTGTGTCAATGGGGTACTGTGTTAACATCCTAATTACAGACTTGGGATGAATAAATAAAAGCTTTGGGCCCAAATCTCTGGCCACTGAGCCTGTGTCATCATTTTCCACTTTGATTGTTTCCAGTCTGCTTGCATGTGCAACGGCAGGCCAAAGATATTAAGGGTGTTGCGGTGCGCCAAGGAGCAGTTATTGGCCAGAGACCCCGCTGCTGAAAGGGAAGCAGAGGCATGAGTCTGATCTGTCTGTGAGCAAATCATCGGCCTGCAGCCTGCTCCATCTGCACCTCGCCTCCAGGCCACAGAGTCACATAAGGTTGGCCTCTGCCTTTAGTGGAGCTGGGTGTCAAATCTGGGCACAGAGGATGAAATACTTCAGCAGTGGAGGAAAATTGTATGTTATAATGTTTTGTCAGAGATGTTATGACAGACTGTCATGTTTGAGGGGTAGAAATATTGGAAAGTATGTTAAATATAATCAATCACACAACAGAGGCTGAATTTAAGGCCACTTGACAGTCTGCTGTTGGGCAATCTTCTGAAAGGATATGTCATTAAATAAAATCTGGGTTTTAACTGTTATATGGATGATGCAGATTAATGGGACCCTGTATTACTTAAGTGATCTGTAAGGCAGCAGTTGCATCATGTTTGGTTTATAAAAATGTCAAATTTTAGATTTTTTTTGTTTCAAAACTTAAATAATTTCACCAAATTGATTGGAACAGGATCTTTGTTATGTGGGCGGCCCTTTGCTAACATGCTCCGATAAAAATGCCTAAACCGTTTTTTGTTGGTTATCAAGACAACATGACAACTATAAGCATTGATAAAGCTTATAGTTAGAGGGGCTCAGGTTATCCTGAGCTATCTCTATAGTTGTGCTGCTATAGGCTTAGACTTCTGGAGGACATAGGGACCCTTTTTTCATCATTCTGCTTCATTCTATCTCTATTCTCCCTCTTTGCAGAATATGTTAGTTAAATATCTAACATTATGCTCTCTCTGCTTTTTCTCATACTAGCTTTGCCTCATCAGTTCCTGTTTGTCTGTGACTCCATCCTGGAGAGAAATATCAGCTGTGCTGCTGCCTCAACACCTTTGTTTATAGATGTTGGAGATTGGCCTGTTTTTAAGTGTAGTCCTCTTTCTCTGACTGTGACTGGCTGGATGTGCTCTCTGGCTGTGTGTTTCCTGGAAGAGGAAACACACCCCTTTTACAGTTGCCTTTTGTATCTCTGCTTCTTTCTGTATGTCTGCTTCTGTCTCCTTGAACGCCAGTTGGCCTCGGCAGATGGCTGCTCTCACTGAGCCATGGGCCATGTTAAAAGGGAGTTTTTCCTCTCCACTGTCGCTACAAGCATGCTTAGTGTGAGAGATTGCCTTTGAGTCAATGAGTTGATACAATCAGCTGGTTTTCCTTAGATAGAAAACTTTGAATCAATCTGACTGTATGATCTGGTGAACTGTAAAGTGCTTTGAGATAAGATGTGTTGTGCGTTGGCACTATATAAATAAACTGAACCGAATTGAACAAAATTTAAATAAATGGAATATTTTGAAGTTTAATTTCATGCCAAGTGAATATAGCAGACTTGATTGATATGGCATCTATATAATCAATCTATACCTCAAAAACAATTCCCTTGTTAAGCCTCTATTCTGTTTCTTCCTTGTATCATCGGGTTTTATCATTAAGGGCACTGTAACTGGCATCAAGCAGCCTGGTGAGTCACCATTTGAAAAACATATTTCATCTAACTTATTCCTTTACATATTCAAACTATTGAATACACTGTACTTTTTTTCTTTACTTTGAAAATGACAATTAAATTTATAGTAGATAGTATAATAGTATAATATAGTATAATCACACAGGTTGACTGATAATATGATACAATAATGAAACTTTGATTTCTTTTAGAGTTATAATTTTGAGATCTTATTGATACCTAAATATATTTACACCAGTAAAACATTTTTAATGGTCCCATACCTTTTTTCCCCATCATCATTCAGACACAAGATTTAAAAAGATTTTCATGATATTAAAATCAAATTACACTACAAATAAAAAGTAGCTTACACTATTTCTTTATTAACTGTGCTTGAAAAAACAAAAAAATAAATAAAAGATGATAGTGATGGTGTTGGTGGGAGTGTTTGTTCTGTAACAAACCAAAGAATGGACCTGGTAAACCACCTGGAGGCCACCTAATGGTGCTTATAATTAGCTGCTATATCATATTAGGCTCTAGATATAAATTTCCAAATGAAAACATATGCAAAAGCAAAGGATCGGTCATCATTTCTTCAAGAAGTTCCAGGGAAATGAAACAAGCGTAGGAGGCTGGCAGCTGTTGGAATAAGGTCACGTCAAATTATTTCAAATGAAAAGTGATGTCTTGGAGTTAAGATCAGGACTTTCGACAATTGGATAGAAGTGGGCAGTTTCCATGTTCACTTGAGATAAATGGAGCCTCTTCAGCTGCAGAGCAGGACCGGACATGTTTCAGGGGATGATATCTGCATTATTAGTGGTGTTTCTTTATAGAGTTTCGCTTTTTTAATAAAACTAATGAAGCTGAGCCATGTTCATCTCGACTGTCTCCATAGCAACCGCTAGGTGCCATCATGCCAGTTTGGTGCTTGGAAATAATTCCACACACACAAAAACACAGCCTTCATTGCCCAGCCAATTAGTGAAATCTTTTAGGACTTAGACTTGAGCCATTTGCTTTAAAGACACATTGTGCTTTTCAGTAGCGAACGTTCCTGGATGTGATACACAGGATGAAAATGTGGAAAAGCACTTTATGTCTGCAGTAAAATGTGGTGGTCAATCTCTGGTACTATGGGTCTGTTTCTCTTGTAATGGCCAAGGGAACCCTCTTAGACCGCAGCGTCATAAACTCTTTAAAATACCAGCCACTAAATAACATTTTTCCACCGCCATCTCCGTCATTGGACCTAATTTCTATAGAAGGCTGTGGCAGTGAGGTGAAGAGCAGAGTGCTGAGGGAGAACCCAGGAGTCTGGATGATCTAGAGCTGGGGGTCTTCAACCGTTTTCAGGCCAAGGACCCCCAAACTGATGGTGAGATGGAGCGGGGACCCCCTAATTATATATATTGTATGAAATTGTGTTATATCAAACTTGTCCTATAGTCACTTTATTACAGACAGCATAATGTAACGAAAGTTATTTCATCCTGGGATTATTAAAGTATTTCTGATTCTGATTCAGATTCCTCGTTGACAGGTGTTGTGAATGAAACGGTGCCCAGCTCCTGAAAGAGCTCCTGTGTGTCGCTGAATATGCACATTGATGACTGAAATACATCATCTGCCTCCATTTATCTGTTTAATACAGTGTGCTAAATTCAGGTTAATGTGTATTTAAAGACATTTCAATTAGTGGAAAAAAATTGCAAAAAATATAAAGTTCACATATGCCACATATGTTGAAGACCTCTGATCTAGAGCAAGGGTGTTCAAAGTCATTCTTCCATGGCTGTTGTGCCATAGGAGGGGATTTAAATCTACAGGATTTTACAAATATTTACCAGTGATGCAAACAAATGTTGAGAGCGAAGTGTATCGTCTAAGCCTTTTTTTTTTTTAAATACCAACATTTTGCCGGTCAGTGAAATCATTAAGCCAGTGTATAACATGGAGCATGAGGCACAAATTGGTAAATTTAATGCCTTGGCCTTTAAGCGGTTGCTGTTTGGTTCCTTGCTTCCACTTTATTCATGCTAACTTATTTTAAAGGAATAGTACACCCAAAACATGATTAGCCTTCATTTTCTACTCACCCCCATGCTGAACACTCTGGAGTACTTTTTTGATATCTCAAATGCATCTGGAGATCTGGGAGGCTTCTTGCTGTCTGCTGACATTCAAATAATGGAGGTCTATGGTGCCCGAGGCAGAAAGGTCCATAAAAGTCCACAAAAAACGTGTCAATATTCCTCCATACTGCTCGTCCAATGTATTCCAAGTGTCCTGAGTGGGTAGCGTCCATAATTTACTCGAAACGAAGTCATTTAGAATGTTTTTAGAGCATAAACAGTAGTGTACAGGATTTCCTAAAAGCGCGTTCATGAGTCTATGGAAACCGCGGCAGACCAAACCAGACGAAAGTGCGCATTCAGCGTCTGCTCTGCCGATAATGCAAGCGTAGAAGAAGAAATGTGCTGTTTACCTGTGCAAAGAAAGAAAAAACGAAAGAAAAATGTCTGAGGACTTCAGTGTTGAGGAAGAGCATGAGTTCTTTGCCGAGCTGAATGCGTACTTTCGTCTGGTTTGGTCTGCCGCGGTTTCCGTAGGCTCGTGAACTAGCTTTTAGGAAATCCTATACACTACTGTTTATGCTCTAAAAACATTCTAAATGACTTCGTTTCGAGTAAATTATGGACGCTACCCACTCAGGAGACTTGGAATACATTGGACGAGCAGTATGGAGGAATATTGACACGTTTTTTGTGGACTTTTATGGACCTTTCTGCCTCGGGCACCATAGACCTCCATTATTTGAATGTCAGCAGACAGTAAGAAGCCTCCCAGATCTCCAGATGCATTTGAGATATCAAAAAAGTACTCCAGAATGTTGTTCAGCATGGGGGTGAGTAGAAAATGAAGGCTAATCATGTTTTGGGTGTACTATTCCTTTAATATGAAAAGTGACCAGCATTACATTGCTCTACGTTCATCTTGGTGGTCGATTACTTAATCAGGACTATATGCAAGAGCTAACTATTTATATTTATATGAACAGTTTTATTTATTTCAAACAGTGTTTTAATAGTGTATTTTTTAAGCCAGATATTCGGAGTTCAAGTATTGTCAATAACATTACAATAACAAGTAATTGAAAGCTAGCACTCTTAACAAAAACACCCTAACGACACCTACCAACAGGCTCAGTCAGTATTGTGAGGGAAATCATGCAATTTCATTACCAAAAATTAACACCACAAGTTGCTAGCTATAGCTTTGGGGAAACCTTTAATCATAGTACTAATAACTGAGTTATATCACTTATGTAAAGACGAGCGGCTATATATCCAATAAGAGTTATGCTAAAAGATTTTTGTTGGCTGTAAAACTGAGAAGTTAATGTGAATAGGAGCATTTAGCCACAAAAATAAAGGGAAAATACTTCAACACTAGGGCTGACTATTGTCATGGGTGTTGCAATATGATGCGTGTCACGCTACGATATTATCACTATATTGCAATATTACCTAGCTCAGTAAACTAGCCCCACCCGCCAGCAGCCAAAATAATTTTTGCCTGTGAGTCGTCTAGCCTCAATCAATGCCCCAGCCCCTAGAACTGGCGGGCCAATCACAACGCAGAGATGTGTTTTAAATTTTGGATGCAAAGCGGGCAGGGTTTTGAGGGCGGGACGACAAAGCTGCACGACGCTGGAGAAAGAACAAAACTATTGAACAGTTTTCATTTGACTCAGCTTTGGAATCAGTTTTGGAAGGATTAGACTTGGGGTTTTCATTGAGACGTGAACAGGAAGAGGCTCTACGCTCATTCATTTTTAAGAAGGACATATTCGCCGTTTTAACGACTGTTTGTTTGCACTCCCCCACCAGCTTTCTGCCGCGCTTACCACGTCACAGTCAGTTGTGCTCAATGGTCAGTGTTGGCCAATAGGCGCAGACATGGTTTGAAAGACAACGGGTTGTTCTCATCAACAATCATCCGATGTCACATTCATCGGGGCCAGACTAAATTACATATTTTATCTCACATTTACTCTGGTTTATCAGGCTAAATATCACAATATGTTGCAATATTTTTCCTGCTATCAAAATGAAATGTATAGATTAAAAACTCAACCTCTGTATATGTTGTTCACATGATATTGATCATTCAGTAATTTTGGTATCCATGTTGCTTGGCGTTTGAGTCAGTTCAAGTCATCAACTGTGACTTCCTCAACTATAGATATAGCACTGTGCCGCACAGCAAAAGGGCTCAACTGCACCAACTGCCAGAGCCCATTTTCCCTGTTTTGGATAAAAATGTGCTTAAAAACTAGCGATACTAGGAACTAAAAGATCGATATTTTATCAGGCAGCCAAAATGACAATATATTGCCAAAACAATTTTTTCCCACACCCTTATTCAACACCATAAGAGTTACGTTCCCAAAGCCTGATTTTAAACACTTTTTCTCACTACTGTGTGCTGTTATTTTAATTCCTGGTCTGTTCTTGGGGAATGTTAACTGTGCTTATTAGACACATGAGAGGAAGGGTGCAGTCTTGAAAGTATAACCCACAACTACGACAAGATTGTCTGTCTGCCTGGGCAACAGAAACTGGCATGCTCTGCCATTTCTATCAGTATCGGGAATTATAGCAGACGTAACTCCCATATGCTAGGCATCTAGTAGAATCTTGAGTATTTATTGATGAAAAAAATACTAAATATTGATCCATTATTTTCCAAACTTGCTCATTTAGATCTGTTTTATTGCAAAAATACAACAGTACAAACTATTAGGCCTAAAAAAACACATGGAAGTTACACCTTACCAGTTCTTTACAGTTCATGCATTTATTGTCCACAAAAAAATTCTAGAAAAATAAAGGACAACCAAATAAATTAATAACATCAAGTCTTATCTGAGTGAAGCAAACATAATGTTTATGATGGAAATTTAGAATGAGCCTTCTAGATGAGGTCGAAACATTGTCAGCAAAAAGTGGCTTTATCACTTCATCTATAATTCTAAACTAATCCAAGCCCACTTAACCACAGTAAACCTAGTACTCAAACATTTTAGTATAATACTTCATTTTCCAGCACATGTTCAGACAAGGTTCAGATGGATAGCTTGTGGGGAAGGGAAAAAACATTTTGATTGTATGATTTTCTTTCTGGAGGCAGCCTCTTTCTTCAAGCCCCATTTAAAAAGCTAATAAATATTAATGTTACATCCATGAATCTATCAATCCATTATCACCAAACAATTTCCATCCGAAGAAGCCACACTCAGGGTAACTGCAGCGTACAGAGGAACATATTTTCAATATAACACTTCCCATGGTAAAAAACATTTCCCACATTCTCTTTAAGGCTTATTTAAATGACCGATAACTCTCTATATGTAATCATTTTAGGTGGTATTGAAGATAATAACAACTAAAGCCATCTAGCTGATAATACAATGAAATAGATGGTCAAACAAAAACACTAGTGACCATCTGAGTGCATTTGCTTTCATGTTTTCTTTCTACCTGAGCGATTGACAAATAGAGCCGTGTGCCTCCTGCCCTGCCTGGCTCCCGGCTATGCTTGTACACCATGTTTACCTGCTGTCCACTGACTCTGGATAAACATTAGAGTTTAAAACCATTAGGACGGAAAGCAATACAGAGTGAAATCATGATAAGACCGTCTTATCAGGAAAGCTTCAAGGGTGCACAGAGCACACATCATGACCTGCATTGATTCCAAGAATCTGAACTGATGCTCAGCCAAATTCCTCCTTCAGGGCGTCACCCTGCTTCTCCTCCCAATCCATTAACCATCCAACCCCCCTCCCCCCAGCAGAGGCGTCATAACCCTTGTGTTATGCATGTGTCCTGGGTTGAACAGGTTCATCCAAATCTGTTGCATCACAATGAGGGATGAGATCCAAGCAATGCTGCTGTCACCGAGACATCAGCCAAGGTGGAAGCCAAGAGCCTTTCCCCAGAGGGGGAAACTTCACAATCATTTCAGGAAGAAAAAAAAACAAAAGGAGCTGGAGAAAAACCACAAAGAACTATGCCAGAATTATCAATATCCTTTGAAAACTCCTGTTGAGAGCTGTCAGAGACTCAAGGGGTTTAGCGGAAAGGATAGGACTTGCAATCGCATTGGCAAACACAGACTTGTCTGGAAGGAACACGTTCTGAATAACATATTCTTCACAAAGATGCACGAGTCCAATAATACTAAAAAAAAAGAGAAGCAGTGAAATAGAAAGCTACTCTTACATGCATCCAGTAAAAACATAAGGAAACAAACAAGGAAAAACTCATCTGCTGCCACACAGTGAGGGGATAAGTCAAACACTGGTCACAAGCACCAACAGCTCACCCGTTGGCAAGGTAAGTTTATTTGTATAGCATGATTCAATGCAGAGAATTGGGTGATTTACATGAATTAAACAATAAAATAGAAGAAAAGTCAATGCAGAATAAAAAAAGAAGATAAAATCAATTGGTCAAAAACTTTAACCCTGTAATGCCAAATGTATCATATTTGATATATACGGTTTCTGATGTTTTTGCGTCTGACACCTTTTGCATAATTTAATGGTAAAAACTTTGCTCAAAATCCTATTGTACACAATCAGATATACCTGATAACAGCCAGTAGAAGACTACACAAAAAATAATCTTCACTTATCGCATAGTAATTTATTATTAATATCAAAAATGTATTGCTGTTTTTTCTTTTTACATATTTTGTTAAAAGACCAAATAAGGACTTCAAACCGAAAAAAAAGTAATTTTCTGTTTTGTTTTATTCTTGGATCGGGCTTTAAAGGGTTAATAGATCCGTTAACAGTTTAACTTCATGGTCAGTTCTAAAGAAATAGGTTTTTAACCTTAACTTAAAAAACAAAAAAAAAACTAAGGCTTTCAGCACTTTTACAAGGGTAATCTTCTGTGGTCAGAACATTACCCCCTCAGCTTTGTTTTTATTCAGTTGGAGAAAATGATAGCGCATCCACATATTGTTCTTTTCTATGCATCTAGCCAGCACTCTGGGTTCATGGTCACTTGGTGACATTGTGATGTAAAGCTGAGTGTTATCAGCATAGTTATGGTAACTTATCTTGTTTTTAAGTATAATCTGAGCTAAAGCATGTAAATTAGAGCATGTAGATATTGAATAGGAGATATGGCTTGGCGATAAATCGAATTAATTCGATTAATTCATGTTTTTAAAAGTCAACAATTTAAAATTTAGCCAAATCGTATAATCAATGAAGTCTCTTTTTCGTTTTTTACTTGCACATTTGCTTCTGCTGCCTCTTTCCTCCCCCCGACAGACAGCATGCTGCACCGCTTATTCGCGCCATGGCCGCTGCCCAATCTGAATAGTTGGCACAGAAAAAAGGGACTCGTGTTTTGTCGATTATTTGGATATGGTTTGGCTTTGACAAGGCTGATGTGGAGCAGACTACAGTAATGTGCGAGGTTTGTGAAAAGGCTATCAAAACCAAGACTAGCGGCATAATTAACTTGTTTCAGCCTCTCCGGCAAAGGCACCACACAGACTGGGAGCAGCGCTTTGGGAGTGCAGCGTCAGTAGCACGGGCAGAGACAAACACAAACAAGAAAAGACATCAAACTTTGGCTGCCTCATTTTCTAAAGTAGTGCTGACCGACAAGAGTAGTCTGCGGTGAAAGCCGATGACCGACGCTGTAGCTGTTCTTATAGGGATGGACATGGTGCCCATTTACCACATATTAGAAAAGCCTGGCTTCCTTCACATGGTAAAACGTTGGGTTACTTAACGTAATCCCTGGTTCTTTGATAACAGAGTGAGGTGTTTCACTATGGGAATCGCCTTGGCGTGACCAACTACGGAAGCTCCAATGACATCACGTCTGTCTAAGACAGACAGGTTGAGCCGTGTCCGTGGCTCCACCCACCAACTAGATCACGGCCAACCTACCCGCCTCAACTCATTCCAGAGATAGATGCCCCGCATGACGCTGGACACGGGCGGGATACAACCTCGTTAGCCTTCGGTTCCGAACCTTTGGCAGGGGTAGGAGCCGCAGACATGACTGTAGATAAAACACGGAGCTCGTCGCTACACGTTAGCTCCTTACTGATATTAAGTCCTTTCGCCACAACACGTTAACCGGACTCTTATGCTAGCGATACACTGCTAGCCAAAAACCAAGCCCACCTTTACGTGTTAGCTCGGCTGACACAAACGCTCTCTATTCCGTTAATTAAAACGGAGTAGATACAGGGACAGCTCGCCTTTACGCGGTCACCGCTCCCAGCATTTGTGTTCCAGAAAGTGCTTCTGCCGAAGCGCTTAGTCAGCACGGTACAGGCGTGTCCTGGTCCTGCCATCAGCGACGTTTTCCTTTACGGAACGCCTGAGAACAGTTAAACAGGTCCAAGCTAGCCTGAGCGCGCTGAGGGAGCTTAGTTGTAGTCTTCACACGGGAAGAAAGCGAGAATGAGTTGAGGCGGGTAGGTTGGCTGTGATCTAGTTGGTGGGTGGAGCCACGGACACGGCTCAACCTGTCTGTCTCAGACAGACGTGATGTCATTGGAGCTTCCGTAGTTGGTCACCCCAAGGCGATTCCCATAGTGAAACACCGAGCGAAGTAAGAAAAAGAACTGTGTGATACAAAATATGACCAGCGAAGTCGAAACACGACAAGCACTCTGAAAAAAGTTGGACTCTGCTTTGTTTCTTGCAACTACTACAGACCTTTGGTACGGCCGATCTCTTCAGCCGTACATTAGTTTAACTGTGCATTATATTGACGTCAACTAGGCTCTCAACAGCTGCTTGTTTCTTGCACTTGTACTGAAAATATAGCTGTACATTTTTTACTGATAAAAATCAGTACAATTATTGTTGGTTGAACATTTGTGTTACTTTCACATGATTTAGGGTATGAAAATTAAGTTTACATTTTTTTTATAGTACGTTTACTGTTGGCTAAATATTTGTTACTTTGCACAATATATTTGTGAACAGAGCAAACTTGTTTTAAAATACATGCATGTAGTTTTTAATAGTTCAATTAAAATCGATTAAAATCATAATCCTCCAAGATGACTAACAAAAACTGAGATTTTTTTTGTCTAGCCATATCAGCCAGCCCTAATAGGAGGGGTGCCTTGAGGAACCTCGCATGTGATTTTTCTGTGAGAGGTTATACAGTGGGGCAAAAAAGTATTTAGTCAGCCACCAATAGTGCAAGTTCTCCCACTTAAAAAGATGAGAGAGGCCGGTAATTTTCATCATAGATATACCTCAACTATGAGAGACAAAATGAGAAAAAAAAATCCAGAAAATCACATTGTCTGATTTTTAAAGAATTTATTTGCAAAATATGGTGGAAAATAAGTATTTGGTTAGTTACAAACAAGCAAGATTTCTAGCTCTCACAGACCTGTAACTTCTTCTGTAAGAGGCTCCTCTGTCCTCCACTCGTTACCTTCATTAATGGCACCTGTTTGAACCCGTTATCAGTATAAAAGACACCTGTCCACAACCTCAAACAGTCTCACTCTAAACTCCACCATGGCCAAAACTAGAGAGCTGTCAAAGGACACCCGAAACAAAATTATAGACCTGCACCAGGCTGGGAAGTCTGAATCTGCAATAGGTAAACAGCTTGGTGTGAAGAAATCAACTGTGGGATTAATTATTAGAAAATGGAAAACATACAAGACCACTGATAATCTTCCTCGATCTGGGGCTCCACGCAAGATCTCACCCCGTCGGGTCAAAATGATCACAAGAACGGTGAGTACAAATCCCAGAACCACATGGGGGGACCTAGTGAATGACCTGCAGAGAGCTGGGACCAAAGTAACAAAGGCTACCATCAGTAACACACTACGCCGCCAGGGACTCAAATCCTGCAGTGCCAGACGTGTCCCCCTGCTTAAGCCAGTACATGTCAAGGCCCGTCTCAAGTTTGCTAGAGAGCATTTGGATGATCCAGACGATGACTGGGAGAATATCATATGGTCAGATGAAACCAAAATAGAACTTTTTGGTAAAAACTCTACTCGTCGTGTTTGGAGGAGAGAGAAGGCTGAGTTGCATCCAAAGAACACCATACCTACAGTGAAGCATGGGGGTGGAAACATCATGCTTTGGGGCTGTTTTTCTGCCAAGGGACCAGGACGACTGATCCGTGTGAAGGAAAGAATGAATGGGGCCATGTATCGTCAAATTTTTAGTGAAAATCTCCTTCCATCAGCAAGGGCATTGAAGATGAAACGTGGGTGGGTCTTTCAGCATGACAATGATGCCAAACACACCGCCCGGGTAACGAAGGAGTGGCTTCGTAAGAAGCATTTCAAGGTCCTGGAGTGGCCTAGCCAGTCTCCAGATCTCAACCCCATAGAAAATCTTTGGAGGGAGTTGAAAGTCCGTGTTGCTCAGCGACAGCCCCAGAACATCACTGCTCTAGAGGAGATCTGCATGGAGGAATGGGCCAAAATACCAGCAACAGTGTGTGAAAACCTTGTGAAGACTTACAGAAAACGTTTGATCTCTGTCATTGCCAACAAAGGGTATATAACAAAGTATTGGGATGAACTTTTTTTATTGACCAAATACTTATTTTCCACCATATTTTGCAAATAAATTCTTTAAAAATCAGACAATGTGATTTTCTGGATTTTTTTTCTCATTTTGTCTCTCATAGTTGAGGTATATCTATGATGAAAATTACCGGCCTCTCCCATCTTTTTAAGTGGGAGAACTTGCACTATTGGTGGCTGACTAAATACTTTTTTGCCCCACTGTATTTAAAACACCATCTCCTGTCAGAGGCAATGAACCTAGAGCTGTATTATGACTGACTAAAGCATGGCGATCTAATTCCTCACTGGTCAAATTAAGGCTGTGGAAAACTGTAGTAAAGAAAATTTCCCTTCATTTAAGAATGCAAGACACAAAGGAGTCAAATTATTTTGTTAAGAACAAGCTAGTAATAATAAACCCCTCAGTGGGGTTTTATATACCTTACATGTAAAACGTGGATCTGTACACAAATCTGGTCTGACAGAGCCATGATAACAACATGATTTTCCACATAACAGCTAAGAAAACATTGTTTGACAAAATAAAACCAAACACTACTTTAAGAAAGACTTTGACTGATTACATTCACTGGAACGCTCTAGACAGGGTGAAAATAAAACATCTTTTTCTGGACTTTCACATCAGCTTTTGTGCATGAAGCCCTTATATCAGACAGACTGGTGATTATACTTAGATCAATGCAAACCTGGTGGTGGTCTGAGGGGGGGGGGAGAAGGGGAGGTCCTCCATAGTGCAGCTTCAGTCTTCATTTGCTTTATACGTCAGTACAGAAAAACAGCGCTCTGGCCAGATCTAAGTCAACTCGCCACACAGCCTGCTCTGAAAGCTACACAAGGTAAGTGTGACTCACAGGACATGAAAAATTTTAATTGGCTGCCAGGAGCCAGAAGTGTGCCTGCGGAGCATCCCACAGTCTCTCCACACTCCAAATCTGACAGCCAGTTAATAAGGAGCACAAAAGGCGAGCTTTAAAGAACTGTGTGCATCCTGGAAAAGCTTCAAACAAGAGCGCAAGCTTTTGAATTAAGAAGTGGACACACTGGCTGCGTTACTGCAGGTTCAAACCCAGGAACACTATGTGTTTGTATACCAGTATAACACCATCCACTCCCTGATACGGGTGCCAAGAAAATGGACAGAAAATATTTTTATACACAAAGCTTAATCCCAGTGCACTCAATTCCTGGGCTTAATACAATTTAACTCTACATTTATGGGAAAAAGAAAACAGAAAAAACAGAACCTTTGAATTTCATGGTTTCGTTTAGGGCAGCAACTAACCATCATTTTGTAAATCGACTAATCTATTGATTATTTTCTCGATTAATCGTTAATAATTGGATGGACAAAGATTCTTTACAGAAGACTTTTTACTAAATTAAACCAGCTGAAACTCAAACTTTTCCACTTTTTTGGATAGATCATACTGACAGACAAAAATTTAGTTTTTTTTTTTTATCTTAAATGGAAACTGTTCATATATTTTTTTACAATCTTGGTATAATAACTGCTCTAGGTGGGTCGCTCTGTCAGCTAAAGGCATGTTTTAGAGTCTCTATACCCCAGCTAACGATTAATCATTTACTAAATTATCAATCAATTAATCAGGATTAATTTGATTGATAGTCTTAGCCCTAGTTTCACCCATCAGAAGAGAAAACCATCTGTTCTTTACCACATCTTTTGAATCCAACTTCAAGTATGCAAAAAAATTTTCTGCCTAAAAAGTACTTCTCACAATTCAATAAGCAGCATTCCCTCAAAGTAAAGCTACGTTCACACCTAGGCAGAAGAAGCGGGTAGTTTACATGACGCGCATCAGGGCGCAGCAAAAGGTCCTGCAGTGCCTTTTGAGCAGCAGGAACAGCGTGTCTGAGCAGCCACAGCAGCACCTCACGAGCTTCTGAGCATCTGGTGCACAGGACGAGCTGGAGCAGCTGCTGGAGTTGGAAAAGTTGGACTTTTGCTGCTCAACCTCAACTGGGACATCCAAATAAATGAGTTCCATATTACTGTAAAACATTACTTTAGCTGCATATTTGTTGTCAATATTCTGCTTATAGGTCAACCTTCTTCCAAGTCAACTTACAAGAAGCATCTCAGCTTTATTTTTTTGGTTTCTTTAAATGTAAGTAGTCTTTAAATCCCTTTTGCTCATCAAGCTGCACCAGTTACTATATTGTTGATAAGGGAAAAAAAATCCTTTCCTTGCCACATGCTTGCACCACATTAACTTCTACTGCAAAGTTAATAAAACATTGCAACAAAGCATCCTCTAATGCCAGATGTTTGCCCTGGAGGAGGAACTCCTGCAAAGTTAATGACTCTAATTGGCTAATCAACATTTTAACTATTTGGGAAAATTCACTGAATTTGATAGCATTGTGTTCTAAGTAGCAACATATAGTAACAGAGAGGGAATCAGTTTATCTGATTGGATTCATATTATTTTACACATGAATTAGTCTGCCTTGTAAACCTGCTTAATCAAAGCGCCTTTGTTTTTTTTTACGTTTCCTTGCATGGTTGGCAGTACACTGCAAACCAGACATACTACAGCCTTCTTTTCAAATGTTTTGTTCAAAGTTTAGTTCTTTCTCTTGTTCTATAGGTCAGATTTGTAAGGCAACCTACAGTATAACACGCTACACCATACACTACAACCTATGCTTTGGATCTCTTCAGCTCCACCAAAGTTGAAATACCATGGAGCTTTTGGCTCTGGGGAGTGGCTGCCTAGTGGTTGAGGCATTGCGCTTGGAATCCAGAGGTTCTGAGTCCCACACACTGCTCCCTGGTGCCGCATAATGGCAGCCCACTGCTCCCCAAGGGGATGGGTTAAATGCAGAGAGTGAATTTTGTTTCTCTGTACTTGTGACAGTGTAATGACAATAAAAAAAATAAAAAATAAAAATGTGTGTTTTTTGTGGTCTCATGTTGTGGTATTTCTATTATGGTGCTATAGTCTTGGCATTTCCTGAAGCTGGATAACCTTATTCCCTTATAGTGTGGTGTGGTACTGTATGCCCAAGCTGTCTGTTCTCTTATTCCCTCACTGAATAGCCATTTTAATTGAATTTACAAACAAGCTTATTCAGGTAACTCATGAAGTCAAAGAGTTACTCATTATTTTATTTCACAACTGTCAGAATAAATGAAGATGAAGATAAACACACATCATATTTCTCAGTTTTTCACGAATAATACTTTTTAAAGTCTTTCAAAAAAAATCTCAACAGGTGAAATGCCCTCTTAGTATAGTAGAATTTATGATACTAAATAAAAAGGAACTAAAACAGAAAAAGATGGACTGTGTCAACAGAGGACACCGTGTTTTAATAAAGAATGTGCGTTTCAATAGAAAAAGCACAAAAACTAAAAGTGCTAAATTAAAGTAATGCTAAAGCACAAGACTGTTGAGGAAAATGGTCAAATTGATTTTGTTGAAAAGGTATGAAGTGGAAGAAGGGCGGTCAACATCAGTATGTGCATGCATCATGTGGGTGCATGCATATTTGTGCAATGGTTGTAATGTGCTCCTGGTTTGTGCAATCTCGAACAGCAGCGCCGTAAACGCGCTGCTGTTCGAGATGGAAAAATTGAACTTTTGCTGCTTGACGCGCAGCATCAACCAATCAGAGACTGATTGGTTGACTGATCTGGGAGCTGGCAGGGAGACAGACACATTGCCTCGATACAGAGCCCCTCTAAGCTGAACTTTTTTCCTGCATCTATCCATCAGTCTCTAAAATTTTTAAGGAGTTGCTTTAGCATTTCTTTATCTACAACTATGCTTTCCGTCAATGAGGTTTGGGTACATTTGTTTCAGGTATCATTACAGCCTTTTATTCAGGTGGACACCTGGAGCCAGACTTGAACGTCTAGACGCCTCGACACTTTTGACACATTTGTTCTATTGGTTCGCTGCTTTTTGGGGATTATTCTTGTTTTGTTTTGTTACACAAAGCGCTATAGATTGACTCAAAACACTTTGGTATAGAGAAGGAATTCACAGTAGTATGCAAGGTATACAGCCGCAGTCCAAACCCCAATCATCAATCCTCCACCACCCTGCTTGTTGACCGATAGCAATAGTTTTTTATCCATGCACTTAATTTGATTATTAGCAAGAGGCAACTCACTTTGATCTCCTCTGTCTGAAAGATTTTGGCCCCGGTGGGTCATTGCAATCAACTTTATAAAACCAAATTATCCTCCAAAGCACATATTTGACACACAGTCAACTGATCAAAATAATATCTTAAAGTTTTAAAAACATCCACAGCTCACAACCTTGCTTCTACAATGCAGAACTGTTACTATATTCTACCTAGACCAGTTATATTCTGGTCACTCAAAAAAAGCCAACTGTGGTGACCACTGCTTCTCAGGTCTCTGAAGTCATGCCAGCCCAAAGCAGCACCGCAACACCCAGTAGTTAGGGCAAAGCTTTAGAGGGTCACTGAGGACATGAAGGGTCCTGCGTCTAATTTCATCCATTTATGTCTGCTTTTATTTCTCCTCCGAAGTGGACATTAAGATTCTGAGGGTTTTTTTTTTTTTTTTTTTGGTTTTCCTTGTAGAGTTTAAGAGGGGATTTTTCAATTTCTGAGACATTTATTTTGGACTGTATTTTTTGTGCGAAATAGGTACTACCCAAACATAGGAAGGCAATAAATGTCAATGGATTTTAAAGAATTCACAGAAGGCTACCCCTGATGTATCATTTACTTCTTTTTTATTTTAAGATGGTAAAATAGTTTCTCATCACACTTTCCAAAAATCTAGAAAGGTCAAAAGTTATATGTGTTGTTTGGTTCAAGTGGTAGATCAGTAAGGAAAGGTCACTCATTTTACAAAGATAGGGAAAAAAAAACGAAGGTGGAAAATCTTCACATTTAAAAAAATGTGTGAAACATACTTTCCTGATTGAAAAGCTTTAAACAGCCGCCATATTGATAAACGTTTATTTGCCCAGTAAAATCTCACTTTATTGGCTTTAATGAATTTAACATGATTACAGCTTTTCTGCTACAGAAAAATACTCTAAGAGATTCAAAGTTCCTGTCAGGGAAAAAACAAAACAAAGGCCTTTTATGAATAAGCGTACTTGTGCTTTCTCGTGTACTCGTGAAACATCATCATCCTCAGCCCTAGTACTGTTCCAATTCACAAGAACAGCAGACCGAGAACCGAAAAATCCCCCGGATGTTGTTCTCGCCCCTCCCTCCCTCTTTACCCAGCATGCATCAGAGCAGACTTGTCCATTCTTGAGATTGACAGCTGTCCCAGCATGCACTGCGGCAGCAGTAGCTTCCAATGGAGCGCTCACAGAGCTCAGAGTATTAAGTTAAAAGTTCTCTTTTCTGTTGCTGTTGTTCAATAAAAGTACATTTTAACATCATTTGAGGCAAGAATATTATATAATATATATAATAATATATATATAGCGTCACTATATGGCCCATTTACCGATTTAATGTGTAATTTAAAAAAAAAAGTTTTCCGATGTTGGGTGGACCACGGCAACCAGTGGACCGCTGAGGCAGCCGGGGCTAACCGCAGCCCGTCTGCAGCAGCCCTCTCTCTGCATAGCCGTGTATGAAGGACCGCTGGCTCCGATGGAGAGTTTGTGTTATTATGCAAAATGTTCATTTGATTTGTGTTTATCTGACTGTGTTCATTATTATTCCCCAATTAAATGAAAAAAGTAAGAATTTATGATTATTTAGAGACTATTAATAACAGGAGGTGAAATGCAGCTCCAGACTAGCTGAGCGTGTGGTGATGTCACAAGTACGCTTCTGCTCTAATTGACCCATTTTTATGCTGCGTGCTCCCGTTCTCCCCAAGTCCAGACTTTCCTGTGTTCTTCTCAAGAACATACTTGGCGAAGACACAAGCCCGTACTCGTGTTCTTGTGTCTTGAGAAATGGCTAGAAAATTTAAGAGACAAGTCCTCCTTAAGACAGACAAAGATCCCTGTGGCTCTATATAGGCACTAAACAGACACTACATTTGGGTATCTAATTAGTTTTGCATTTAGGCCAAAACATACCAGATGCCAAATCTTATAAAAGCCATTCTGATCCAAAATATTCACATATTCAGATCTCAGCTTCTGACTACTGACAGATAAAAGCTTAGAATTACTGGCTCCATGCATTAGCCTGGGTTATAATAATAATTTAGCAAAAAGTTAATTCTGCCCTTTTTCTAAAATGTGATAAAAGCTTGATCAAAAGGCTGTTTTGATGCTCAGGCAGATGGAGAAAAATAAAAAAAAAAACAGGAGAAAAAGGCGTTAATAGAGACACTCAAATAAAAAGAGGGAGAAAAAAAGTGCATTAATATCAGTGCAGCAGATTTAACAAACAGCGCTGACTTTATGAACGACAGAACATGACTGCGTATTCAAACATTGTGTTTGACAGATGTTTAAGAGGCTTTTGGTGGAAGGAAATGATGAGGAATGATGCTGTTGATCGCTAGAAGCCTGGCATTAGGCCTGCTTAGCTCATAAAAAAAGCTTTTCAATTTCATGGCACTTGTTTTAATGGGACTGCTGTAGAAAACACTACATACACTGAACCCAATTGTGAGAGGAGTATGTGCAGTGGATCAATGCTCACTCCAGTTTTAAGTAGTTTACAGAAAAATACTGACAATACCATTATTAGCAGCGTCTCCTCATTACACAGGGTCCCTCCTTCAGCTGAACTTTAACTGTAAGGTAAAAGCTCTGTTTGGTAGCATAAGGAGACTAGTGCTTCCGGACTAAGCAGTGTGTGGATAATAAAATACAGGCAGCTAAATTGAATCAATTTTTGTCCGGCTGCAAAACAAGCTGCCACACTAGAATAAAGACAAACTGGAAATCATCCTATGGTTATTTAAAAGCAGCAGCAGTGTGCATCTTGATGATTAATTTCCTATAGAGAAGCTCCTGCAGCTCGGCCGTATTGCACGGCTTTAGTTTATGTTTCCAGAGGAGTCCTTAAACCGTCATCCTACCAACGCTCACCGTGATTTAGTGTGCCGACACCAGGCTCCAGCGCATAAGAGAGAATTTCTCTTTATTGTTTCCACAAATGTTTGTTTGTATGTAATAGAGGTGGAAGTAGAAGTGGAAATACAAGCCGGTTTCTCGGGAATATTTGGTGCTGCTGAGGGAACATTAAGGTAAAAAAGATAAAGGATCAACGGTGAAGCAGGCTTTGCAATATGGCTAAAGATTAAATCACCATATAAGCCTTTCATGAGTCATTTATTTGTTTACCTATTCATGAAGCAATACACAATAATTCCTTAAAATTCACCGGAGGGCGAAAAAAGAGCGGGGACCCAGGTGGAATCCCAGCATTCTCGCGTATCTTGCTCTTCTAGCTGGTCCATCTTCACGAGTCATTTTCCACAATCATAAAAACAAAACAAGCCGGTGAGGTACTAAACAGGAAATACGCATATGTAGAGCAGATGTATATTTGACCAATCAGAGGCCTCCTGTCTGCGGCAATGTCTGCGGTCACCTACAATATTGAAGAGGAGCAGCAGAGGGTCTGCGGAAGGGGTGGGGGCATATCTGCGTTCACTGCGACACACACAGAGAGGACCTTATTTCTGAGTATAAACCAGCCTTTAGAGAGAGGTGTCGCTCCTTACACTTCTCTTGGTCTACAGACTTGGTCAACAGCCCATCAAGTAGATAAACTTTGCATATTGCTCTTTAAAAGTATATGTTTGGGGGTAAAGCAGCCGGAAATTCAGCCTGCAAACGCAACCCTATTTAACCTTTAAAAATGAGGTCAGCCCTAGTGACAACCTTGCTTAGCTTGGTGGTGAGAAGCTGATAGATGAAACCTTTCCTCTGCATATATCCCCCATAATGCCGTGTGGTTCTGGCATGCAGTTAGGTGAACCTATAAAATCTATTGGACTCCTTTCCTATTGATATTAATCAGGTGTCTATTGCATAACTGATCATATTTTGTTGTATTAACCGAGCCCCAGAATAATGTTTAACAGTCATATTCGTTATGTGAGGCTTTTAAGGACTTTGTTTAGCATCTTGCATCTGCTCTCAGGGTGAAAGGCTTGAACTGCCAGAACATGGCATGAATGCAGGTGTTTTCAAATTTTGCCGTTTGGGGATATTTGTGAAAAATTACTTCCAAAACTGTTTTTAGACTCATAAACAGCTAAAATTATCCTTCTGAAGGCCTCAGGTAGCTCCCTCGATCTAACCATGATGTCCGATCATGCTTTTACACTAAACACAGTAATAAATGTGTAAGTAAAGGGAAGCCTGCATTTAAAGACTGGATAATGGGGAACTAACCATTTGGAACTGATGTAATTAACATCGTGTGATTCCATTTTAAGGAAGATTAAATATGGAGTATTCGCAATTTACTCCTCCAGAAATGGCAGGTTCATTGCATTTTCAAAGATTTGTTGTTTAATTTTTACTCATATAACCGTTCTTTATATTATCTACATTACTATGTTTTCTTTCATTGTTAAGATGATATTCCAATAATAAAGTGTCCAACGATGATAGACACTATTGAGTGGTGACCACTTACCTTGCAAACAGTTTCAGTATCCCAGGGCAGGATGGTCCTTAGATCGATGACCTCACAGGAAACCCCAAGTTTCTCTTGAGCCATGTTGGCCACCTCCCTTAACACATGGATCTAAATGGAAAAGGAAAGAGCTAATATTAACTGTTTTTTTTTTTTTTTTGTCATTACAGTGTCAAAAGTACAAAGCAACGAAATTAAGTCTTTGCTTAAGCTCAATGCCCTAGCCACTAGGCCGCCATTCCCCAGTCCTGTTCACATTTGGACTGTGATCTAAAAGTAATGCTTTAGAGTGAGCCTGGTTCAATTTAACAATACTGAAAAAGATGGATAATTATCCCACTGATGTTTATATTTTCCCTGTTCTGACAGATTTTTATACCCATGAAGCTCATAAGATGATTAATTCAAACCTAATTTAGACCCATGAATGGTTAATGGTCTAAAACATATCAATACTCCCAATATTCAGAACTGAAATAAGTGAGATCCTGTAGAGGTAAAAACGTATCTGCACCATAGACACTTTTAGCATATAATACCATACAGTATTTATCCTATTTTTCCATGGGACAAATTATTAGAATACCTTTTTTTTTCTTGTGCATGTGTGAATTTGTCTTTTGTTTTCATCCATTGATGCCAAACAAAAAATGTGCATATTTGGTCATGATGCAGTAATTCAGAAGAAAAAAAAGAAAACCAAAATTGTCAGAAATGTGTACGGGAAAGCTGGTTTAAAAATATGACGAAAGTATAAAAATATTATAGGATAATCAACATGTGTGCTGTAAAATTATAATTCTTATGTTAAAACAACACAACCAATAAATAAAGCAAATGTCTCCCTGAAAGCAGAATTAATACAATATAATGTTTTCTGTATTTTTATATGAAAAATATTTACTCTGTAATATTAAAATCTAAAATTTTGCGAAGCAATGTTTGGGATTTTTATAATCAAGCTAAACAACAACAAAAAAAAATGTTCCAAAAAGAATTGTAAAAAACATATGAAGCTGAAAAATAACATTTTTACAGATAAAAGTTTGTTATTGTTCTTTTCACTAAGAGGTTTTTTTTTTTTTTTTTTTTTTTATTCCAAACTTTTTTTTTTTTCTTTCTTCCTCTAACAGATTTTTTCCCCCCAAATGTATTGCTCTATTTTGCATTGGGGTGGCCTCAGATGACAGGGCATGGAATTATGACTAACAGCCCAACACAGCTCCTGAACAGCCCAATCCCAGCTGTTGCATTCAGGGACAGTAGGAACTGAAAATGTCTCTAGAACACCATCCATATTCTATCTGTAAGTAACTTTTTTTGAAAAATGATGTGAAAAAGAGGCAGCTTACATGACTAGAAGATAACATAACATCTTGGCCGATTTGCAGAGCATTTAAATTGTGTTGGAGATTAAGGTTTCCAAAAAACTTAATCGGTTAATGATATTAAAACATAACAATAAACTTTTCGTTTTTATGATTATATGTTTTATTATAGGTCTGAAAAAAAAAACTAATAAGAAAGGAGTGCAGTGGAGATAGCTTTTTTAATCAAACTGGCAGAAAGAAAAAATTATGTTAAAAAAGAAAAATAATCAGGTTTACCCTTAACAGTGCATCTGTTGACATGGCCCACCTATTACCGTATTTTCACGACTATAAGGCGCACATAAACGTCTTTTTTTTCCCTCAAAATGTGCAGTGCGCCCTTTGGTGCGGTGCGCCCTATCTGTGTTGTAACTGCGACTTTTGAGACCACCTCATTGAGGAGATGATAAAAGAGTGCCTGAGGGTGGTAATTGTAAGGAGACCAGGTGGTGACTGAATCACTTGAGGGAGGCGTTATATAGGTTGATGACCACACGTAGGAATGATTTCCTGTGGCACTCTGTGGCGCATCTGGGTAGGAGGAGTCTTCTGCTGAAGGAGCTCGTCTGCTGGACCAGTGTGTCGTGGAGAGGATGTGAGTAATTGTCTAAGATGGACTGAAACCTGGACAGCATCCTCCTCTCTGCCACGGTGGTCAGGGTGTCCAGCTGCTCCCCCACAACATCACCGGCCCTCCTGATCAGTTTGTTCAGTCTGTTGTTGTCAGCGACCCTCAGCCCACTGCCCCAGCATGTGACAGCAAAGAAGAGCGTGCTAGCAACAACAGACTCATAAAACATCCTCAGCATTGTCCCACAGATGTTAAAGGACTTCAGCCTCCTCAGGAAGAATAGTCGGCTTTGGCCCTTTTTGTAGACCGCCTCGGTGTTTCTAGTCCAGTCCAACTGTTAAAGTACACTCCCAGGTACTTATACTCCTCCACAGTGTCAACAGGAACCCCCTGGATGGAAACAGGGGTCACAGGTGTTTTTGTCCTCCTCAGATCCACTATGAGCTCCTTAGTCTTTGTCACATTGAGCTGCAGGTGGTTCAGCTCACTCCAAGTGACAAAGTTGCCCACCACAGTCCTGTATTCACTCTCCTTACCCTTTTCAATGCAGCCAACAATTGCTGAGTCATCAGAAAACTTCTGAAGGTGGCAGGACTCAGAGCAATAGCTGAAGTCCGAGGTGAAAAGGGTGAAGAGGAAGGGGGAGAGGACAGTCCCCTGAGGCGCCCCAGTGTTGCTGACCACCCTGTCAGACACACAGTTCTGTAGGCCTACATACTGTGGTCTGCCCGTCAGGTAATCAACAATCCAGGACACGATGGGGGCCTCCACCTGCATCGCAGTCATCTTCTCACCTAGTAGAGCCGGGCGGATGGTGTTGAAGGCGCTGGAGAAGTCAAAGAACATGATTCTCACAGTGCTCGCCGGCTTGTCCAGGTGATTGTAGACTGTTCAGCAGGAAGATGATGCTGTCCTCAACTCCCAGGCGGAGCTGGTAGGCGAACTGTAGTGGATCAGTGAAGGGCCTGACCATGGGCCTTAGCTGCTCCAGGACTAGCCTCTCAAAGGTCTTCATGATATGGGACGTCAGTGCTACCGGTCTGTAGTCCTGAGGGTCGCTAGGGCACGACGTCTTTGGCACCGGAACGAGGCAGGACGTCTTCCACAGCACGGGTACTCTCTGGAGGAGCATGTTCAGGCTGAAGACTAGGCTTAATATTCCACACAGCTGGTTGGAACAAGCTTTGAGCACCCAGGGGAGTACACCATCGGGGCCCGCAGCTTTGCCAGAGTGGAGTCTGGTTAGCTGTCTTCTCACTAGGTCAGGAGTGAAGGACACTGTAGAGGTAACAGTAGGGGGAGGGGTGAGATCCTCATGTTCTGTAGGACAGGATGTGAAGCAGGGGGGAGGGGTGGAGACAGTGGATGTGGATTGCGGTGGTGAAGAGCAGACAGGGGGTCTGTATGGAGGAGGAGTGGAAGAAGGTGGAGTGGTCGTTGGAGGGAAGCCAGCAGTGGAGGGTTGTGGGGGATGGGCCGCAGTATCAAACCTATTAAAAAATAAATTCAGTTCATAGGCCCGGTCCACGCACCCTTCCAACCCCACAACAGTGCGCTTCTGGAACCCTGTGATGGTTTTCATCCGACTCCACACATCCCTCATGTTGTTGGTCATGAGTTTATTCTCCAGCTTTCTCCTGTATTTGTACTTAGCCTCCTTGATTTTTCGTTTGAGTACCCCCTGCACTCTCCTCACGGTTGCCATCTCTGAATGCTCTCTTCTTCTCATTCAGGGTGGCCTTTATTTTCTTGGTGATCCAAGGTTTTTTGTTGGGGTAACAGGTGACAGTCCGAGCTGGAACATTGCAGTCCACACAGAAGTTTATATAATACGTGATGCACTCTGTGAGCCCATCAATGTCCTCCCCATGGGGCTCACAGAGTGCAGGCCAATCAGTCACCTCAAAGCAGGCCTGCAGTGCCTCACAAGCCTCCTCTGACCACCTCCTCACAGTTCTTGTGGTCGTTGGCTTCCTCCTCACCAGAGGCACATAACAGGGTTTGAGATGAACCAGGTTGTGATCTGACCTGCCCAGAGGAGGGAGAGGAGAGGAGATGTATGCATCCTTAATGTTAGCATACATCAGGTCCAGGGTCCTCACATCTCTGGTAGGGCAGCTCACATATTGTTTGAAGGTCGGTAGAACTTTGTTCATGGTGACATGGTTAAAGTCTCCCGACATGATGATGAGGGCATTGGGATGATGGGTCTGTAGTTCAGAGATGATATTATGGATGGTGCTGCAGGCAGATGTTGGGTTTGCAGAAGGAGGGATGTACAGAACAACAGCGATGACATGCGGGATCTCTCTGGGCAGCTGATATGGACGGAGTCCAATGGCCAGCAGTTCAACATCCGGGCAACAGAGCTGTTTTTTAATGGAGATGTGACCCGGGTAACACCATCTGCTGTTTACTAGAATGGCAAGCCCCCCTCCTTTTCGCTTACCACTCTTAGTGTCCGGGTCGGCCCGGATGGTATGAAAGCCATCCACGGAGACAATCAGGTCCGTAATGTCTTTGTGCAGCCATGTCTCCGTAAAGCACATCAAACTGCACTCCTGATACCCCGGTTGACTCCGCGTTAGCGCCGTTAGCTCGTCCATCTTGTTGCTAAGAGACCGCACGTTTTTTAAGGCTAGGCTTAAAACTTTCCTTTTTGATAAAGCTTATAGTTAGGGTGGCTCAGGTTATCCTGAGCTGTCTTTAAAGTTATGCTGCTATAGGCTTAGACTTTTGGAGGACATAGGGACCCCCATTTCATCATTCTGTTCATTCTCTCTCTGCTCTCCTATTCTGCAGAATCTGTTAGTTCAATCTCTAACCTTCTGCTCTCTCTGCTTTTCCTCAGAGTAGCTTTGCCTCGTCTGTTCCTGTTTGGCTGTGATGTCACCCAGGAAAGAAACATCAGCTGTGCTGCTTCCATCAACACCCTTGTTTGTAGATGTTGGAGATCGGACTGTCTTCAGGTGTGGTCCTGTTTCTTTGGCCGTGGCTGGGTGGATGTGCTCTCTTCATCCTCTGGCATGGGATTTGCCTTGGAGCTCGTCTGCCTGGCTGTGTGTTTCCTGGACGGGGCCGCCTTTTACAGCTGCTTTTTGTATCTCTGCTTCTGTCTCCTTGAACCCCAGTCGGCCTCGGCAGATGGCCGCTCGCACTGAGCCTGGTTCTGCTGGAGGTTTCTTCCTGTTAAAAAGGAGTTTTTCCTCTCCACTGTCGCTACAAGCATGCTTAGTGTGAGGGATTGTATTTGAGTCAATGAGTCAATGCAATCAACTGGTTTTCCTTAGATAGAAAACTTTGTATCAATTTGACTGTATGATCTGGTTGAACTGTAAAGTGCCTTGAGATGACATGTGTTGTGAATTTGGCGCTATATAAATAAACTGAATTGAATTGAATTCCCATAACGACAGAGGGGAGACACTGCTTAAATCTTCTCCTTTCAATAAGTCCGTCCCGTCTCGATCCTCCTTTCATCCCACGATGTTGTTTTCCTCCTCTGCAACCACTGCATGTTTTCCTCCAGAGTTCGGGTGGTATTCCAGCTGGTCTGGCTAAAACGCCGGCCGGCATTAGAGCGATCAGCTGTTCTCTGGAGTAAACAAAGGCATCGTGTCCCGGTGGGAGCGGCATGATCAAAACAGCACAAAAAAGCACAGAAAGTCCACGAAAGATACCTCATTATAGAGGATAGTACTTCACATAGTCACTGTGAAAAAATAAGAGCAATCAAAAAAAGATAAAAATACCAAAGTTAAAAGCGTAACAGGAGCGGTGTAACTGCAGCATGCTGCTTTCGCGCATGCGCAATATAAATTATATATACAGGTGCTGGTCATAAAATTAGAATATCATGAAAAAGTAGATTGATTTCAGTAATTCCATTTAAAAAGTGAAACTTGTATATTATATTCATACATTACATACAAACTCATATATTTCAGATGTTTATTTTGTTTAATTTTGATGATTACAAATGACAACAAATGAAAATCTCAAATTCATCATATCAGAAAATTAGAATATTACTGAAGACCAATAAAAACAAAGGATTTATAGAAATGTTGGCCAACTGAAAAGTATGAACATGAAAAGTATGAGCATGTACAGCACTCAGTATTTAGTTGGGCCTCCTTTGGCCTGTATTACTGCAGCAATGCGGCGTGGCATGGAGTCGATCAGTCTGTGGCACTGCTCAGGTGTTATGATAGCCCAGGTTGCTCTAATAGTGGCTTTTAGCTCTTCTGAATTGTTGGGTCTGGTGTATTGCATCTTCTTCTTCACAATACCCCATAGATTTTCTATGGGGTTAAGGTCAGGAGAGTTTGCTGGCCAATTAAGAACAGGGATACCATGGTCCTTCAACCAGGTACTGGTAGCTTTGGCACTGTGTGCAGGTGCCAAGTCCTGTTGGAAAATGAAATCTGCATCTCCAAAAAGTTGGTCAGCTGCAGGAAGCATGAAGTGCTCTAAAACTTCCTGGTATGTGGCTGCGTTGACCCTGGACCTCAGAAAACACAATGGACCAACACCAGCAGATGACATGGCACCCCAAACCATCACTGACTGTGGAAACTTTACACTGGACTTCAAGCAACGTGGATGAAGTGCCTCTCTTCTTTTCCTCCAGACTCTGGGACCTTGATTTCCAAAGGAAATGCAAAATTTACTTTCATCAGAGAACATGACTTTGGACCACTCACCAGCAGTCCAGTCCTGTTTCTCTTTAGCCCAGGCAAGACGCTTCTGACGCTGTCTGTGGTTCAAGAGTGGCTTGACACAAGGAATGCGACAGCAGAAACCCATGTCTTTCATACGTCTGTGTGTGGTGGTTCTTGAAGCACTCACTCCAGCTGCAGTCCACTCTTTGTGAATCTCCCCCACATTTTTGAATGGGTTTTGTTTCACAATCCTCTCCAGGGTGCGGTTATCTCTCTTGCTTGTACACTTTTTTCGACCACATCTTTTCCTTCCCTTCGCCTCTCTATTAATGTGCTTGGACACTGAGCTCTGTGAACAGCCAGCCTCTTTAGCGATGACCTTTTGTGTCTTGCCCTCCTTGTGCAAGGTGTCGATGGTCGTCTTTTGGACAACTGTCAAGTCAGCAGTCTTCCCCATGATTGTGTAGCCTATAGAACTAGACTGAAAGACCATTTAAAGGCTTTTGCAGGTGGTTTGAGTTAATTAGCTGATTAGAGTGTGGCACCAGGGGCCATCAATTTTGAACCTTTTCACAATATTCTAATTTTCTGATATGATGAATTTGAGATTTTCATTTGTTGTCATTTGTAATCATCAAAATTAAACAAAATAAACATCTGAAATATATGAGTTTGTATGTAATGTATGAATATAATATACAAGTTTCACTTTTTAAATGGAATTACTGAAATCAATCTACTTTTTCATGATATTCTAATTTTATGACCAGCACCTGTATATTATATATATTATATTTGATATTAAGGCAAATGAAAAGGGCTGGATGGATGAGGAGATGATGAAAGAGTGGCTGAGGCAAGTGTATGTGAGGAGACCAGGTGGTTTTTTCCACTCATCACCATCGCTGTTAATCTGTGACTCCATGCGTGCCCATCTCACAGCCGATGTGAAAAACATGGTGAAACAAATAAACTCTGTGCTCGCCGTTATCCCGGGAGGTCTGACAAAGGAACTTCAACCGCTCGACATCTGTGTGAACCGGCCATTCAAAGTAAGGCTGCGAGCGGCTTGGAGCGATCGAGGACCGACGGAGACCACAGTTTCATGAAAAGTGGAAGGCAGCGCCGGGCAAGTTACGCCACCGTTTGCGGATGGATTGTAGATGCTTGGACTAACGTGTCTGCTGGCACTGTTGTTCGAGCTTTCGCAAAAGCCGGCATCATTTCCGAGGAGCCGCACGGCACGGAAAGTGTCTCTGACAGCGAAGAAGGGGAAATTGGCATGTCTGATTTAGCGCAGCTGTTTAATTCAGAAACAGAGGATGATGACTTCGATGGGTTTGATTAATACTTTGTAATAAATACTTGAATAAAGCACAATAATACTCAGTTTTGCTCCCGCTCTATTTTTCTACCTGAAAACTTAATTCAACAGCAGCCTCTGGGCCGGGTCGCCTCCGGGTTCACCGCGGCGGCTGGCAGGTGTTTTTTCATCTAAATAATCTAAATCTTGCAGCTATATTTGCTGTAATCAGTGGGAATAAAGTAGTTTTAATATGTTTTTAAGTGAGAAAGTCCACCTGAAAACTTAATAATTGCAGTCAGTTCATCCAGATTATCATCCTGCCTATACTATTTCTGTCGGAGGCACTCAGACCCCCACATACCAGCGGTGCGCTGACAGTAGAAATCCCTTCAACAGCAGCCTCTGGGCCGGGTCGCCTCCGGGTTCACCGCGGCGGCTGGCAGGTGTTTTTTCATCTAAATAATCTAAATCTTGCAGCTATATTTGCTGTAATCAGTGGGAATAAAGTAGTTTTAATATGTTTTTAAGTGAGAAAGTCCACCTGAAAACTTAATAATTGCAGTCAGTTCATCCAGATTATCATCCTGCCTATACTATTTCTGTCGGAGGCACTCAGACCCCCACATACCAGCGGTGCGCTGACAGTAGAAATCCCTTCAACAGCAGCCTCTGGGCCGGGCAGCCTCCGGGTTCACCACGGCGGCTGGCAGGTGTTTTTCATCTAAATAATTTAAACTGCAGGCACCAGGATACCGGTAATAAAAGCGAACATATTTCGTCGGCAGGTTTCAGGATTTTAAGTTAATTTAGGAGTGATCACAGCGCTCTGTCATCAGCGATGTGTCTGTCTCACGGCCAGCTCCCAGGTTTGATTAATACTTTGTAATAAATACATGAATAAAGCACAGTCATACTCAGTTTTGCTCCCGCTCTATTTTTAAATACGCAGTAGAGGTATTTAAACGTAGTAGAGGACATGTACCTGCATATAAAAAACGTGCCCTATAGTCCAGTGCGCCTTATGTGTGTGTTAAATACAGAAATGGCAAACATAACTGAGACTGCGCCTTTTAGTATGGTGCGCCTTATGGTCGTGAAAATACGGTACTATTGCACATATTTTTTTAACTCATCTTTCCAGCAAATAAACAAATTAAGAAATTTCTGTTATTTGCTGTTGGATTATTACTTTTCTATGTCTTGGGCATTTGTAAAAGAAGAAATACAAAATAGATTTTTGTATTTATCATCTTCTAAAACATCCCTGAAGAGAAACAGTAGGTTTACTAATGTGATGAGCTGGGTGTTTTCCTTTGGTTCTCTTCTGGTTCACTGTTCTGTACTATTTCTTTTAAAAATTGTGTGTGGGCTCTAATTTAAATTTTATAAGGAAAAAAGGTAAATATATATATATATATATTTTTTAATTCCCTGTCATCCTTTGTATTGCTTTACAATATTGACTCTCTTTTCTGCCCAAACATGAGCAAAAAACCCTGAAGGCTTCAATGAAGAAGTTTCACCTGAATGCCCTTAGACCTCCTGCCACCCTGCAGGTATATTACACCTGGGATTAACCGTAATAAGAAGTCTGGGCACAATTGATTGCATGGAGGATTCCTGTTGAGCTACAGTCCTTTTTATAACAGGCTGCAGGAAATGAAACCTCTTTGGGGAAAAGAGAGGAAACAATAAAAGGAGCAAATCAGAACCCAGTGTTAAAATGTTGGGTTTTAATAGGTGCATTGATGCTTTGTGGATTGCACTGTGGACCCAGTCTAAGACTGCCAGCTGAGAAACCTTGCTGTGAAAACAGGGCTTTGTGATGGACTTATATTAATCCACTAGTAGCCTTTGTTGCCTTACATGACATTTAATGGAAAAAGGACATGACTCCAATGATCATGAAATGATTACTAAAAACAGATCACTAATTGTAGACATATGATCAATTCATGACTGACTATTAATAGTTTATTAGATTAAAATGTATTCTATCCGATTAATCAATAGTCTGAATTACTATTAATATAATATTTATTTATTAAATTATTACTATTAATATAATATTATTAAGTGAATTACTTTAACAGTTGGACCATTATCCGCTAGAGGGCGCTGCTGCTCATTCTTTAAGTCGTAGGGAAATGGCTGTTCCAACCATTTCCCCCGAATTCTCCCGAGTGGTGTACGACTTTACACGAGTGTATAAAGTGAATGTGATTAGTCGTTTATCAAGAGGGCGGGATTGTTGTGGCAGAAGGTTTACAAGCAAGTTTGGTTGTGGCCAGTATCTATGAAGCATCTTGCTAACCAGTTAGCAACTTAGTGCTAGTAGGTTCCCAACGGGAAATTCCATTGGGACCAAGTAGCACTAAATTGGTGACTTAGGAACGACACTGTCAAGGAAAAACTAACTGGCCTGCATAAGATAACATAATTTTTAAAGGATTTTTTAAAAATAGAAATGTTCTAACTTTTGGGACAATGTCGTCTGATAAAGAGTACATTTATAGACATGTTTAAGCCAGAATGATTTGACATTTAAATATGATTTCCCTACGACTTTAAACAGAGCCTTTTGAGAGAGAAGTAACACCACAGTGGAGGCATGTTATAGCAGAAACATGAAACAATCCAGCGTCCAGATTATTTACACTTTTTAATTGCGACACAGGTGCAGAATGGATTTTTTAATCTCAAACAATCATTAACTCCATAAGTTATCACCTAAATGGTGTACATTATGGGTGCTGCATGGCCTAGCAGTGTCAACTTCTCTGCTGTGTTGGAAATGTGAGGATATAATGATGAAAAGTGGAGGGCATTATGCCAAACATTAGTAACATGACAAAAAAAGACATGCTGGCAATAAGCACGGTAGACGGGGAAGGAATTTGTGTGTTAATGCATCTTTCTTATCTTACAAATAGGTCAAGTTTTATAACGTGTAAGATAGATTTTTTGGTTTATTTGTGTTTAATAAAGATGGCTCAATACATTTTTTAAAATAAAAATATCGACTTCTTTCCCTTCATGTAAAGGAAAAATCTGATTAATACAAGAGAAAACTCAGGTTTTCAAAGAAAATGGATGCTTATCAATGAATCGTTACTCGATAATAAGATCAATCAACTTTAGATTAATTCATTCATTCATTCAGTCGGCACACATTGTCGATATCGCATACCTGTGTCCCCCAGGCAACCAGTGTGACATCACTTCCTTCCTGTAGGACCTCAGCTTGTGAGAGAGGGATGGTGTAGGAGTCGACTGGAACCTGCTCCACTAAGGAAACAGACAAAAAACACTATATGCAAACTCACATTCAAAAGAAATCATGGCGATGGTTCAAAGCACACATTCATCTTTCTACTATGAACCCTGTGATTTCTATGCAAAATACTTTGAACCCCAAACTGAAGCAAACCCTAAATAATAGACCAGATGACAAAGTGGTGAAATATGAGACCATCAATTAAATGACAGGAGTCTTGCTCTTGAACTTTTTATCTGAACAGTTTCAAATGCTGCTTGAAGCATTTTCCAGAAACTCTTCGCTCATGAGAGGCAGAGTGCTTTTATGAGCACCATCTACTACATGATCCAATCTGATCTGCTTCCAGCTTCAGGCCCATAACTGATTAATCTTCACCACAACACATTCATGGGATGAGGTAAAGAAAACGAGGTCCACAGAAAAACAAAGAATCAGTCCAAAAGGGGAAGCCTGCTGGTAAGTCCCTCTGAACTTAAACCAACACAAAGTACATGTGGGTTTAGGGTTTAAATCAAAACAAGCTTTTAAAAAGCAAACAAAAAACAAATAAAACTAGGGTTGAAACAATTAACTGGATTAAACTATTATTGAAATAATCGTCAACTGGAGTATAGAGACTCTAAAACATTCTTTTAGCTGACAGGGCAACACACTTAGAGCAATAATTAAAATCCGTCTATATGTTCTATCAAGAACTCCACATTGTTCTGTAAAAATAATTCGTCTTTAAAGAACCTTTTATCTGATTATTAAGTGAAACATTAATCGTCAGATGAATTGATTAGCAAAATAATTGTTAGTTGCAGCCGAAAAGAAAACCTTAGCGCAAGGACGAATAAACTATCCTTGCAATCATAAACCATTTTACACCATTTTCTCTCTGAAAAAACCTTGAGATGATTCTTTAAAAATGTCTAATCAGAGGTTTGGCCAAGTGAAAATTGTGAGTGAACATGAAGAATATACAAAAGAATATTCAACATCTAATTTAGGTATCCGAGTGAAACAATTGGTTAGTGCAGGCCTCCCGAAACTTGGTCCTCAAGGCCCCCTGTCCTGCAGGTTTTACCCCTTGCTCACACTGACTCCGGTGCGGTTACCGAGCCGACGGAGACCGCAACTCCTGCACACCCCCTCTAACACTGCCCTTTTGACTACGGTGCAGTGCGGCTCTGCGGCTCCGGCAACAGGTCCGGAGATTTAACTCGCGAGAACAGAAGTTCACTTGAGTTCACGTAACTTCACGCGATAACACGGCCCAAATAAGGATATTTGCGAGAGCTTGTTGCGGAGGGCTCCGGCACGCCGCAAGGATAGCTTTCTTGCGGAATTTTCTGCAGCGCCGGAGTGTCTCGGTAACCGCAGCCGGACAGCTCAGCAGCCGGTGAGAGAGGTTTACGTCTTTTTAATGACTTGGAATCACTGCGGCGCCGCACCCACCGCACCGCAACGGTAAGACCGGAGTCGGTGTGATCCTGGGGTTAGAGGTTTCCTTGCTCCAGCACAGCTGATTTTAATTGAAAGCTGATTAACAGGCTTTTGGTCTACTGCAATCATTATAACCAGCTGTGCTGAAGCAGAGAAACCTCTAAAACCTGCAGGACAGGGGGCCTTGAGGGCCGAGTATGGGGATGCCTGGGTTAGTGGATGAGGAATGAAAACAATAAAAGTGCTAAAATCCAAAGTTGCTCTAAATTGAGATTAAAGATATATTTGTACAAAGTGGCCTTTGGTTGTGAGCGGCAGTTCTGTGGGCGGAAATGCCTTGTTGATGCCAGAGGTCAGAGGAGAATGGCCGGACTGGTTCAAGCTGATAGAAGGGCAACAGTGACTCAAATAACCACCTGTTACAACCAAGGTGGGCAGAAGAGCATCTCTGAACGCACAGTACGTGGAACTTAGAGGCAGATGGGCCACAGCAGCAGAAGACCACACCGGGTGCCACTCCTTTCAGCTAAGAACAGGAAACTGAAGCTACAATTTGCACAAGCTCATCGAAATTGGACAATAGAAGATTGGAAAAACGTTGCCTGGTCTGATGAGTCTCGATTTCTGCTGCTACATTCGGATGGTAGGGACAGAAATTGGCGTCTTCAACATGAAAGCATGGATCCATCCTGCCTTGTATCAACGGTTCAGGCTGGTGGTGGTGGTGTCATGGTGTGGGGAATATTTTCTTGGCACTCTTTGGGCCCCTTGGTACCAATTGAGCATCGTTGCAACGCCACAGCCTACCTGAGTATTGTTGCTGACCGTGTCCATCCCTTTATGACTACAATGTACCCAACTTCTGATGGCTACTTTCAGCAGGATAATGCGCCATGTCATAAAGCTGGAATCATGTCAGACTGGTTTCTTGAACATGACAATGAGTTCACTGTACTCAAATGGCCTCCACAGTCACCAGATCTCAATCCAATAGAGCATCTTTGTGATGTGGTGGAACGGGAGATTCGCATCATGGATGTGCAGCCGACAAATCTGCGGCAACTGTGTTATGCCATTATGTCAATATGGACTAACCTCCCTGAGGAATGCTTCCAGCACCTTGTTGAATCTATGCCACGAAGAATTGAGGCAGTTCTGAAGGCAAAAGGGGGTCCCCGTTACTAGCATGGGATACCTAATAAAGTGGCCGGTGAGTGTAGATGTCTTGCCATACTTGATTTAAGTTTCCAGACATAGCGTAAATATGCCAGGTGTGGAAATCATCAATTCCAGAATGCAGAAGCTATTTGACAAACATCTTGTCACAAACTTGTAGAAATGTATTAAATCTGCTGCATTCTGGGAAAAAGAAAAGCAAAACATTATTCCTGTTGTACTATGCTGCAACTCCCAAAGAGGATATTAAACTCTAAAGAGAAACGATTCAAATAAAGCCACTCTCAATAATTCAGACACCTGCTCCTTTCTGCTCTGGTTACCTACCTCTCTCTCTGTGTGAGGCTGGTTTAGCTCCCTCTCAGCCACTAGATCCCACAGTGCTTTCAAAGCGTAAAGATAACCTCACACAGATATTAAGGACATCAATACTTTAAACTGTATATCAGGTCTGCAACAGAACTATACAGCGTGAACTACACTGGAGAAATGAGGAAAAACATCCAATGCTGGGAAAACGTCTGTTTGACTGTGAAATTGTAAACCCCATCCAAATGACCTCCAGCTGTCCCCACTCTTGCCATCATGTACGATAACAATTACTTGTCTCCCTTTTAATCATCCAAGAAACAAACTGGAGTGCAATACGCAAGTCCTTACAAGTAGAATGTTAATGTAAAACAAAACTACAACCATATGTACTTAAAGTTGGCAATTTAACAGCAAAATGTTGAATTTTAAAATTTATGGATCAGAAGTAAATCTCCATCAAGCCCCAGCTGATATATCACATACGTAAACACCCCAGCCCATGTGCTGGTTCGACAGCAGGTGTGGGAATGGCCTTTTTGAATTTTTTATTTAAACATTCAATGTATAACATGGATGCATAAAACCTAATTTTATTTCAGTGTTAAATTCTGTTTAAAGTAACAGATTATAATTAAAAATGTCTCCGGACTTTTACTCTAGGGGTGGAACTGTTCGCAAAATCCACAGTTCAGTTCACGGTTTCGTTATCACGGTTTTTGGTTCGGTTCGGTATATGTTGATTGTTACCCCGAAATCCCCAAAAAATTATGAAATTAATGAAAAAGATACCCAGAAATTAATAAATTGTAATTATTTTTATTGATCCGCAGAAACCCTGGATCATTTCCGCATGTTTTCCTGCTTTGAATTTAATCATCTCGCGAATGCCCTCTACGATCTCCAAGGAACTCCGAGCGGAGCGGACGGGAGCCAAAGCGGAGGCTGTAGGCTTTGCTTTGTGCAGGCGGTCTGGAGCGCAGCGGGGCGGAGCGGAGCGTTGACGGAGTATGTGGGATTTCGGGGTTAGCATGACATGTTGACATGTTGCACAATGCTTGCACACTGTTGCACTTTTACCCACAACTTTCTTTCCGCCAACATCGTAGGTCACTCTAAATGCAAAGCGCTCCCATACAGCAGACCTATAAAGTGCTGCTGGCGCGTCTTCCAACTCCTGTTCTTTCCCACTCGCCATACTCACACAATTCTCCATAACAACTGATTTTTTGCTGCTACACCCGGCTACACTGCTTCGCTTCTTCTTCTTCTTCTTCTTCTTATTTACTACTGGTGGTTGGCTTTGGTCGCAGTACCGGCACCTTCTGCTCTGGAGTGTAAACGCTTCGCCTATGAGAAAAAGGAGCAGCGAATGACCCGAACGCAACACACGGGAACCGAACCGAGACAGTCGAACCGAACGGTTCGGACGGTTTTCATAAACCGTTCCATCCCTACTTTACTGGTGTTTCATTTTCTTTATTCGGACCCTGCTGATTTTTAATTGGTTACCCCTGGTGTTGGAGCTTACACCATTAGCCTCGCATTAGAAATCGGGCTCTACTAGCTCTTCTGGACTAATATTCCAAGTACATGTCTGTGTCTGAATGTTCAAACTAAACACTGTTATAGTGCACTATATAGGGGTCACGCCATTTTGAAGGAGTGTCTGAATGTCTAGCGGATGGAAAAAATAGTGGGAGCAAAATTTCTCACAATGCAGGGTGTGGTGTTGGTCCAGGGGTTAAGCGTGCGACCCATGAATAGAGGCTGTGGTCCTCTATGCAGCATGGTGACCTCTGCCGTTTGCCCAATGTCTTTCCCCTCTCTCTATTCTCATTTTCTGTCTGCCTCATTTCAAAAGTAACAAACATAAGGGCCACTAGAGCCTAAAAAAGTTTTTTTTTAAAAATCCCCACAATGCAGTTTGAAAAAGTACAATGTACATCAATGGTCAGAAACTGTGGATGCCTGTCCTAACAGTTGGTTAATTGAGTGCACTTAAGTCTGCTATATAGTCCCCACTCTATATAGTGATTTTAAAATTGGGGCGGACATTCCAGAGAAGAGAAGCAGGGTCTCTAGCAGCTCTGCTCCTCCTCTCTGGAACACACCAAGACAGGCAGGAGGTGCATTGAGATGGATGGGGGAGGAGGATCTAAGTGAACAAGACTCATACCTCAAGTCACCAAACCCAGTTCACCTGTTCACCTGCCATTGGCTGAAAGAATATCACAAACAAGAGGTACACACATCCGTTGTCACAGATCCTTCCCCCCGGAAGCTGTAAGACTTTATAACCACCACTGTTCCAAACATTTTGCAATTTCTATCTAAGTCAACTAAATAACATGCTGCTGTCATTTTGCACATCTCTGATGTTGCTGCTATTTTCAAATATCCATCACTGTAAAAATGTCCATAGCTGTGTATTAGTTATTCATTCTCCAGGTGCACAGTTTTATATTGTTAAAAAATGTACAGTACAGTATTTTATTGTTTATCTTTTAACTCTTCATTATTATGTTATTCTTATAGATTTTTCTAAGGTCCACATTTGTGTGACAATTTTTTCTAAAATCTTTTTGCTGCTGTAAAAATCAGAATTTCCCCATTGTGGGACAATAAAGGGATTTTCTATTATATTCTATCACAATCATCATGTAGCTACAGCAACAGTTCTTCATTAGTTAAAAACAAGCAGGGATTTATTAAAAGATGTGTCAAAATTGGCTTTTTACACTGAGAGTTCCCAGCAAACAAAAACAGAAGACTTCTTCTCTATGTTCTAGATGGTCTGGTTGAAGTCATGCAGATTTCACTGATGTCCTTTGCAGTGAAGTGTACTGTTTTGTCTTGTCTCACACATGTAAACCAACGTTTTAGATTGACTGATACACAGAATCACAAGAGGACAGACAGCTCATTGTTTCCCCCCCATTCACAGTGTCTCTGGTTCTGATATAATCCTGATTTGTTAATTTGATCTTTGGCATAACTTTGTGTTATGTATAAAGGTTATGCCAGAGATGGCGTTGGTGAAAGCATCTGGTAAGCTCAGATGTGTTCTTTTAATGTGATCCTTTATGTTATCCACCATCAGTGCAACTGATGCAATGCAATGCAATTAATGCAAAAATATGTTTAAATCTGGAATGATAATTAAACAGGCTTACCTGCTGCTCTGTAAAGAATCTTTGGCTCAAAGAATATACATGGGTTGTTATCAGCAATGCATGAAAGCAGCAGCCCTTTAGCCTGCGTCGGACCACGAGGTATTACAATCTGAGGAGCACATAACAAATGAAAAAAATTAAATACAAAAGCAAACTTCTATTTTGATTTGTTGATCTTTTAAAGTGTAAATATCCTAAATGTGACGTTACTGAAAAAGCTTTCCGCATTAAAACAGTGACCTGACAACAGCAATTATGATGAACAGCAGTACAGCAAATGTAAGTGGATCCATAAACACATTTTCCTCTTCTGATATTTATTGGTCTTAAGTTTCTTCCAAAAATCCTCATAAACCTGCATATAGGCTTCTGCCTTGTCCTGAAGTTAAACTTTTATCACCTTCTGTTCTCTCTGCTATAATTGTGAGGTTATATTCAGACAGGAAACCCTATAATGAAAAGAGAGGGGAAAATGGATTGGTTCTTGATAAGCTTTGTGTCAAATGGAGGAACTATTAATGATAGCGTGCATGAGGATTAGCATTCAGCTGTATGACCTTTGCAGAGTAACATAATAGCTGCTGCTCCCTCAGTAACAGGCAGGTCTATAATCCATTTTCTGTGCAGATCTGTAAGGTGAAACTGAAAGGAAACAATTCTGATATTAACCATCAGTCTTTATTGGGTTTAAATTCTTTTAATAAAGTAGGGTAGAAAAGTAGGGTTGGTGAAACTAACATAAGTCATTACTTTTAAATTAGAGGCACTATTGTATTCTATGTGAAAGTCTCCTAACATGTTGCGTGACTTTACAGTGATATCTTAGACAGAGATGATTCATATCTCTGGATAAAGATTTTTCTTTAGCGAACAACTCTCTGAACTGACAAACAACAAGCCAGTTCTCATAATAATTTGCCTGCTTAGAAACTTCTCAGTGTTGCTTTGTAAATATTTTGATTTCTCCTGTCCTGTTTAAGCGACATGTGTGTCTCTCTACGATTCTCTGAATCAGCCAAAGGGAAAACACTAAGACATTCTGTAGAAGACTCTCTCTTGTAAAGGATTAGTTTAGTAAACCTCATTAAGTGATTCCCTGCTTCAGCAGTCCTCGGTTATTATATATTTTTTCGACGTTGTTTTTAATTACTTTTTATATACCGTATTTTTTGGACTATACGTCGCTGCGGAGTTTAAGTCGCATCAGCCAAAAAATGCATTATCAAGACGAAAAAAACATATATACATCACACCGGACTAAAAGTTGCACCTTTTTGAAGGATTATTCTATCCATGGAATCAGTGTTCTGATAACTGCCGCTTGGTAGGCTACTGCTCGAAGACGGCATTGTTTTATTTCATGAATGAGCATTTAAGAAGCAGTGATAACGCGCCAGTATCCTACTCTGGTTGTTTTAAATATCACAGTTCTCTGTACAGCTCTTCCTCTGGACGTGGCCATCTAGCCTTTAGCCCTCGGTTAGCTTTTCTTTTTTTTCATAACCTGCAACTATTCCTCTACTTTTCTCCGGTCCCTAACCTGTTTTTCACTGCATCCAAACCGTCGCTCAGCTGCCCTATTGACATTTTCAACTGTATATTTAATTAGTTTCAGTTTGAATTCAGCAGTTTATGAATTTATTTTGGGTGGCATATTTCTATTCATACATCGTTGTTGTAATGCTAATTTATTTTGTTGTGGTAAGTTGTAACTTTTTTTCCTTCAGTGGTATTAATAGAATATATATTTTTGCATGCAAAGTAACATAGCGCCCTCTTGTGGGGAAAAAAATGCATGTGTCGCAACAGAGTATAGGTCACATGGCCAGCCAAACCAAAAAACCAAAAAAAAGTGTGACTTATGGTCCGAAAAATACGGTAAGAAAAATCCATAATAATATAGCAAAACAATTCCTTCGTGTTTTGACACCGAGCTTCTTGTCTTGGAGATGCAAAAGTATCCTTCCCATCAACCTCATCTGTTAACTGGCAAGCAAAATGAATTTTCGCGAGATTTGTGAATGAACAAACTCCCGAAAATACATCTTGCCAGCAGCTAAAGGAAAATGAACATTGCTGGCTGGTTTTAGCAGGAATGCCCTCCATTTCTTTTTTAAAACGAGCAACGGGACTTGACTTTTTAACTCTGTGGGTGGGAAGACTGTTGCACGTTCCCCCCGACTAGATTTATCAGTTAATTTAAATAAAGGCACTACTGCTGCCAGGGTTCCTACAGCATAAGGCAAGTTAAATTCAAGACTTTTTAATGCCACTTGAAATAAAAATTTAAGACCAAATTTACAAGAAACACAAGAAAAACCCGCTTGCGACAACTTTACCCAAAGGTTTATTATAACATAAACCATTGCACTAATGTTTCAAATTTTGAAAAGCTTCCCATACAGGAAGAAAGCTAAAAACACACAAATGACAGATATATTTTAACAATTATTTACCTGAATTCACAAACTTTGTTTTAGCAGAGAACAAAACAAATCAGTTTTAAAGTCACAAAATAACCAGTGCTAAGTCTTTTTTGCAGCTATTTTTCTTTGTATCGTTTTGATTTGGTGATAAGTGGAGGCGTTGCAGAGACAAGGGTGGAACAAAACCGAGAAATAACGGCTGTTTCTCGGTAACTCCATTTTGACGCTTTGTGTTTCGGGCTTCGCATGTGCGACTCCACTGCCTTAAAGCTGAAGTCTGTAAGTTTTAAAAAATCACTCTTTTGTCATATTGGCTAAAACTGTCCCTATGCCCAGACAGCAGTACATGTGATATGTAACCTGTGAAAAAAACTGCTTCAATTGGTCCCGCATACTGCCTGTATTTCAATCTGAGAAGAATAATTCGGGACGAGTCAAAACAACCAATCACAGCCAGAGGAGCGTCTGATGGAGTGTCAATCACAGCTCACCCACCAACAACCCCCCCCCCGCTTAACCTGCGGCAGCGCCCGGCTGACGCAGTCAGATAGGATGCGCGTGGAAGTCATGGCGGAGCGACAGCCACCAGCCCTTACTGCCCCCTAACCAGCATTTTATATCTAGCTGCTTGGAGGTGAGTGTTATCGCTCTTACCGGTTCACACTCCATGCCGCGTACGCTGCTTGGACGCTTCTGGTCGCATGCGGTAGCCGTGCAGATGCTGTGAGAGGGGTGGAGCTTGGAGGTGGGGCATGAGTGAAGCAGAGAGGGTGGGGGAGTGGCGTGAAACCTGTTTTTCTTCAAATTTTCAGTCGAAGTCTGCTCTCTTCTCAATGTTACAGACTGCAGCTTTAATCCCCATCGTTCTGAGCTTGAATGACTTCTTTCACAAAATCCACTGAGCCTCATGTATGTTCCCTGGTTTTAGCCATGGAGAAAACTCTTGGCTGGAGACAATTTTCGTTACATTTACACTTGCTCATATTTTCCAGACAAAAAGTTAATGGTGCATTTCCCAAATGTCCCGGCCGCAACAGCGCTTTTATTAGTTCCGCTATCGGGACGAACCAATAATGGCGAGCCGTTATTTATTTTTTTTATAAAAAAGAAAAAAAAAAAGAGTCAATTTTAACGTTTTATTTAGATTAAAACAATAAATCGTAATAAAAATAATCTTATTTATGATGTTTTAAAAATTAAGACCTACGAAAGACTGATTTAAGACATTTTAATACCAATTAAGGCCTTAGTTTTATTTTAAAGAATTCAATGCCTTTTAAGACTTTTTAAGGAGCCGCGGGAACCCTGGCTGCTCTGATTGGCCAAAAGCTCAACATGGGAGGCAGGAACCCAATCAGCTTGAAGCATTGTACTGAATGTCTCTCCCTTTTCTGAACACTTCCTACATGAGGCTTCCCGGATCAAAGCCTGTATTTCAATTTGAATTCTACATGCTATCAATCTTGCTTGTGCCAACTTACCTTATCTGTAAATTCCCCCTGAGTCTCTATTAGATTCAAGTCAGGCTCTTGTTGAGTCACACCAAAATGTTAATATTACTTGCATTTAAAACAAAAATATTGGTTAAAAAGGGTCAAATCTAAATATGTCAGGTTGTGTACCTATTTCTGCTAGATAAACATAAACTAACAGAAATAGTAGTAACATTATTGTTGAATTACAGGAGAAAACAAAACTTAATTTGGCAGCATCTCGTTTCGTCAGCGTCAGTGTAAGATATAAGTAAAGGTCACAGGAAGGTGCATCCCATTAAAATAGGAACAGACAAGTTTTGGCCGAACAAAACACAGAAGTCAGCTTGAACCTGACAATAGCACATCAGCTGAGAATAAGCTGGGTTTATTGCTCTTCTCACTGAGCATCCCAGTCACTAAAATCAACATGAGATGTGGGAATCAATCAAGGGCAGAGAAAATGAATCCAACTGGAAACTAATTCTTAGTTTGCAGGGTCTAAATTCAGTGCATATGGAATACATTAACTTGGCAAACATTGCATCCAAGACCCATTTTTAGCAATTTTATGCTTATTGATGCTGTGTCTGCAATTGTGATTCAATATATTGTGCAGCTCTAGCCAGTATAGTAGTCTAGTATGAATAATTTAGGCTTTACACTATTTGATTAAGAGTAATTCAAATAACACAAGACACCTCTGCCTGGCGGCTTTCCATCTGCTTCTGGGAAAAGTCATCAAATGATTGCGTTTCCATGACAATTTCTAACCAAACCCAGAATGTTGTTCAAAAGACTTTGCAATATCTTTTTTCCCCCCTTTTATTTCACCAATAATAAACGTAAAACTCACCTTAATACCAGGACAGTGGGCAAAAAAGGCTTCAGGGCTTTGAGAATGGTACAAGGAACCGTGGCCAACGCATCCCCATGGAGCCCGAATGGTGAGGTTCCCGCAGTCAAACAAGTTCCCAGAACGGTAGCGGTACTTAGCAGCTTCATTTACAATCTGCAAACACAATAAATTACACCAATACAACTACTGTCAATATTCACACATGTGGCTTGAGAGTGTATTTTATAAAAGATGTTGCTTTTTATTATTGAGACTCTGTTAACATTTATACCAATCTCTAAAACACTCTTAATAGTGACAGGAAAAAAGGCCCCAGAGTGATAATAGCATCATTATTTCTGCACATTGAATCAATCTGTTCAGGATCTAAAAGTCTAACCAAGCATGTATTTGCTGGTGAGGTAGCACCTGTTTTCCCTTTAAAGGCTTAATGTTTGTACTTGAACTTTGCTTTTAGCAGACTATTGTGAGCTGTGAGACAAAGTGTTTTCACATGTGCAAAGTTGCTCCTGTTACCGCTCACAGGCAGTTGAGCTGGATGCCAAGAAAATCAAAGGCACTTGGGGGAGCTTCAATAAAATATACAGAGTAACAAACTGTATTAGGTTCAGTTTTTAATTCAAAGATTAGGTTCCTTTCAAATAAAATGTAATTCAGTGTTTGACCTTCCTAAACTTTAGTCCAATCAACTATTCCAGGTCCTACAGTATTTTGTGCTTTGTTAGCATGTCCATTGAATAAGAAATATATTCACAATTTTTTTTCTATTATTTATATTATTTATATTTTTATTTATATTTTTTTCTAAACAAGACATAATATTTGCTGAAATGTCTATTTCCAGCCAAGAAAGAAGATTAAAAAGAATAATTAAATTTTGAAGTCATCTTGCAGATTGATAGCAGTTGAAGTTTGGATGTTTTTATACATAGCCGGTTCTAGGCGGGGGCCAACAGGGGCCAGACCTGTACTTAAAACATACACTACTAAAAATTACATATAAGCGAACTTTCTTGAAAAGGATGTCTATTTAACCTCAATTTGAGCAGGTAGGTAAGACAATTTACTAATGTAATAAGATAATTTCAATATAAAATAAAAATCTGTCTTCTTATTTAAAGTAGTTTATATGTAATTATCTCATTTTGAGGGAAAAATACAATTTGCTTTGGCAATCATCTCATTTGAAGAAGTTTTTACATTTTAGAAAACGTTTTGCTGTCATACAAAATAAGTCATATGATTATATCCACTGACAGAATGGATTGCCCTCAAATCTTAGAAAGATCTTGTTTTGATATTTATATACTTTCTGTTATGAGAATATCTTATGAGTCTTGCAAAGTGCAATTGCTTTACTGCACTGGCAGATTATTGCATTTAATCATTCACCTTTACATTTTACTTAAAAAAAAAATGCAGCTGCCTTAAAACTTTAGCTATACTAAGATACAACCAGGTTTTCATCATCATTATTTTTGTTCTGTGTCCCCAATAAAAACACCGGCCCCGCCCTGGCACCCCTGGTAAACTTTGTGTAGAACAGCCACTGTTTATATACCCGAACTTTACAGAAAGAAAGGATACGTTTTTTCTGTTTTTTGTTTAGTTTGTTTTTTTCTGTCCATTAACTGTAGGACCCAAAGAGGATAGCTTAAATGCACAAAGATATTAAATGTGGAGTCCCACAAGGTGCCGTGTAGGAGCCCAACCTTTCTAATTTATTTGTACAAAAATTTGCGGTAATAATGAGGAACATCATGCAATTACAGGAGGAAATGTCAAGTCTTTTTTAAGTTTTATGTTGACATGTTATGAACAACGGATGAAATAAATCAATAATGAGAGCAGGTTCCTGGATTACCATCGAATTCTGAGAACGATATATCATTTTAAAATGCATCCAATTTAGGAAATCTTTTTAAAAAAAAGTTAAAGGGAATCCTCTATTTTTCAGAAATTAATTTAACGGCCATTGTTAGCTCTCTTGAAACATATCGGTATCGGGCTGATAAGCAAAACTGGGTTAATTTGAACAACCTTTGTTTATTTCCATCCAGTTTGTGTTTTTATTTCAGGGAAGAGGATGAGTCATGTGGCGATTGTTTGGTCATGTGACAGTGATAGTAATGCAGCAAAGGCTTGTGGTCTCAACACTGTAGTCATTTTTTTACTGGTGTCAAAGGAGTAGGGACATACTGTATATATAGGATATAACTGTAAATACTAGTTATTGGCAATAATGTAATCAGATATTAATATTGGACCATATTTGCATTTCAGTGCATCCCTAGTGATTAAATATGAACATGCTTTTTTGTCAAAAAAAAAAAAAAAAAGAGGAAAAGCCTGGCTGAATTGGCTCAATCTGCTAATGGACACAGTTAATGTTAAATAAACCAACACAATAAAACTGTGCTCTATTCCATTGTTTGAAAAAGATCGCTGTGTCCTTTCAGTAAACGTTTAAATGGAACAAATATCTGTATTTCTATTGTGTAACCATAAGTGGAGCAGGTTAAACTAGATTTTTTCATTTTCTTCCTTCTCCAATTCAATTACAAAATTGTATATATTTGTGATTCAAATGTGACTTGAGCCTTAATTTTGTGAGGGAAGACTAATACAAGCAGAGTAAAAAAAAAAAAGGTAAGCTAAAGAATACAGATAGTGCCACAGACAGGAGGCCTCTGATTGGTCAAATCTACATCCGTTCTACTCTATGCGTATTTCCTGTTTGGTACCTAAGCGGCTTTTGTTTGTATGACCGCCATTGTGGAAAACGACTCGTGAAGATGGACCAGCTAGAAGAGTGAGGTGGGTGAGAACGCTGGGACCCTTTTTCCACCTGAATCCCCGCTTTTTTTCGCCCTCATGTCCCTCCTTTGTCAGACTAACTTGCCCCCACTTCCTCACCGCCTCGGCCGTATCTAGAGCCACAGCTAGTTCTTGATTGCCCCTCTTGTGTTGTGGTGCGGAATAACATAGCAGAGACCACGCTTCAGTATTAATAATAATAATAATAATACATTTTATTTAACAGCGCCTTTCTTGACACTCAAGGTCACTTTACAAATAATACAAAAAATAAATAAAAAGAGATGAGAACACAAAATACAGATACAGGAACATAAAAACAAAAAACAATCATGGATAGGGAAAAGAGCAGTATATTCACAGATAAGCGAGCTGGAACAGATGAGTTTTGAGTCTGGCTTTGAATAAGGGGAGAGAGTCAATACTGCGGAGGTCGGGAGGAAGTGAGTTCCAGAGCTGGGGTGCAGAGCGGCTGAAGGCTCTGCTCCCCATGGTGACAAGTCGAGCTGGGGGTACAGTAAGGTGGATGGAGGAGGAGGATCTAAGGGAGCGAGAGGAGGTGGCAATGTGAAGGAGGTCTGACAGATATGGAGGAGCAAGGTTATGGATGGCTTTGAAAGTATAGAGAAGGATATTGTGGTATTGGGGATAAATCAAAAATATCTGCAACAATCTCACTGTGACACACTGCTGTGGGAGTAAAACCAGCCATTTACACCGGGCCTGGTTCTGTTGGAGGTTTGTTCCTGTTTAGAGAGCTTTTTTTCTTCACTGCTGCTGTATAGGGCTGGGTACCGAACATCGGTTCTTTTATGGTACCGACCGAAATGCTTCGGTTCTACAGAGTATCGAAACATGCCTCGTCTTTCGGTACCAAGTTTCGGTGATTGGCTGTAACACTTAACGTGATTGCATCATCCAGGAAAAATACACAGGTGGTCACGCCTACAGCCAGGGTTCATGTGTATCTGTTGTGATCTGGTTTCGAGCGTCATGGAACCCCTTTAAAATGCCCCCCAGGTCAAAAGTGTGGCTTCACTTTATTAAGACTGATGCCAATAGTGCGCAATGCAATACATCGTGCACGGAAACAATTTAAGAGCAGAAAGTTGCTCGGTGTTTGACTGCAAGAAGAGCGGACCGCAGCCAGCGCAACCATCCTCCTCTCAGCAGCCCGTGGGCAGTGCAAAGCCAGAGCGGAGTGAATCATGCTGCTTTCAAACGGGGCGCAGCAAGAGCAGCAAAATCTTGTCTGTTGCTTCCTTTTTGCTGCTTGTACCAGCTTCTGACGCGCAACTGAAGCAGCTTTGCTGCTCTGTCGAAAAGTGGTTCTAACGCACGTTGGGCGGAGAAACTGTATCCTTTATTTGCCTTGCAGCTAGATTTGCTGTGATCAGTGGGAATAAAGTAGTTTTATTATGTTTTTAAGTGGGAAAATCCACCTGAAAACTTAATCAGTGCAGTCAGTTCATCCAGATTACCATCCTGCCTTCCAATATTATTTCGGTCTGATCCACTCAGACCCCCACATACCAGCGGTGTGCCGTCAGTAGGATCCCATTCAACGAGCTTGTTTGTCTCCTGAGAAAGCAGACATGTTAATTTTTCTAAAGAAAAACTGCTAAGTAAAAAGGTCCTCACAATGTAACAGTAAATATAAGACACTGACTTCTTTGCAACTGTTCTTCTTCACTGAATTTTTTTTATTTTATGTAAGATGAAAAATGTAAATGGAAAATTTAGAGCTTAAAATAAAACTCAAGATTTGTACTTTATTATGTTGTGTAATGTTCTTTTTCTTCGAATTGATATTATAAAACTGGTATCGAAAAAAGTATCGTTCAGGAACCCGTATCGAAGTGAAGGTATCGGTATTGGTATCGGCACCGAAAATTTACCCAGCCCTACTGCTGAGATTGCTGCAGACTCAATGACAAAATCCAAGCAAATATCTACTCTTGTCACATGTTCATCCAGGGGTAGTAAATCCTGCAGACTCAATGACTGGATGCAATCAGCTATTTTTTGTTTGTTTTTTCTTTCTCAGAAATCTGTCTGTATGATAGAATGGAATTTTCTCAGTAAAGTTCCCTGATATTACATGTGTTGTGAATTACCGCTATATAGATAAACTAAAGGGGTGCTGGATTTCAAAGGCTTCAGTGTGACATGTGGCTCACAGCAGTATGTTGGGATTCCTATTGCTGAAGCAGAGGCATTATTTTTGCCATCAAAGGCATGAAAAACTACTTTATCCATTTAACAAGCTCTTTGAGCCTGTATGTATTCTCCCTGTCTACGGTTTCTGATGTTGGGAATCTACCAAATGGCTGATTTTTTCCCCCTCTGAAACTCAGGCTGGATATTAATTTGATTTTTATCTATCTCCAAAGTCTATTTGGCTGCATCATTTTAAGTAGAAACAGAGAAGGAAAAGAGAAACCACATTTTTTTAGTACAAGATTTTATCTCCTGGTTTCCCCAAATGGGAAACATGTTTGAAAACAGCTGACATTATCATAAAATCTGATTTATTCTGCCTTGAAAAAAAGAGGAATTAGATCCATCATATGGAGGACAAGAATAGACAGAATGAAGGGTGTCAACATGTATGCAAGGTAAAAACATTAGTAACTGCCTGCATCATGAGCTAACCGTCATATTAACCTTCATGAGAAAAACAGGAGGTCATGAGAAGACAATACTTTCCCGAGCCTTTCACTGCAGTATGAGACGACATTACGTGCTGGACTGATAATAAAATAGTGCGAATGTAAACTGTCACTATTGATGGGTGGCTTCTCTTAGCTCTTTCCTTATTTGGATGGTTTGACTCCTAAGTGCACAGAGTCTACAGCTGCTGTCAGCATACAAACACCGAAGCACATCTCTGCTGTTCCAACAATCTGCCAAGCAGGAGAAAATGCTGAATCCTGAGCTGACCTCATTTCACATCTACAGCCACCACTCAAGCAAGTGCTTACAAACCTGGAAACAAGAACGGGGGATAAAACGATTTTTTTGGTCGTGATTTGGATGAACGGACTCGGGTTTAAAAAGTTACACCCAATATAGATAAATCTCCTTTGCAAACAGAATCAAACTTCCCTCGAATTTTCTTGACTTTATTTGACTCTAACACAGTTTCAGTGACTCTCATGTATCACAAACTCAAAATAGTCCATGATGGTTAAGTTGAAGGGAAGCTTTTATATCCCCTTATGAATTACAACTGAAAAGTTTTATGTCAATGGATTTATGCTCAACTCAATAGTCTGGGTTATTGCAGAGTCTTTTGTTGCACTGATTAAACATACTTTTACTCTAATAAATAGTGATGCTGCTTGCTATATATAACTATTTTATGGTCAGATTACTACCATAGATTACATGGGTAGTAAACTGCTGAATATGAGCAGGTTATATCATATCTAAATAACCAGAAGAAATGCTGAAAAATCAAAAGTAAAAGGATTTTAATAAAACCCTGTCACTTAATCTAAAATATGTGCTAATTAACATCCTCGACGGAAGCTTCCAGTTTAATCAAAATGGGACATTGCTTGTTTTGCTCCAGAGTCACAAGTGGATCTTTGGACCTTCTATAGGTGTTGCCAACTCCTTGGCAAGAAAAGTCTCTATTGGCTGTCCAAACAGGCACTAGATGACATCATTACCTTTTTTTTTTTTGATGTCTGTCAAAGCAGCGCAGAGAGACGGGATAGCAGGAAGGAAGAAACATGGGGATTTGAAGAGTTTTAAAGAGATTTTTACAAAAACAAGTAAAGAAAAATACATATGTATATATATCAGTGGCGGCTGGCCAAAAGAGGGCCCACAACGAATGAAAGACTGTGGTTAAGACATAAAAAAAATAAAATAACAACTTTCTTATGATTTAATTTTAAAATAAATAAAATGTAAATGTGAGTAAAACTAGCAGAAGTTCAGCGGACAGGATGAATGAACGGTAGCCGGCGCGCGCAGATGACGTCAAGTCATTTGCCCATAGGAAGACGTTACCTGGATATAACCTAACGGAACATCTTCAGAACAGCTCCAAATGACACATAACTCATATGGGTGAGTAGAACATGATGTAATAACATAAAATTAAGGAGCCAGTGTAAAAAAAAACAACAACACTATATTGGCAACACTACCCTCTATCATGGCTCTTAAAAGTGGCTAAAAATGATAAATAAGCCAACTAAAGTTTTTGATTATAGTATAACAACATCTAACAGACATAGAAGCTTTAGCAGGCTTCTTAAAGAAAATTTTTATTTATTTTTTCACAATAGAATGATATTAATGTACCAGAAATATGTTTCTAGATCTATTTTTGTTGTCATTACATTATTTGTCTTTAATTTTGCAGGGTTTTTTTTATCTTTTCTTCTTACACATCAAATAATATAGAATAGAAGAAAATCTAAACTTCTTTTTATGAAGCTTTCAATGTTTTCCATTGTTTTAAAAAACCTAAATCTGCAAAAAAAAAAAAAAAAGCAATGGCTGTTTAAAATGGCAAGATATTTCCTACAGCAGATAATTAACGAAAATAATAGCTTGTATTTATTAAAAGGTCATGTGACATTTTCAATTTTTATTTAATCAAACGGCTAATGGATTTTAAAGATTCCAGACTTCTGGTGTAACTGGTTTATCTACGGGTTAATATTAAGAATTAAGTTTACAGTAAACATAGGTGGGTTTATTGCATTTCAAACAGTAAGAGCTTCTAATTCAACACAGTTCTGTCCCTTTAACATATGTCCATACAATAACAGTTATTTGGGCAAGAGATTACTGTGAGTAGCAGTTATTGGTAGAGGACATCCTGTTATTTCCCAGAATACTTATTGGCAGGTTCGTTTGTTTGTTAACCCTCTGTGACACCATCAGTGAGATCAAAGGCTACGTTAACGCTGCAGGCCTTGATGCTCAATTCAGATTTTTTTTGTAAAATCCGATTTTTTTGCGTTGCCGTTCACATTTCCAAATATATGCGACTTGTATGTGATCTCCTGTGTGAACTGCAATCATACAACCAAAGTGTCCCGGATGCGCAGTAGAGGACACAATGATGTCACAAGCAAGTGTGCTCTGTGTTTACGGAAGTAAACATGGATGGTGGAGAACATCTAGCGATCTTTCCCAACCTTAAAAACTCAATCTTTCCAAGTTCTTGCCACTTTGGTGTAGCAAAAAGGAGAAGAGTGACCACTGTCGGGTGTTAATGACATTCAGGACGGATGAACGTGACCTGGCTGTTCAGACACAGGTTGCATTTGAAAATAACTGATTCGTATCGGATTCAGGACCACATAGCCAAGTGGCCTGGGTCATATTGGAAAAAATCAGATCAGCCATGAAAAGATCAGATACAGGTCACATATGGGCAAAAACAAAAAATCGGATTTGGGTCAGGCTGCGGTGTGAACATAGCCTATGTGTGTTATAAAGACATGCCTCTTGGGCCCTATTAAAGTTTGCTTCTGTACAGCGGGTCAACTTTGGAGTCATGCATGATCCTAACCCACTGCACTGATCTCAAATTAGTTATTTGATAAGAATGTGGTGGTTAAATCTAGAATTGCTCAATTTATATTAAAAAAGTAACCTAAATGTTGCAATTACCAAAGAAAGTTATGTCAAGAGGCTCCACTAAAACAGGTTAACTAAAACTACGTCACAGTCAGTTGCGCTCATTGGTCAGAGCGTTGTCCAATAGGCACAGACATGGTTTGTTCTCATCAACAATCTTCCGATGTCTCATTCATGGGGGCAGGCTAAATTACACATTTAATCTCACATTTAGTCTGGTTTATCAGGCTAACGCAACACACGTTTCAGCACGGCGCGGTACCAGGCAAACAAAGCGGCGGGTGTGTCTCGGGCCATGGATACGAAAGGGGAAAAAAGTTAGATACCTGATGAGAACAGAGGATTCAAAGAAGAATGGAGCGAATCATTTGCTTTCACTATCAATGCGGAAGGATTGCCTGCAGTTTTGCTTTGTAATGAGAGGTTGTTAAAAAATAAAAAGTGTAATTTGAAAAGGCATTTCCAGGGAAGGCATGCTCAATTTGCAGCCTACCACCAAGTTTAGAGTGAAAGAAAAAGTACGATTGCAGAACTTTTATATAAATTAAAGAAGAGCAAAGATAAATGTAAGAACTGGATTGCATCTCCAAACTCCACTACTGCTGCTAGTTTGGTTGCAAGCATGATAAGCTACCCACAGATCGAACAGGTAGTTCTCTTATGCAGGAATGTGAACTTTCTTCCATTTTGTCCAATAAAAATGTCACCAAGGAACGCCAGTGCCAGAGGATTTGGGTTTTCAGGGTTAGAGAGCGCTGCTCTGATGGATGTCAGTTCCTGCTTGGTCCCTCATGACTCAATCAACTCCTCCCAACAGAAACACGTCCACCATAGAAAGATTCCATTATTGTGTTTCTATAATTTCAACAATGCAACAAAACCTAAACCATGCGCTGAGCGGGGCGGAGCAGAGACGGGGAGTGTGGAATCTGGGGGTCAGTGTTAGTATGACCTAACCATACTTTACATTACCCCAGAGCCTAATCTAACTGATGAGTTTCTTATTCATCTTCACAGAACCAACAGATTTACACTGAGAAGATTCTTTGTTAAACTGTTGAATTGGATTTTTGAGGAAGTAGAAAACAAATGCATGCCACACATTTTGAAAAACAATCTGAGACAATGAGAGTCAATAATCTTGCACAGAGTTGTGTCGCCGTGCAGAAGTCACGCTACCCAAAGTCCCTCACCTGGTCAAACGCTGGAAAGATGTAGTCGGCAAACTGGATCTCAGCAATGGCTGTTGCACCAGCAACAGCTGCACCGATGCCGAATCCCACAATCCCCTGCTCACAAAGAGGAGTGTTGAAGACCCTGTCTTTACCTGGGAAAGTCAGAAAAGCATGACTTAATAATACGGACAAATCAGTGAGGAGAAGGGGTTTATAGTATTGTTTATCGCTATGTTGATACATTTCTAGTCATGATAACAATTTGGATTTATTTTCTGGACAATAAATTAAAATTAGTGATCATGAAAAACTAAAAAATGGGTGATTTGTGAATTTTAGTTTTAATATTTTCCTTCTTTCATTAGTTTTTCATTAAAGCCTTGGCAAATTCAAAGAATATGATTAAATGCCGGCACTACGGGATGTTTAGTGATAAAAAAAAAAATCACACTTCATGTAACTGGTAAAAAAGCCGCTTTTTTTTTATTTTTACATCTGTATATTTTTATGTAATACTTGTGATTGAGGGGATTTAATTTCTGGGGCATACAGTTACAGCTTTACGGTAACATAGGAACAACTTCAAAGAATTAAAGTGTTTTTATTGTAAGTTTTATTGTTTTTACAATGGTACCACAAAATAATGAGACAAGATTTTAAGGTCACAACACACAGAGGAGGAAAACACCCTTTGATGACCTTAATATCAGTGAATTATGTTGATGAATTTGCAGAGTGAGGAGAATTACCCACATGTGGAAGAAACAGTAAAGCTAAATTTTGACTAAAAAGTGAGTTTATGTCATATGGTCCAGCAAATCGATACAGTGAGACACTGATGCGTCTCCTTTAGCTCCACTCACAAAACCCCATTGGTGCAAAAACAGAAATAAAAAATGAATTTCCATTTCACAACCTATAATCTAAAAAAAAAAACCCACAAGAGCGGGAAACTAAATTAGGGTTCCAAGTGTTATTTTTGTCATCTTTGTGTATTTGCCAATCCTTTTATTTTTCTGTTGTGCTGGGAAGTGAGCTGCCGAGCGGTGAATTTCTGCCCTTGTGTGCCCCTTTGAGCTCATAAAAGTCAGCGAGCAGCCGCAGCGCCATAAATCCTTCAGAGGAATGAGCCGTAAATCAAAAGTTATCAAAAATTCAGAGCCTGAAGTCAGACCCAAACACGCAGCTTCATGTGACAGTTGAAGCAAATGACTCGTGCTTTAGTGTTTTTATGCATTCAGGAGCAGGTCAGCCAAAGCCCACATAAAGTTTGCCTATCAGCAGTCACAATAAACATGTTCAAATTAAGCTGCACGGTCCAAACAACAGAAGAAAGTGAAGCTGGACGGAGGACTAAGTCAGTGTTGGTGTTGTTTTCTTCAGTACTCAGAGGTGGCTGCGAGCAGCGAGCGAGCGAGCAGCTGCCTCAGAGCCAGATCAGGAGGTGAATGTGGTGCTCATTCATGTAGCTCCTGCCCTGTATTAACCTCTGCTGCGTGTAATCCTTGCAGGTGGCCGAGGTGCGCGCATCATCCCTTTCTGTAGTGAGAGGGATAAAAACAGCTTTGCGCTCGTCACTGTACACAAGGATGAGATGGAAAATAATGATCCCTCTCCAAAAGGTCAGCACTTCTGACGTCAATAAAAACAAAGACAGGCCAGCTACGTTTGGCAGCATTGGAGACTTCTGGCTTTTAATTCTGCTTATGAAATGAAGAGAAAATGCATTCTGACCAGAAATAACCCAAATTAGTGGCTTTTTTTCCCCAATTAACAGCTATGATGGTGCTGTTACTGGCTGGATTTAAAAGGCCCCTGACCAGTTTGATTCAGTCATTTCACTGTCGTATTTATTGTCTTTAGTGGAATTACCTATTTAGCTAACAGAGCCATGGTCAACCAGACTAACCGGATTTCACAAAACAAGCAACTATTTGAAAAAGAAAATGACATAAAGACGTTTGCACCTGAGGTTCAGAACTCAGACATTTGGGCCCAGCATTTTTCCAAGACTTATTCAAAAGGGAAAAAAACTACTGCTGTACATAAGAGTCCGTTTGTGGAGAGGAGCTTAAACAGGACATAATGTCACCCACTGACGCTCTCCTTTAAATAACCAAACTAAAGCATATGTCTAAGTGTTCAAACACTATAATGCAGAAAAGTGATTCATTATTTCTAATGGTTTCTTAACGCCATTAGATCTCCATCTTTAACTGCATAAACAGGGGTCTCTAACGCTGGTCCTTAAGGTCTGTCCTGCAGGTTTTAGATGCATCCCTGAGGTCAAGAGTTGAGGAAGTTTCGACCTTGTTTAAACACGATTCTGTAACACATGCTATTTAATTTCAAATTAAGCCAAGCTGACAGGGATTTTTTTCTGAAAATTGTGCAGCATCGTAATACTCAGACGCCATATTTACCAACTGGTCAAACTGCACGAAAATGATCAAGGGTTGGGGATGTTAAAAAATAACTGACCTATAATTAATTGATGATTAATGGTTTATTAGACTAAAATTAGTTCAATCCAATTAAAGATATAGGGGACGATATTTTATTTCTGGGGGGATCATCTCAATAAGTGGTCCTCCTAATTCTCAATCATTCTGGTGATATGTTTACTTAAGGCCGTCCTAAGTGCTCGCCCCGTTAACTATCTTTTTTCTGCACATGCACACTTTCAGGCGTATATCTGTGGTGAGCTACAGTTTCAGACACTCATTGAAGCTCACATTTCTCACCGCAGTTCTTGGAAAATGGGTGAGGGTCGTAAGTGAAAAAGAGTACAGAAAGTGTATGAGAAGAAAAGAAAGGCCTCAGAAGAGGCAGATGTATCCCAGAATGCTTTGCGTGGAGAGCTCTCCTTGCAAAGTACTATGGGTACAGGCACCGCAAGGAGAACGAGCAAAAAGCAGTGATCATCTATCCGAACGCTCAGTTAACCATGGTCAAAGTCCCTGGTGTATGTGAATACAGTAAGCTTTAATGAGCTATGGGAACAAGACATTTTAAACAGGGTGTGTATGTGGAGAAATGGCTCGTGCAAGCTCTTGCACGTGAATTCCACCTAAAAGGAATTTTTCAGTGTTGTAGTGTTGCAGTCGTCCAGTAGTGGGCGCCACTGTTCATTCTGCAGTGAATGCTCCCTGGTATTAGCATGAAAAGCAATGCTGAAGCGGAGGCCTACTAGAGCATACAACATGAATCGGTCCAGTCCAGCCTTGATTGTTTACATTTTCATACATTTACAGAGTTTGGCCAGAATAGACGCTTCATACTCCGTCGCAGAGTAATATACGCCTGCCGGTGAAGCGTGAGGGAAGCTCTTGTGAGTTGCAGATTTTCAACCCCATTACATGAAGCTGCCAGGAATCTCATGTTTTAGTGTTATAACTAGTTATGTCCCAATACAACTTATTCCTTTCTGATATTGATACCGATATTGCACCTCTGATACCGATATTAACCAGATACAATACCAATACGAATCGTACATACTTTAATACTTATTTTGTAGTGTTGAATGCTAGAAAAGGTTTGATCAGAAGCTATCACTCAAAAAGAACAATAATCAACTACAGTAGGTATGAGAACTGACCCATGCGTCATTAACTGATGGGTTACAGAAACTTTACACGAAATCGAAGTGTTTTTATCAGACAATATATGACAATAAGAGAGATTTTAGGAGCAGGGCGACATAATCCCAGATTAGCTTTTTGCCTGTATCTGATCTATGTTAAATATCAATGTCGGATTGGACCATCCCTGGTTAAAACTTGTTAATTGGGTTTAAGGTAAAACCTGCTGGAAATTTCAATGAAATTTTTTTTTTTACTTTTTTTATGCGAGTCTTCATTCAAAGCAGAAAAGGCCACAAGAGGGTGCTCTAAAAATAAAAGGTTAATTTTGATCCTCCCCCTGTATTGACCTCAATCCTGGAAGGTTGCTAACATTAGCCCGCCATGATATCCCCACTTCAGTCAGATTTAAACCAAAATAAGCGATTCCACCAATCAGGGACTCCCCTGCAGGCAGTAAGTAAATGTAAGTAAATATACTGCTTGTATAACGCTTTACCTATTGTGTAAAAGACTGATAAACAATAATATACAAAACATTGAAAACTAATAATTATCCTGACGCTACATCCACTTCAACTCATACACACAAGTCAAATTCTAGTGCGCACCTTTCCAAGGAAAAAGGTAGGGGTCTGAATGAGCTCCATTTAATTTATTTTCTCCTAAAGCCCATTAAATATGAAATTAAAGACTATTTAAGCTAGACGGTTGAATTAAATACCAGGTTGTGACTCGTTTAAGTAAATGGGAGTCATAGACTCGATGATGACTTAATCTAATCCTCATAAGCAACATTTAGGGGTTTTAAACAACTGCAAGAATGCAACAGTAAAATAATATATTAGATATCTCATCTTTTGTTGTAGATCACTGCTCATGTTTACCTCTGAACTTAAAAAATACCATGTCAAGAACAATTTACTACATATGTGGATGAATTCTAACTGATACTGTCTGCAAACCCAGAAACCTTTCTAGAGGATTTTGAACAAACTTATTCATTTTCTAGCAATTTTCCCACCACTAGATCCTTCATGGAGTGATTCATCCAGTCACTTCCATTACCCTAAAAGGTAAGCAACTGCGTAAACAGATAACAGGGGTTAGCCTTCTGTAGTTGCCTCAGCTCTAAAGAACCAGAGTCATATTGAAGGCCAAAGCTATCCTTGCTGACCTAAGCCTCCCTCTTTCCCATAATTACAGGTTGCTGCCATCTGCTTGCAGATTTGTGATAATTAAGAGCATTACGAAAAGGTAGAAATGTTCATCTGGTCCTGTCAGTCTGTCTCATTAATAATTCACCCGGCAAGTAGAGGCTGTTGGCGGTTAAGCTTGTAAACTGGTTGTAATGACTATGTTGTATTTCTTTAAAATGTATTCATATTTTACTGTTTTGTCTGCTAAAAAACTACAAGCTGAGAATAAGAAAGTGAATCTAGATTACAATCTGATAAGATTTAAGGATATAAATAAATGTAGTAATTACATGCTGTTCAGCAGCATAGCTGAACTAGACAAGCCAAGCCAACTTTATTTATAAAGCTCTTTAAAAAACTGCAGTCTGTCCAAAATGATGAAAGAAAGAATGAGAAAAACACATGAAACATTTAAAATTAGACATAAAGAAGAACAAGAGAAAACAAGACAGAAAGGAAGGAACTAACAAAAAAAACAACTCATTCTGGGGCAGAAGCCATACAGAAGAAACGGGTCTTAAAAGCAGACTCAGAATTGGACATTGGTAGATAATTGTAGAGCCACACATTTTATCATCAATGTTATCATTATTGCAATTAGAAAAAATAATTAAAACACACTCTTAATAATTTTATAATAAAATGTCATGTCAATAAATCCCCTGCCAAATTTTTATCTCTGAAAACTTGAATAGGATCTTTCTAAACCCCATATAGCTATAAAGATTTATTCCTCATAAACGAATTCTTTTTAGAAATTTCTCCTTGAAAATACATTAAAAAAAACTGTTAAGCAGAATGTTTTACTATGAAGCAGCTGTGCTGTCTGTCAAAGAGAATCTATAAATCATAGGAAAAGCAGAGGAAAGATTAGCACTTTTAAACTATTTACTTCCCCAGAGAAGAAGGGCTGATCTTCTCACCTCATGAGACTTAAAACGCCTCCAAATTAGGGTACCGACTGCTAGCCCACACAAGGGGTGACTTTGAGATGGACGGTCAATTATCATCAACTCTGCTAAACTGTGTTGGGATGCAGCATCTTTCTGCATGGAGAATACCTACCAGACAGATTTTATTGAGGATGTTCCTCAATCTAAAACCCAAGAAGGCAGATTATGTAATTCCCTTTATTGAAATTCCCTCTATGCATTTAACCCATCCCCTTGGGGAGCAGTGGGCTGCCATTGTGTGGCGTCCGGGGAGCAGTCGGGGGTTAAGGGTTTTTCTTAGGAACCCAGAGTGCAGGCTGTGGGGATCAAACCGGTTACTTGCAACCTTCTCAGAGCACAAGTGAACTGCTCTAACCACTAGACCAACACTTCCCATAGACGGCATCATATCACTGCTTTATGTGTGAAAGGCTCTACTGCCGCGAGGCTCACCTGCAAAACGTGATGACAGATTCTCCTGGTCCCTCAGGTGCACCTTTTTGATTTTTCACCAGCACATGAAGCAAGCAGCTTAGTTTTTACTTTATGCTCTGCTGCCATCTTGTGGTGTTACACAAGCAGCAGTCTCAGGACTGTATCTTACCATATTTGTCTCTCAGGCCAACCGTGCACCGGAATACTCCTCCAAAGGCAACATCTTCTCCAAAGATGACTGTGGGTGAAAAACAGAAAACATCCGGAGGGTTAAATTTATTCAATTTACTTAAAAAAAAAAAAAAAAGTGGTCTAAAATGAAAATGTCCTGCCCCTTTCTCTTTAGTTTTCTCAACTGATCAACATTTGATTCCAATTTTTCTGAAAGGTTTTCTATCAATTATATCACAATAAAATGTATCTTAATACAACTTTATTTATTTTAAACAGTTTGTATTCAGGTGTCAATTCTGTTGAACTCACCAATAAGAACACAGGCCCACCCCATCACATGTTTTTCACATCTAAATAAAAATACTGAATCTCAGCAATCATCTCAAATCATTTCCCAAATGTCCATTTATCTATTTACTCTATGACAAAATATTTTCTCCAAATACGTTTTCTTCAGTCTCAAATAAAATCAGATTTTTCTATCAGTGTGATTTTTTCTCTCTAATATATTTATTTTCCCCTTTCAGCTCTCCTTTTTTGCTTGAATTTCATAAAAACACAAAAATAAAGCAGTAGCTTGATGTTAGTTTGCTCCCAACATCTAAACAGTAAGTCAGATCTAGTAAGACAAACAAGTAATATAATGTCCTGAGTGCTGACAGCTCTAAGATGTTTTTACTTTTTTTTTTCTTTTTATTTTTAGTCCAACACTTTTACTCAGGTTTTATTTCACAATTTTTAATTAGATTCCCAGATGATCCAAAACAACCCTTCCTTTACTCATTGTACTAAATTGTCATCTTTGTTCAGTGTGCTAAAATCATCTTTTTTTTGTTACCTAGTATCATGAGCTGTGTTTTTGTTCTAATTTAGAGAAAAATGTATTGAAATGAAACCACTTAAATTTACACATCCCACATGCCAGATGTTCAATTTTTTTTAATAACTCCTAGAAAATAATCCATTTGTGTGCGACATTTTAGACTCCTCACAAATGTGTTGATAATACAAAATAAAAGGCTTTGGTCCTGGAACTGTAACTTAATGGAAAAAAAACCCTAAAGCAATTCATTTTTTTAGAGCACAAAATGTACAGACTAAAAACCTCAGACTAAAAAACAAAGACTTTAACATTGCTTTAGCATTGCTCTTGGTGCAAATGTGAGCCACTCATTATTTCCCCATCTCCTTTAAAATTCCACTTGCAGGTTTTGTAGGAGACCTACCTGCTGTCGGATCACTGGCGAGCGTGTTGTCCAAGGCACTTGTAATCGACTGGAACAAGTTCATCTTCTGTGTGGAACCTAACCATCGGCAGAAAAATAAAACCGACCAGTTAATGTTCAACAGCAATATGAGAGACAACTGTTCAAACAATGGAATCAGTATGAAAAATGAAACCTAGCCCCCAAATGATGCAACGAACATCCTTTGCTACAATGGCAGTACAAATTTGACTACAAAGTGTTTAAGTGGAAACATGAAATATACAAAAATATGTATATGATTGGTGGTTGTAGTAACATACATGACCGGAGGAAAGACAACACAGGGAATCACTCAGTGAATTTTAGATGACAACTATTTCGATTTATGTTTACGCTAAAGTTAGGTGACGCATTGGTTAAAAAAAATACAGACGCTAACAGAAAACCCATTCATTAGACATAAGGAGCTTGTTCAGCAAAACACAGTAAAAGAGTGGAAGCTTATTCCTGGAAAGTTAATATTATAATGCAATAAGTTTGATAAAAAAAAATATTGTTTATTGCTAATTTTCTGATATTTTAAAGTCACACATAGGTGCTATGAAAAGGTGTTTCTTTGTCATCATTATGTTAGTAGACAGCTTCATAGATGGGTTCACAAGCAAGGACTTCTGCTGATTTAAAGATGGGACCAATTTACTGGGATATGCAATAAAATATATGGTTATTAAAGTTTAAAACACAAACAATATGCTATGCGACATTTAAAATGCTTCATAGCTTCTTGTCTTTTGTAATTCAACAAGACAGAAATAATTGTGCCAGCCAACTCAGAGACGGATGCAGAGTCAGACTCACAGGTGACACAGACATAATATTGGAATATAAGAAACCTACAAGAATTAAAAATCAATCAATCAATTATTTCAAACACAACTTTTAATATCTAAATTTGATTCAGCTGTTTTTGAATGAGGGTAATCACTGATACAGCAGAACGGGAAACCATGCAGCCATCCATCAGCAAGCCTGTCAGGTTAACAGTTTGGATGTCCAAGGATCATACTTTGGACAATATAAAGTTAGCATTTGCAGTTTTTTTTTTTTTGTTTGTTTTGTTTTTTAATATATTTTCTGGATGGATGGATCAATAAATACATTTGCACAGATAAAGAAAAGGATGGCCAGTCTTCTTAATTGAAATTGTGTACATACCGGGGATGCATGACATATTTCTGTTGTCCTGCCCTACAACTGTTATTAGTCATTTTTTTAATACATAGTATTTCTTTAAATCTTGCTGGTGATTTTGAGCACTGAATTGTTTAATAATTAACAAAAATGTATCTGTCTATCTATAAAAATAAATATCAGTGTATTTTCAAAATGTCAGTGTATTTTGGTACTCTTGGGTTCTCAGGGGTATTTAATCAAAATGTTTGGGCTTTTTCATTTGTTTTGGAAAATACAAAAACTAGTCAAAGCAGCTGCATAAGTGTAGATGCAGCAGCAACAACCCTTATAATCCCCACCGACTTTCATCACAAAGGTACACCTTTCATCTTTACATTTCTATTTATTTCTTTCAAGTTTCGTGGATCTTACTTTTCATTAAAAGAGTATGACAAAACCAAATACTATTAGTGGCTAGAAGTGCCAGGCAAAACTAAACTAACTCGCCTACAGAGGAATGCTTTTATTTTGAAACTGCACATAGCTGTTGGAGCTTAAGACTTTCTAATAATCAGGATGTAGCTGCCTTAGCATTCATAAAAGAACCGCCCACAGTTCTCTCTCAAATGTAAACTATTTACATATAGAGGTTATTATTTCTGACCCATTTAGAGGCAACTGAACGAAGCTAAGCTAAATAGTTAGCCAGTAACTCACCATATTGCGTCGGGACGGGGTCGGGCTGGAAAGTAAAGTGAGCTGCATGTCTTCGCTGGGTCTTTAAACGGGAGTTGCAACCCGAAGACAGCGTCAGTAAAGCATTTCCAATGCGGCTTTGCTTCCCGGTTCCAACACTGGAGATGGGAAGTGTTTGGTGGGAACCACGGACAAGAAGCCGAGCAGCAGCGGCCGCCATCACTGTTGTTATCAGAGAACAGGAAGGGCAACGATTCAAAGCTCGAAGATCGCCTAACAAAATAAAAGCCTCCTTCACTTCGTAAGGAGAACCTATGGTTACCTTCTATACTACTAAGCTCGTCATAAAGAAAAATAAATCTTAGCATCTTAAAATCGTTAAATATACATGTATACAATACATAATAATATGACTTAATACATAGTTTTCAACAAATAGTAACATTTAATTCGAAAAAAATTAAATAAATTGCAGAGTGGGTGCTCCCTATTTTGTCTCCCGTCGCAACGTCAACACATGTGAGCGGAGCCAGGCTGTGATTGGTCTAAAAAGGAGGCGGTTTCAGCCAATGGCGTCAGCGTTCAGATTTCAATTGGTCAAACCACATTCTGGGAGAAGTTCAATGGATTGGCACTTAAAAACTGTGGAAGCCCGTTACCGCCACATGAAAGTAAAAAATGCCAGGTAGAAATCATAATTATGAGATACAAATTCATAATTTCGACTTTCAAAGTCATAATTATATACAAAGTCATAATTATGAGATACAAAGTCATAATTTCGACTTTCAAAGTCATAATTATAAAAAAAAGTCATGATTTTAAGTTGTAAAGTCATAATTAATAGTTACAAAGTCCTAATTTTAACTTTGAAAGTCATAATTACGAGAAACAAAGTCATAATTATAAGTTACAAAGTCATAATCATAAACAAAGTCATAATTTTGAGTTTCAAAGTCATAATTATGAGATTCAAAGTCATAATTATAAGAAACAATGTCATAATTATGAGTTACAAAGTCATAATCATAAACAAAGTCATAATTTTGAGTTTCAAAGCCATAATTATTAGTTACAAACTCATAATTTCGACTTTCAAAGTCAGAATTTTGAGTTTCAAAGTCATAATTATGAGAAACAAAGTCATAATTATGAGAAACAAAGTCATAATTATGAGTTACAAAGTCATAATCATAAAGTCATAATTATTAGTCACAAAGCCATAATTTCGACTTTCAAAGTCATAATTATGAGTTACAAATGAGATTCAAAGTCATAATTATAAGAAACAATGTCATAATTATGAGTTACAAAGTCATAATCATAAACAAAGTCATAATTTTGAGTTTCAAAGCCATAATTATTAGTTACAAACTCATAATTTCGACTTTCAAAGTCAGAATTTTGAGTTTCAAAGTCATAATTATGAGAAACAAAGTCATAATTATGAGAAACAAAGTCATAATTATGAGTTACAAAGTCAATCATAAACAAAGTCATAATTTCGACTTTCAAAGTCAGAATTTTGAGTTTCAAAGTCATAATTATGAGAAACAAAGTCATAATTATGAGTTACAAAGTCATAATCATAAAGTCATAATTATTAGTTACAAAGTCATAATCTCGACTTTCAAAGTCATAATTATGAGTTACAAATGAGAATAAAAGTCATAATTATGACTTTGACACTCGAAATTATGACTTTTTAACTCATTATTATGACTTTGTAAATAATTATGACTTTGAATGTCGAAATTTTTATTTTTAATGTAATATTTGAATGTCGAAAATCTTGAGTTTAATAACCAAAGAGCTGCGGTGGATAAAGTAGCCTAAATTGGTATTTAAGTAAGAATGACACTATTTCATCATATCGTTAGTCATGTAAGAGTAAAGGGTAGCCATGCAAGAAATTCCTCAAGTTAAAGTAAATAAAACTAAACAAATATTCAGTATCAAGTCTACCCAAGTACTAACTCCTTATAACATCTGATTTACTGTTTAAAATTAGCTAATAAGACAGACCAAAATGTAGAATTATGAGCAACTTCTGGTAGAATTAGCAAATAACTTTACATTTAGTATCTTACAATACTATAAGCAGGGGTAGACTTACCATGTAGGCAAAGTAGGCAACCACCTTGGGCCCCCAATCAGCAAGGGGCCCCAGGTGGGATATTTATTCATCTTTACAATAAAAAAAATATATGATTTTGCATCAAAGCAATGAAAATAAATAAGACATAATACAAAATAAGTTTCCACTTCCCCCTTTCCAAAAACAGGAATGGACTAATTCTTATCACGTAAAACAGTCAGAGGTAAGGTGTGCAGATCAAGCAAGTAGCGGGAGAGATCAGGAAGGAGAAAGATAAAGCATAACCATAAAAATATATCTTGTTTGATTAAAGACAATTTACACCAAAGCGTTTATTGTTGAAACAAAATGAAATAGTATGAATATTATTTCATTATGAAAAAATTAAAGGTATATTGGGTATGTTTTCTCCATAGGGATATTTGGATATTTTATTTCTTTGTTCCCTCCTTCAAGGAGTTAAAAGCCACAACCTCTCTACCGTGCAGCAGTGTTGCCGATTCAGACTCATCACCCATTTAGTATTAAGCACTGGGGTACACGGGCGTAAATTTACAGCTCTCATATGGAATCAGACCTGAACCTTCAGAGGCAAATAAATGCAGTTATTGAGTCAGCATCTCCAGGATTAAAGGACTAATGTCCAAGAAGGATCTAGAAAAATGCCTTCATGTATTTATCTTTAGTAGAATTGATCACTGCAACAGTGTCTTCATAGGTTTGCCTAAAAAGTCCATCAGACAGCTGCATCTGATTCAAAATGCTGCTGCCTGTGTCCTCACAAGAAATAAGAAAGTAGAGCACATGAGCCCGTTCTGAAGTCCTTTCACTGGCTCCCTTGTAGCTCAAAGAATAGACTTTAAAATCCTTATTATAATAAATCACCGAATAGATCAGCACCTCAATACATAACAGATGTGTTGTCAGTGTATCAACAAAATTGATAACAAATCTAGGCTGAGGAAACACTTTTTTTTCTATCTATTTTTTATTATCTTAAATTTATGAGATCAGTCCTTACAGCAGGCAATGTATATGTTAATAGTGTCAAAAACCTCCACTGACAATATCTAATCCTTACTGTATTGGTTCACCGGATATGAAGTTAGATTTTTGGATGTTTACTGAAAGGAAAAGCTAATTTAACATAATACCTGTGCGGTTTTCATTTGAGCACTTTTGTTTAAGACTAGCTTGTTCTTTATTCAGTGAAATTCTCTTTTAATAATTAATTTAATCCTCATTAGACTCGTAGTATTTTCCTTATCAGGCCTCTTTTGTACAACTAGTGTATTATACAGAGAATCAGAGCCATGGAGCAGCCTTCCCACATCAATCCAAGAGGTTTCCAAACTGTTTAACACAGAATAAAACACATAAATGCACAAACTTTAAATGGATTATATGAAAAATGTATTTTTTAAATACAATAACAAATGCATGTTTTTAAATTTTTAAATGTAATTGTTCCTATTTGGATTGCAATTTATTAGCCCCCTTGAAGGTTTTTCAGCATTTCTCCATTACACTTTTTTTTGTGACACATCACACAGTTTTTTGTTGTAGTTGCAAAAACAAAGAAAAAAAATAAATTTCTAACTGTAGACATCAGCCAAACATTTCACTAAGCAGTAATTATGTTTCATAAAGATTTTATTCAGGTACATTGACGAAATTTTGATTTCAGAAGTGGGGGGTAGGAGTACTTTTTAATATAGCTATCTTCAGCAGTGCACCAGGAAATAAAGAGCACAGAAAGATCAGTTTTAGCATAACTTTTTTTTTTTTTAATTGAGGATTATAAATATTAGAGAAAAAAAACAGATTTGGTGTAAAATTCAAGCTTATAACAGGACTGATTCCAAATCAAAGTGGTGTAAGCAAGTTTCAGGTGCAACCGGCAGCTTCATGTGCAGCATCAGGGAGGCCTAGTTTCTTAATAAGTTATCTTCTCTGGCATCTTGGCTGTGCACCATAGAAAGGATTTATGTCATCCCAGGTGAGTCATTGCCTGGATTTCTGTGAAACGTTATATTCACATCATGAAAATCATGCTGTTAAACGTAAAAAAATGGCAAATATATCTATATCTGTATACAGTTCTTGCTTGCTGAGAGGGGGAAATCTTACACTGAAGCCACACCGACAACCAAGTAATGGTAAACCGGCAGAAAAAAAAAAAAAAACACTAAATAATGAAATCGAACATTGATCAAGTAAAAGAGGGAATCTATACGAGACTGAAAAAATGAGACTGCTACAAAGTCTTATTTAAGCAGAAAATACCTTTTAGGTATTTCTGTATATTTAGGGCTACATTTGAGGATTTTCAGCATTTTAAAAGCAGTTCTGACCAAGCTCAGAAAACAGGATGCTTTCACTCGGACAGATCAATTCAGGTATTATGATGCACTTGTGGCGTCAGCTTACAGCTTTATTGAAGCCCAGATATTAAGTTAAAAAGTCCAACTAACCTGATTAAATGTTTTGTGTTTTATTTTGATCTGCTGAAAAGTCCTCCTTACTCCTGAGGGGCAGGCCCTTAATATGTAGTAGTGATTGTGATGACACTGCACATTTACAGGCCTTAGCTTTAAGCAGCTGTGAGAAATAAAACAACTGAGTGGGTCACAGTGCGTTTATTTGTCTAAATGATAATGAACATGCTTACAGTAACTTTTGCTTTACTAAATAAAAAGGACTGAAGATAGAAACAGTTTTTTTTTCATTCAGACATCCTATAACACAGTACTTTAATAGTGGTCAAAAATTATGAGAATGAAATAACATACAAAATAAACAGGAACTAAAAGGAGAAGAAAGGATTCAGGACAGTTAGGAAGAAGACTTTGCACATTCTGTGACATCAAGCTTCCTGCCGCTCCCGCATCTTTTTGCCAAATTCTGCAAAGGAACAAAACAAATGAGTGTTTGATGATATAGGGGGAAATGATGTAGAGGATGAAACACAATAAGTTTTACCTCTGCGGCTCGGATGATGCTGTTTGGAGACTGGAGTGCTGCCAGGTCCGTTAGGATCCTTTTCAGGTCGATGTTAGACGGAGTTTCTGACAGAAGGAAAGGAACCACAGGTCAGTTTCATACAGTGATCAACGAACAAACTGCCTTTATTTATTTCAGCTCATCTGTACCTGGTACAGGAGAACGTTGCGGCTTTAGCTGGAGGTACGGATGCTCCAACAGCTCTGCAATAGAGATTCTCTCTCTTGGGTTTCGTATCAAGCACCTCTGAAATATAAAAAATAAAATAAAATAGAATAAAGCTGAAGGAACATCACCATGAAAACATTCAAACTCCCCCAACCGTGTGTTTTATAAGAGTTTTACTCCATGCACAGTAGTGCATCTACAAAATTCAATAAACTTTATTGGCATTCCACAAATCAAGCCCATATATGATGTCTCACCTTCAAAACGTCAAGCAAATCCTTTTCTTCGATTTCAGGAAACTCAATCTTATGAGAGGGATCGATGATGGCGTGCAGCTTGACGATTTGGTTTGTGATGCTCTGGAAAGGGGTTTTCCCATAAGTCATGGCGTAGAGGATGCATCCAAGGGACCACACGTCACCTTTAGGGCTGATCTGTACAAAACCATTATTATTCCCATGTCTGACTCTTACTTCACATATTAAAATCAGCCAAATAAAGATTGATACCTTTGAGCGAGCTTTTCCTGGTTGAGATGAAGTGTCCTTGATGGCTTCAGGAGGCATGTAGTTCAGGGTTCCAACCTGTAGGATTTAAAAAAAAAAAAGCATTGAGCCATTTCTTTTTTTCCTGATCGTATTAATTTGGCTAAACTATCCATAGCCCATGGATTCTGCATCATGTTTCTGTTCAAAATAAGTTTCTAACATCTCATTAAGATGCTGTTTCATCCTGTACATAATCTGAACTTTCAGACGGAGGATTAAACAGACAGAAATATCACCTACTTGGGAATTTTTCATAATGCTTGTTTCGTCGGGCTGGATTCTGTTGGCGATGCCGAAGTCGATCAACTTCAGCGAAGCGTTGACTATGACAAAATTAGCTGGTTTCAAGTCACTGTGGACGATACCTTCACAGAGTACATAATTTATAGGTTAAGACTACAGTGAAAAGACAAAAACAGGGCAACAGAAGCTGAAAATAAGAGAGAGAGGAGAACCATGTTGGTGGATAGTGTGGACGGCCTCCAGCATGTTCTTCCAGTAGAATTTCCTCTCTAGCGGGTTGACAGTTTTGCGGTTTCGTAACCAGGTGTTCAAATCCAAGCTCCCGCACTCCATCACCATGTAGATGCAGTTGTTGGTTATTTCACTGCAAACAAACATGCAACCATCAGAACTCTACTGCAGAGTAAACAGCACAATCAGTGCAGAGAAAAGGTAAAATGGAGGATATGTAGAACAATAATCTTGTGATTTCTTCACACAGTAGAAACCATTTTCACCTATGATTCAGCAACAGCTGTGAACTTACTAGTCGTAGAGCTTTATGATTTGGTCACTGAACTGCTGCAAGTGGTTAAGGTGCTCGATTTCATTTTTGTAACTTTCTATGGTCTGAGCATCCGCGACCTCCAAATCCACATACTTCACAGCAAACAGCCTCTTCTTGTGGTCGAGGACCTGGTAGACCTGGGAGAAATAAAAAAAGAAAAAAAGTCATAAAGATCGACCCAACTTCAGATGAGTTATGTTTTACAATCATCTTTAATTAAATGTATATTTTTTACCTTGCTGGAGCCGCCACGACCAATCATCTTCAAGATGAAGAACTGATTTCCTTTTATGGTGATTGATTCGTTTGAAATGGAACTGAAGGGAGCCTTGAAAAGAAAACAGTCCATATATGTTATATTTGAACAGTCTAGAACAGGGGTCTTCAACGTTTTCGAGGCCAGGGACCCCCAAACTGATGACGAGATGGAGTGGTGACCCCCAAATTTTATATGTATATATATATATATATATATATATATATATTAGAGTTGTCAGGATACTAAACTTTTCAGTTTGATACCGATACTAAGTAAAATATTCGATACTCAATATCATTTTCAATACCACAAGGATAAAAACAACGACTCCAACATTTTTTCATTAATAAACAAAATACAATAAATAGATAAATAAATACAATAAACAATATTTTGAGGTTGTATGCTGTGCACAATATTAAGCAAGCTTGATAAAAAAAACTTACAAAATTAAATTTAAGTGTTCCTTCCTTGGCTATGCTTTACACACATAACAATGACACTAGCCAAACCAGTTATAAAACAAAAATAATTCTCAGCAGCTGCACCTGTTACAGAAAAAAGTCTGAAACCGAAAAGTGCACAGAATTATTCAATCACACAGTGTTCAGAAAGTGCATTTTCCTCTAAGCTGCGCATAAAATGAATGACTGCTTAGGTGCCACTGGTGGTAGCACTGTATCGATAGTTTTGAAAATGAGTATTGTATCCGGATACAAGTTTTCGGTATCGATACTTTTTTGAGTATCGATACTTTTGACAACCCTAATACAGATATAGAAAGACACAAAGATACAGATACAACAGAAGAAAAAGACTGTTCCGGAACAGAACAACCGCTTCGAAACAACAGAAGAAGAAGACTGTTCCGAAACAAAACAAGTTTTGAAACAACAGAAGAAGAAAACTGTTCCGAAACAAAACAACCTTTTTGAAACAACACAAGAAGACTGTTCCGCAACAAAACAACAATTTTTAAGCAACAGAAGAAGACTGTTCCGAAACAAAACAACAATTTTGAAGCAACAGAAGAAGACTGTTCCGAAACAGAACAACAATTTTGAAACAACAGAAGAAGAAGAGTGTTCTGAAACAGAACAATAATTCTGAAACAGAAGAAGAAGAGTTTTCCGAAACAAAACAACAGTTTTGAAACAACAGAAGAAGAGTGTTCCGAAACAGAACAACCGTTTTGAAACAACAGAAGAAGAGTGTTCCAAAACAGAACAACAATTTTGAAACAACAGAAGAAGAAGTGTTCCGAAACAAAACAACAGTTTTGAAACAACAGAAGAAGAAGAAGAGTGTTCCGAAACAAAACAACCTTTTTGAAACAACACAAGAAGAAGAGTGTTCCGAAACAAAACAACAGTTTTGAAACAACAGAAGAAGAGTGTTCCGAAACAGAACAACCTTTTTGAAAAAACACAAGAAGAAGAGTGTTCCGAAACAAAACAACAATTTCTAAGCAACAGAAGAAGACTGTTCCAAAACAGAACAACCTTTTTGAAACAACAGAAGAAGAAGAAGAGTGTTCCGAAACAGAACAACCTTTTTGAAACAACAGAAGAAGAGTGTTCCAAAACAAATAACAGTTTTGAAACAACAGAAGAAGTGTTCCGAAACAGAACAACCGTTTTGAAACAACAGAAGAAGAAGAGTGTTCCAAAACAGAACAACAATTTTGAAACAACAGAAGAAGAAGAGTGTTCCGAAACAAAACAACAGTTTTGAAACAACAGAAGAAGAGTGTTCCGAAACAGAACAAACTTTTTGAAACAAAAGAAGAAGAAGAGTGTTCCGAAACAGAACAACCTTTTTGAAACAAAAGAAGAAGAAGAGTGTTCCGAAACAAAACAACAATTTCTAAGCAACAGAAGAAGACTGTTCCAAAACAGAACAACCTTTTTGAAACAACAGAAGAAGAAGAAGAGTGTTCCGAAACAGAACAACCTTTTTGAAACAACAGAAGAAGAGTGTTCCGAAACAAAACAATAGTTTTGAAACAACAGAAGAAGAAGAGTGTTCCGAAACAGAACAACCTTTTTGAAACAACACAAGAAGAAGAGTGTTCCGAAACAAAACAACCTTTTTGAAACAATAGAAGAAGAAGACTGTTCCAAAACAGAACAACCTTTTTGAAACAACAGAAGAAGAAGAGTGTTCCGAAACAAAACAACAATTTCTAAGCAACAGAAGAAGACTGTTCCAAAACAGAACAACCTTTTTGAAACAACAGAAGAAGAAGAAGAGTGTTCCGAAACAGAACAACCTTTTTGAAACAACAGAAGAAGAGTGTTCCAAAACAAATAACAGTTTTGAAACAACAGAAGAAGTGTTCCGAAACAGAACAACCGTTTTGAAACAACAGAAGAAGAAGAGTGTTCCAAAACAGAACAACAATTTTGAAACAACAGAAGAAGAAGAGTGTTCCGAAACAAAACAACAGTTTTGAAACAACAGAAGAAGAAGAGTGTTCCGAAACAAAACAACAGTTTTGAAACAACAGAAGAAGAAGAGTGTTCCGAAACAAAACAACCTTTTTGAAACAACACAAGAAGAAGAGTGTTCCGAAACAAAACAACAGTTTTGAAACAACAGAAGAAGAAGAGTGTTCCAAAACAGAACAACCTTTTTGAAACAACAGAAGAAGAAGAGTGTTCCGAAACAAAACAACAATTTCTAAGCAACAGAAGAAGACTGTTCCAAAACAGAACAACCTTTTTGAAACAACAGAAGAAGAAGAGTGTTCCGAAACAGAACAACCTTTTTGAAACAACAGAAGAAGAGTGTTCCGAAACAAAACAATAGTTTTGAAACAACAGAAGAAGAGTGTTCCGAAACAAAACAACCTTTTTGAAACAACAGAAGAAGAAGACTGTTCCAAAACAGAACAACCTTTTTGAAACAACAGAAGAAGAAGAGTGTTCCGAAACAGAACAACAGTTTTGAAATAACAGAGGAAGAAAATATATATAAAAAATATATATATATATATATATATATATATATATATATATATATATATATATATATATATATATATATATATATATATATATTCTTCCTCTGTTATTTCAAAACGGTTGTTCTGTTTCGGAACACTCTTCTTCTGTTGTTTCAAAAAGGTTGTTCTGTTTTGGAACACTCTTCTTCTTCTGTTGTTTCAAAACTATTGTTTTGTTTCGGAACACTCTTCTTCTTGTGTTGTTTCAAAAAGGTTGCATCATGCTGTGGGAAGGCTTCTCTATTAGCAGGGACAGAGGAGCTGATCAGAGTCAACAAGAAGATCTAAGGAGCTAATAGCAGGGCATTTCTAGAAGATAAGCTATTAAGAGGTGGGAAAAGACTTATCATCCTGTCAGATAATGACTCTAAAGGGGTCATAGAATGATTCTATAGGGTATTTGGTGCTGCTCATCATACAGTGTATGCCCGGCTTAAGGTGAGGTAGTGGTACAGGAGCAAAGACTGAGACTGATGCCATGGGCCATACGTCTTCCTCCAGCTCTATTTCAAATAAAAGTGTAAAAAAAAATGGAAACAAAAAAAACCCCCAAAAAAACGATGAGCCTATTTTTGTGTCCGTTTGCTAGAAACACACGTCAAAGAATTCTAGCTGTGACCGAATGCCAATGTGTTTTCCCTTCCATCCAACAATGATGCATTACTTTCTAGTTTGCCCATCACAAACATTTTTGGTTTTAACAGGACAAAATGCTTTTCTGATAAAAATTTGTATTTGGATCTCTGTTTTATTTTGAAGGAATTTCTACAAAGGAATATTATATACGCAAATATTTATCATAGGGGAAGAGTCTGTGAAAGGCCTTAAAAAGCCTCACCTGTGGAGTCTGGAGGCCGGATGTGTAGCTCAGAGGTGTGCAGGGCTGCTGAGCCGCTTCAGCTCTGTGAGCCGATACTGCAGATGTGGATACCTCAGGCCCTCGCTTGACAACAGGAGTAATGAAGCTGAGAGAAATAGAATGACCAACATTCATTCAAGGAACACTAAAATGTTTCTAAAAAGCACACAATTTCCTTTAAAAACCTAAGCCTACATAATTTAGATGCTGAATGAAGGCAAATTAAGAATTTACTTGTTTGCATATGGGTACTTGAAGCCATTAGGTGTCTGACAGACTGTTTGGGGGTTCGCTGTAGATGGAGGATGGATGGAGGGAGTGGGGAAGGACTCCAAAAGACGTGGAACAGGTCGGGGATCAGGAGGTGTAATCCGTTTATCCTAAAGAAGAAAAAGGTTACTCAATTCAGCAGAAAGAATTCAAAAGTGGAGAAGACTAAATGAAATGTCTCCTCGGACCTCTGGAGAAACCCGTCGGCTGACCAGACTAAAGATCTTCTGCTCCGATTCAGGCTCCTTTCTGGCAGGTTTAACCGGTTCCACTGAGTTCTTCACAGGGACCCGAGCAGGAAGCTGAACCTCCTGGTTTCCACCGGAGGTAGGGCAACTTTCTGCGACATCTGCTGCAAAGGATTATAGATTTAAAAGGTAAAAAAGAAAGATGTAGAATTCTGCTTCACAGTTAAGCAAACAGGCGTTCATCTGCTGAAACTTTACCTGTTGGCGAGTCTTCCTCCATAGGGGGAACCAGCTGTTTTTCTCCAGCTTTCAGGTTGCGCATGGCCATTTCTAGGAGTTCGGCTGGTTTGGCATTTAAGGCCTGAGCTTTTTGCAAAATGGAGGAGGCTTTGGACACATTACCTAAAAATAAATAAGGAGGCAGACGAATGAGAATCTTCAATACACACCATTATAGGTACTAAGAAGAACTCATTTAAGAACCAACTGCCTTTCATGTGTTCTGCTTTTAGAGAAAAAGCAACAAGGTGCAGCATATATTGCTATTTTTTTTATCAGAAATGATACCAACTGTAAATTACAAAGCTTTAAAGGTAAAAGGTGACCATGACTTTACTGAGTTGGACTGCTTACCGTCGTAGCCTGTAAACACCTTAGCACTACACGGTTTGTGTCTGATAGCCCTAACAGTTAGCACTGCAGCCAACATTTTTGTCCCATAGTTTGTAAACACTTTATAACTGCAGCCAACGTTTCTGTCTGACAACCTGAACTATATATATATATATATATATATATATATATATATATATATATATATATATATATATATATATATATATATATATATATATATATGCTCCCAATTGGTAGAATGATTAGACAGCATGGAATTAAAATCCACTGCAGCTAAAACTTGTGTCTGATAGCTTGTAAACATGTTAGCATTGCAGCTAACAATTGTTAGTAATTCTGACTATATGCTTATGTTAAACTACTTTTGTTAGTAGCACCTCAGTTATCACTGCATAGAGGCCGTAGCAGCTGGACCTGACTTGCTACTGGCCCATTCTAGGGTCTCCAGCAGTCTCTTGAAAAATTAAATAGTCCTGTATGTAGAGGAAATGCTTCATGCTCTGTGTTGGGATGATCAAACTAACACTTGTCTATATTTCCGATGGAATAAAAAAAAAAAAACAAATTGCATTATTGTTCAGAACATAAATTATGGCAGTGAGCGGTTATCTTGTCAACCCACTCCTGTGGCATATATATTTTTTTATTTTAATGATTTTTTGTTTGTTCCGCTTTAGTTTTTACGCTGTTGACAATAGTTCAAACTTTTTAAATCTGAACTTATATTAACGATTCAGATGCCAGGTGGATGGTCTCAAATCCTGATGATTTTTATCAGGAGTTATTATATTATATATTTATAAAGTGTAGACGAGCACTATGATTATATTAAACTGGCGTCTTTAAATATATAACCAAAATAAAACACACATTTTAAAATTTTGTAAAACTTATTAACACAAAACCTACATTATGGACATATTTGAAAGGAGGCTAACAATTATATTTGACAGTCTACATCACGACGGGAAAAAAAAAAATAGATCTAAATGATTATGCCACTTAAGAGGTAAAAGCATAAATGTTAAAAGTACATTAGCCTCTTTCATAACTGACCTGTTTGAAATGATTTTTTTCATTAAAGGTGCCTTGAGCAATTAAAACCCTATTTCAGTTAAGCCAAAATTAAGAGAGTACCTTGAGAAATCTCAAACTGGGCATGAGCAATGTGGACAAACGCAAAGCCCTTGCAGCTGGATCTCGCCATTATGAAGTGGTCCTGTGCCACATCTGGATCTTCAATCCTACAGAAGGAAGAGGAAATGCTTAGTTATTAGCAATGTGTTCCCATCTAAAGACAACTAGAGAAAACAGACCAAAATGTTCCGAAAATATGAAACAAAGAAATAGCAGGGTTATTTGGCTTATAAAATAATAAAAAAAGAAAATGTGCCACATGAGTTAAAGATGTATAGGGATGCCGACTTTTTCCTTTCCAATACGATATTGATACTGCCGCTTAGAGAATTGACTGATACCCACATACTGATACCCGATACAATGTTAAAATGAATCATACCTGCTTTTATTACTCATTTTATACTGCAGAGTGTTAGTAAAGGCTTGATCAAGTGATATTACTAAAAGAGAAAACAATCTTCAACATTAGGTAAGAGAACAACCGACTCATTTGATATTAACCAATAACAGAAACTTTAAACAGAAGCAGAGTGTTTCTATCAGCCTGACAATATCCATGATTTTGGATGCAGGCCTATAAAATCCGATATTAGGTTTTCAATATTGTACCGATATTTGTTAGAATAATTGTATATAAATGTATCTGTGTAGTGTTATCTTGCATAAAGCTGTGTGCTATGTGCATGTGTTTATAGCCATCTTTTCTGAAGTATACTGTGATTTGTAGATTTGCTTTTGGGGAGGTTGTGGTTGATCTACGAGCAGCACTCGACCTGCTGAACTTCGGTGAACAGCTTCAACAGCTTAAACTTTGACTGAACCCTGAGCTTTAGACGACATGTTTACTGAGACTGCAAGTCTGAGTTCCTTATGCGTTTCCCCCCTGTGTAGTCTCAGAAGGGACCACTGATTCCAATAAATAGCCAGGAGAACGCTGGGACTGCAGAGTGGGTTGAGATTTGTAAACTCCGCAGTCTCTTCCAACTCTCCTCGCGAGTAAACTAAATTAATTGTCTCTGTGCCTTCTTTCTTTCCCTGCATGTATGTATGATGTTTTAGGTGCTTAGACCTGACAATATTCAAGATTAATAACGATTGGGACATCCCTAAAAATGTATAAATACACAGAATGTCCTTCGTTTGAGATTCATTTTAGGCTTACTAAATTAGACACCCGCAGACACTCTGCTGCACCTCTCCAAAATTGGAGGTAGCTGAAGACAAGAGGCCTCTGATTGGTCAAATCTACATCCGCTCTACACTATGCACATTTCTTGTTTGGTACCTTTCTGGCCTGTTTTGTTTGTATGACCGCCATTGTGGAAAACGACTCGTGAAGGTAGAAAAGCGAGGTGCGCGAGAACCCTCATGTCCCTTCAGTGTCGTACAAACTTGCCCCCACTTCCTCACCACCACGGCCGTATATAGACCCCCAGCTAGTTCATGATTGTCCCTCTTGAGTTGTGGCGTAGAATAACAGCGCAGACCAAGCTTAAAAATTGGGCATAAATCAAAAAGCAAGCTCATGGCGACACACTGCTGCAGGAGGATAACCAGCCCTTTAGACTGGTGTAATATAATGAGTTATTGTGCATTCAGGGATTGACCAAAATAATTCACTCGATAGATATCCATACCCTCCTAAATGGAGAATAATTTATTTTTGTCCATTTTTTTCTTTATAAAAAAGAGTGATGTAAAGTGTTGTGACAAAAGAAACTGCAGCAAAAGGTGGTTTTAAAAAGCAGAAAGATCATGGAAAGCAATGAAAGACAGGGAAAACCTGCTTCATCTTATCTACCATGCACTATTCTAATAAGATGTATTTTGTAGTTATAACTGGTGATATCCTGAAAAGTGTGAATACTTTTTCAATGCAAAAAAAGGTGTTTAAATAAATGTTTCTAAATTCAGAGCCACTCTGTGCGTTTTAAACCCCCTGGCCAGAACCCCTCATCATTAAAATTAGTTCTACTTACCCATTCAGTTCTGCATATTTGACAAGTATCCTGGCATAGCTGCTGTTTTTGCTGTACTGTCTGATTGGAAATCGGGCAAAGATGTCTGAGCAGCAGTCTTTGAGCTTATTGAGGAGGCTGATGTCTGTGTGAGGGTTTCCTCTTTTCTCCAGGTTCATCAAGTACTTCCAGCACGACTCAGGAGAATTGGAATTGAGGATCTGTTCAAAAGTGGCAGTCATATCTGCAGAGAAAAATGACATCAGGAAACATGACTTATCTCAACCGCTCCTTCATGTTTGCATGGAAAGTAAGCATGTTGGATGTCAGCATATTGGTAAAGTGGTCGGTTTTTTACCCTCCATTTTTGAAGATTCTCTCACGTTGCGACTTTGAAGGAGTTTTGTGGTGGAGTCTGCCTGCTCCTCCCACTGGCTCTGATCCGGACTGCGAGCTGGTATCTTCTAACACATTAAATCCTTATGCTACAAACGATCTTTGAACTGAAGCACAAGTTTACCCGTCCTACAAAAATCGATGTTACTCACCTGATCCTTGACAACATCTCTGCCTTCAGCACTGTTCCTCGAGAAAGAGATTGCGAGTCCAGAGCGCCTATTTGAACCAGATGTTTGTCTGCAGATAAATAAACAGATAACAGGTTGAAAAATAAAATTTTCTTTAAGTAAAACACTGAAATTTCATAAACATTAAATGGAACCATTTTAGCTTTGATCTATTTTTGTATAAAGTGCTTCACAAAACTATTCACATTTACAATTTCACAATCTGCAGATTACATTACAAAAACCAAACATGGATTTTTTTTTAGGTGAATAAGCAAAAAGCAGAACAAGAATGAAAATAAAATGGTTTGTTTTTAATTTCCGCACCCACCCCCGCAAAAAAAAAAAAAAAAATCTGTTTAAAAGGGAGGCTTATATTAAACTGTAATATAAGATTTAATATTTGAATTTTACTAACAGTCTTTCATTGTATTTCTTCACCCGCTTTCTGCAGAGAAAAGAATTCTTCTTCTGAAAGTACTTTAAATATGAAATTATTACATACTGTTAAATTAATGAAAAGCGTTTTAATTAATAGTAATTTTCATTTGAATGTGCTTTACTGGAGGCCTCCATGTTTGTCAAGGAACACTACTGCCACCTTATGGTCTATGACATCACGGTGCGGTATCTACTGTTGAGCAAGTCCCAGTGCTGTATCTGGTGTTTGTCAAAATGCGCTATTATCCAAATCATTTTGAAAACGTTCTTCTTCCAAATGTTGGCTAAATATTAAGTGTTTCTTCTCTGGCCAGAAGTGTGATGGCAAATCCTCCCTCGTCAAGTTGGCAATTCAACAACGAACCTGTCCGTGGAGGATCAGGAATCAAAAAGGTGAAATGACACGCTAGCATGGTTTCTCGCCTCCTATTGGAGGTCCAGGATACTACAGCTCTCAAGGCGGGAATTACGCAAACAACAATGGCAGCACCCATAACATTTCGGAACTTATGTGCCTGGTTAGCCGCCCAAATTTCAATGAGAGCCTCGGTCTTGGCATCATCCCAGGTCGCGCCACGCTCTTTTGATGCCATTTATTGTTAATAAACTGAGAAGAAGTTTGTGATGTGAACAGGTGAAGAGATCTTTGAATTGCAAAGCCGGACATGGCAGAAAAAAAATGCAAAATGAGTCAGCTGACTGAATAGGAGAGCCCTACTGTTGAACCACTAGATTTAGAGCTGTCCGTTTTTTTTTGACACGGTCCAGTTCAGTTCCATTTACACTCAACAGTTATCTTGTTTACCATGCTCGCACCGTTCTCGGCACGGTTTCAAAAAGGTGGTTTAAATGTGGCTATAAATATGCTTTAATCTAAACCTGTTTGTTTGTTTCTATTGGATGGTTAACATCTTTCCCCATACTAGGCATTTTAAAGCCATGTACCATCTTTCTTATTTTTCTCTGTGTTTAACTAAGGCTTCTCTGTCAATGCTGAAAAAAAAAAAAAAAAAAACAAACAAACAAAAATATCTTGCCGTTTTCTCCTCAACAAATCTTTAGTATAAACAGAGGTTAAACCCAGTTTCATTCATGGTTGGGGCTTTTTGTTAGTTTATAAAAAAAACTCAAACAGGGACTCAAAAAAGGAGAAGTAAAATGTATAATGTATATGTATATAAAAATCCCACCTGGACAAACTGCTGGTACTGGATACATTGCTTGATTTGGAGACTTTCCAAAGGACATCATCATCATCAGGATCATTTTCTGGAATTGAAAATGGTAAGACGGGTACTCTCCCAGGCTAAAAAAAATAAAAAATAAAAAAATAAATGTAATTAAATAATTATAAGAACATTTTAGTTATTTTTTTTATTTTGCAGAATGAACCGCACCAAGCCAACTGCTCTTTTACGATGGGATCCTGATCTCCAACCAGGAAACTGATCGTCTGAAGACCCAGACATTGGCTCCGCCCTGAGGACACAAAGTAATATACATAGGTGATAATAAAATACATAAAATAGAAAAATGTGATGTTCTTCTTTAACAAAACCAACAAAATATAAAATCTGCTCTATTCTTACCCCACATTGAAAATACTGGAGAGCTGCAATTCACCAGTTCCATCAGATATTCTTTGGACTTTAGAGAATTCTGAGCTTTTTTTGACAGCAGAATCCTGTGCATTCTTTACAAATAATACTGGAAGAAGAAAGAAAATATATAGATAATGCAGGTCTAATTAGTGAGACAAAAAGAAATAAGCTTTTTAAAAAAAAAAGTTTTACATTTTCTGAACATTTCAGTATATAATAGCTGAACACTCACATGGCAAGTTCTCTTTATCCTCCAAACAGATCTCGCTTTTTTCAGTCTGCATCGTCTGCAGCGCCGCCACCAGCAACTCTTTTGGTTTGGCGTCCACCTCAACAGCATTCTGAAGTATCTGGACGGCTCTTTTTATGTTGCCTGACGTCACAATGGGAAATATGTGGGGATCATAACACACTTCAGCAAATCTAAAACAGGGGCTAAAAACAGAATGTTTCTCTACCTTGAGATTGCTCAAACTGTGCATGCGCAATGTGGACAAAGGCAAAGTCTTGACTGTGAGTTCTTGCCAAGTCGAAGTGGGTCTCTGCCTCGGCAACGTCCTGAATTCTAACAGAATAAAAGAAAAAAAAAAGTTGTTTACAAAACGCTCTTCCCAGATTATTCAGTGGCTACAAATAAAGCGCAATCATTTTAGCAGTTTGACAAACTACAAACCTCAATGTATTTTATTTCAATGTATTGTATAAAAAAAAAAAAAAAAAAAAAAAAAAAACATACAGTAAAGCATAATTGTGGATTGAAAGGAAAAGTATGTCTTTCCAAATGTTTAAATAAATAAATGCGACAAAGGTATATGCTTTTTTATGCAGAATTTTGTGTTCTAGTAAATAAATTATAAACTACACTGGAGGCTATGGTTGTAAAGCAAGAAGCTCTAAATGTGCAACATTTACTCACGCTTTCAGCTCGGCGAATCTGACAAGCATCTTAGCGTAGCTTTCATTGTGACAATGCTTCCCCAGTGGCATGCTGAAGAACACTCTGGTATAAAAATCTATTAGCCTGGTGAGGTGGTTCCGATCCAGCTGAGGATCCCTTTTCTTCTCTAGATCCATCAGATACGCCAAGCAGGATTCTGGTGAGTTGGAGCCGATGACCTGGTTAATGTTGTCCGTGTCATCTGAAATTAGTTAAATCATGATGTCATGAGGGCTGTAAACAACAAGAGATAAAACTGGAATTGTTCAAGGAGCAGCACTGAACCTGTTAATTACCTTCATCAAGATATTTTTTGATTTTGCTGAGCTTTTGATAAAGCATGGCCAGCTGCTGCTGTCTGTCTTTGAATGCCTCATCTTCCATCTGCAAAACAAGAAGCTCTTTAACACTCCTACCAAAGATTTTTTGGTTTTATTTAAAATGAAAACATACTTTGACAAAATATAATTAAGCCACAAATATGAGCTCTTTCACCCTCACCAAGACGTACTATTTAGACAAGAGGTGATTATATACCAGTTTTTTTTTTTTTTTTTTTTGGTTTTGTATTCACTTTTTAATTTTACCTAAGAAACAAAGACAAAGTATTTTTATTTCTGAACTGGAACATATCTTATGTGATCTATATTATATATATATATATATATATATATATATATATATATATATATATATATATATATATATATATATATATGTGTGTGTGTGTGTGTGTGTGTGTGTGTGTGTGTTTATGTTTTCACCGAACAGAACAAGGTATCAACTGGAGATCAGGATAGTCCACAACCAGCGTAGAATCATTCACTCAAGTTGAAATTGTATTGTTTTTAAACTATAGGAGATTAGTAATGCTCAGGGCAGTAGAACAAACAACGGATTTTTCTCTAAATTACGACTTTTACGAATCGGAAGCGAACTTCAGTTTCGTCTTAAAGAACAACAGTAACGTTAATCTAAAGCGAAGCTCTTAACTTTCTTCGAAAGGCAGGAGATATCCCATAACAAAGGCACATAAAACGGTTAAAAAAGAAAAGTTTCATGTTCACAAAATAAGCTAACAAAGTTTGCTAGCCAGTAGCAATGTTACTAGCGCCGAATAGCATCTAGCTCCAGCATTACATCCGAGCATGTAGGAACAGACTTTATGCCAATAACCGAAAAAAAAAAATATTTCTTACCTTGTTTATGCTGTCTTAAATGAATTCCAGCTGTAATTCGAATATTAAATTTCCTATTCACAAGTGCTGTGTCCAACGAAACGCATAACAGTAACTGGCAATTTTCAAATGTTGCCACTTCCATTCAATTCGCGTCCCGATTGGCTGGTTCCTGATGTCCTTCTTCTTCTTCTTCTGTTTGTTTCATGGCAGATTGCAACCTTGACTTTTTGGTGCATAGCGCCACCTACCACACCGGAGTATGGAACATATCAATGTGATGAGTACCACGCTTTTTTTCCTCTATCCAAACAGGGACACATATATATATATATATATATATATATATATATATATATATATATATATATATATATATATATATACATATATATATATATATATATATATATATATATATATATATATATATATATATATATAATCTCTGCACCACCTTTCTTTTCCATTTCCTATTCTTATGTTTTCCAATGTTTCAAGGCTCAATGGTTTACAAGGGTTATATAGATTGATCACTGTTAATTTTTTATCTTATAGATTCTATTTCTGTTGGGTTTACTCCTCCTGCTAATGGCATTTCTTACCAACATTGCACATCCACCACCCTCATTACCATCTCTATCAACTCTAAGGGATTCATATCCAGGTAGGATAAAATCAAGATGAGGTTTCAGCCATGTTTCTTGAATACAAACAATATCAGGTTTAACTCTGGATTCTACTACATACTTTTTGAATTCTCATCCATTTTTAATCCAACTCCCAGCATGTACTATATATCTTCAGCTTTAATGTTTTTTATGTCAAAAAACTATATTGCAGCTTCTACCACCGTCTTGATAATATGGCTTTTCCTGTGTTGTCTTGAAGTAACATTGATGACTTTGCATGTGACTGCTAAAAAGCCCTTCTTTTCTACACTGGTTCCTAATGGTGTAATCACCCTTCTCTTCTTCTTCATATATTGTTTTTGGGGGTTGACATCAACTGTGTTTCAATATACTCATGTATATTGTTTTTTCCTGTCACATTAAACACAAAGTGCAAACTTGTAAATCAGACAGTTTAAACATAAGATGTGAACAAAACTGTCTCATAAGTGCAAACTTGTTTGTGAAAAATGAAAAAGTGAAGCCTCACTGAAGCAAGCAGACGTGACACAGCAGACATTCATGAGCTGCATTGACTTTACTGCACAAACCATATTTGCAGCGTTGTCTGTAACAACTACAGGGTGTTTTCTGGTCAGCCCTTATTTGTTAATGTCTTCAGTCAACCTATTGGCTATATTTGCAGCTGTCTGGCTTGAAGTAATCTTGAGTGCATATTTCCTTCTCATTTGAATGTGAACGTCACACGCGTCACTATAAAATTAATCGATCTCATTCCTTAGACATCGATTTTGCAAAAATGTAAAGGAATGGTTTCAAAATCAATTAAATCTATTTTTTTTACCCATCCCTAATCATAAACCATCTGTTTATTTTCTTTTATTTACTTCCTTACTTCTGTGAGTCTCTCAGAAAGGAATCATTTATCTACCGCCATTACATCAGGTATCTACTATGGCGTTATCGAGTTATGATTTGTAAGTAAAAGTCAATGCATCATTCATCACATTTACTAATGTTCAAATAATCACATATAACTAAAATTAAATTTCTGGTTATACTAGCCAATGCTTGAAAATATCTCTCTGATTGATTCTCCAAGAATTACTTTTTTAATCCAGGTATGTTCTGTTTATGGTATTTAATCCAGGTATGTTCTGTTTTTGGTGTTTAATCCAGGTATGTTCTGTTTATCATATTTAATCCATGTATGTTCTGTTTTTGGTATTTAATCCAGGTATGTTCTGTTTATGGTAATTAATCCAGGTATGTTCGTTTTTTGGTAATTAATCCAGGTATGTTCTGTTTTTGGTAATTAATCCAGGTATGTTCTGTTTTTGGTGTTTAATCCAGGTATGTTCTGTTTTTGGTGTTTAATCCAGGTATGTTCTGTTTATCATATTTAATCCATGTATGTTCTGTTTTTGGTATTTAATCCAGGTATGTTCTGTTTATGGTAATTAATCCTGGTATGTTCGTTTTTTGGTAATTAATCCAGGTATGTTCTGTTTTTGGTAATTAATCCAGGTATGTTCTGTTTTTGGTGTTTAATCCAGGTATGTTCTGTTTATTGTATTTAATCCAGGTATGTTCTGTTTATCGTATTTAATCCAGGTATGTTCTGCTTTTGGTATTTAATCGGAGTATGTTCTGTTTATCGTATTTAATCCAGGTATGTTCTGTTTATGGTATTTAATCCAGGTATGTTCTGTTTTTGGTGTTTAATCCAGGTATGTTCTGTTTATCATATTTAATGATAAACAGATGTTCTGTTTTTGGTATTTAATCCAGGTATGTTCTGTTTATGGTAATTAATCCAGGTATGTTCGTTTTTTGGTAATTAATCCAGGTATGTTCTGTTTTTGGTAATTAATCCAGGTATGTTCTGTTTTTGGTGTTTAATCCAGGTATGTTCTGTTTATTGTATTTAATCCAGGTATGTTCTGTTTATCGTATTTAATCCAGGTATGTTCTGTTTATGGTATTTAATCGGAGTATGTTCTGTTTATCGTATTTAATCCAGGTATGTTCTGTTTATCGTATTTAATCCAGGTATGTTCTGCTTTTGGTGTTTAATCCAGGTATGTTCTGTTTATCATATTTAATTATAAACAGATGTTCTATTTTTGGTATTTAATCCAGGTATGTTCTGTTTATGGTAATTAATCCAGGTATGTTCGTTTTTTGGTAATTAATCCAGGTATGTTCTGTTTTTGGTAATTAATCCAGGTATGTTCTGTTTTTGGTGTTTAATCCAGGTATGTTCTGTTTATTGTATTTAATCCAGGTATGTTCTGTTTATCGTATTTAATCCAGGTATGTTCTGCTTTTGGTATTTAATCGAAGTATGTGCTGTTTATCGTATTTAATCCAGGTATGTTCTGTTTATGGTAATTAATCCAGGTATGTTCGTTTTTTGGTAATTAATCAGGTATGTTCTGTTTTTGGTAATTAATCCAGGTATCTTCTGTTTTTGGTATTTAATTCAGGAATGTTCTGTTTATGGCAATTAATCCAGGTATGAGATTAATTACACATTGATATGACTCATGTTAAACTAGCGATATCCTGCTGAATCAATTAGATAAATACACTTGAATTCATCTTCAGAAACTATTCCCTCCTTTTTCCGACAGCATCTAAATGCATCACGGATGCAGCAGCCAGCAGCAGTCTCCTCCCACTTCCAATATGGCAGCCATGGGAAGTAGACAAGCGTCGCCACGAATTTAGGAGTTTTTTCGCATAGAATGAAAGCTGTAGGAGGCTGTCACCTAGAGTTCCGTGTTGTGGGAGCAATAGTATTCCCCGGCGCCAATGTCCCGTTGGAGGAGCACTTTTAAAGTTTTCAAAAAGACAATGTTTGTCAGTGGGCTAAGCTAGCAAGCAACGGTTAGCAAGTAAATGAACCTGTGTCTTCTGAATAATTAGCAGAAACCATTCGCCCTGCATCCATCCTTCTAGGTGAGCATTTATTTCTTTATAAAGTTGTACTAACTGCAATGCATTGAGGTCACCTAAAGGTTGGGTTTAACTCATAAATAGTTGATCAGAGAATGAACCCAGATGACCTGCATATTAATGTTAAAATATGTATAAGCTATTGTTACGTTAATAGTTTTGTATTAAATGTTGTCCAACCTGTTAGTGTTGTAGTTTATTGGAGCTTATCTGACCGTCCGTCTCCTAAATGTGCTTCCTTTTCCTGTCCACCAGCTCCCTTCATTATGGCCATCACTCAGTTCCGTCTGTTCAAGATCTGCACATGTTTAGCCAGTTTACTCTCCTTTTTCAAAAGGTTGATATGCAGGTAAGCAGCAGTGACACTTTACCAGTTTGTGATTGTTTTTTTGTTTTTCTCAAACCATATTTTCATTACAAATAAAACCCACGGAGTGTGAGTCAGCAGTCTCTAAATGCTTTTGTTCAGCTTGGGACTGGTTGTTTCTGCTCTTTCTTATTAAAATGCCATGGTTCTGTCAATCAATTTTAATATGTTATATTCATGACTAGGGCTGTGAATAATGATTATTTTGCAAATTGATTAACCTGTCGATTACTTTTTTGATTAATCGTTTAATAATTTCATAGCCAAATGTCCTTTAAAGAAGACTTTTTGCTAAATTAAACCAGTGGAAACTAAAACTTTTCCACTCAAGGAGTTCTGGAAAGAGCAGATTGATAGAGAAAAAAGATTCTAGTCTTAAATGCAAACAGTTTACTTTTAACACTGCTTACTGCTCTAAGTGGGTCGTTCTGTCAGCTAAAGGCATGTTTTAGAGTCTCTACACTCCACAGTTAATCGATTACTAAATTAGTTGACGATTATTTCAAAATCCATTTATCAGGACTAACCTGATTGTTTCAGCCCTATTCATGACTTTAATTGGACTATGTGACATTAATATTAAGGCATTCCATGAACCCTCTTTCGTTAAGATTAGTATAGTGACTCAATACTCTGGAATTTTAAAATCCTACTGAAATTTTCCTTAAATCAATTTTAAATACATCTTGAGAGATTAAAAAAAAATTATGGAGCTCATCCTCTCTCTTAACTCTCTGCATTTAACCCATCCCCTTGGGGAGCAGTGGGCTGCTATTGTGCGCCACCCGGGAAGGAATGTGGGGTTATGGGTCTTTACTCAGAGATCCATGGTGGCAGTCTGTGTAATTGGGGCTCGAACTGAGACCCTCAGGATTCCAAGCTCTATGCCCTAACCACTACGCTGCCACTCACTGTAAATTCTCACAACAGCCCTTAAAAAATGTGACTTACGTACATGTATTGATATAGGATAGGACTTTATTGATCTATATAGCTATACTAAAATACCTTAGCAAGATGTATAACGGTCCTTCACTCAGACACAAACAAAAAAAACAACACATGGAGTAGTATACAAACATCCACGGGGCAAATCAGCAAAGTAACATTTTAAAAGACACACGACTGAAATCCTTATTGATTGATGTAATAACAGAGGGATATAGTGTTAGCAACATTAGCGGTTTGCCAGTGTTCATTTAGCATCATTTCCTGGTCTCTTAGGCTACGTTCACACTGCAGGCCTTGATGCTCAATTCCAATTTTTTTTTTTTTGCGTTGCCGTTCACATTTCAAAATATATGCGACTGTTTTGTGATCTCCTGTGTGAACTGCGTTCATACAACCTAAGTGTCCCGTATGCGCAGTAGAGGATGCAATGACGTCACAAGCAAGCATGCTCTGTGTTTACAGAAGTAAACATGGATGGTAGTGCCGGAGAACATCTAGCGATCTTTCCCAAAATTAAAAACTCAATCTTTCCAAGATGGTTAAACATAAATACTGCTCTCCGCATTATCGTCCACCATTGTTGTTGTTCTTGCCGCTTCTGCGTAACAAGATGCAGAAGAGTGACCATTGTCAGGTATTAATGGCGTTCGGGTCGGATGAATGCGACCTGGCCATTCTGACACAGGTCACATTTGAAAAGATCAGAGTCGTATCAGATTCAGGACCACAGAGCCAAGTTGCCTGGGTCGGATTGGAAAAAATCGGATCTGTGTTGTTCAGACTGCCATGAAAAGATCAGATCCAGGTCACATGTGGGCAAAAAAATTTGGATTTGGGTCACTTCAGGCTACAGTTTGAACGTAGCTTTACTCAATGAGTAAAAATTTAAACAAGCAGCAACACTTAATCGACTGCCTTCAAGTGAGTCCCTGTCCTTTACTGTAAGAATGATCTATTTTTCTAAGCTGCGGCTTGATGTCGTCTTTGCTTGGTATCGTGCTAAATGATTGAAATATTGGGGTGTAAAATGTGCAGCACAGCTTAACTTAATCCATTGCTTCCTGGTACTGGAGTCCATGGATGCAGGAAAAACGAAAACTTGAACTTGTTTAATTTGGCAACCAGCAATAGAGCAATAATTATGTAAATAAAAGAGGAGGATCAATATTGATTTTTAGGTTGATTTGAAACTTGTAATTATATTACAAATGCAATAAATTGCTCAGCTCTAGATTAAATAATAATGTGCTGAAGAACCATGTTCTTTTGGATCATGTGAAAGAGCTGTTAAACTGAAACGATTTGAGTGTTTGCACACTTTTATTGCTATAAGAAGTTTTAAATGTCTGTGTTGCTTAACTTACAGGTACATTTATTTTTGTTTTTTTTCTGTTATAAACATTTTATCTATACGATGATACATCCATAACCAATGTAATACGTCTACTGACCTTTCCATTTAATATATTGTGTGGCAGACACATTTTAAATGAGATTCTCTGTAAACATGGTTTACTTGTTCTGCTTGTTCTGCTCCATCAGTCATGAGAAGAGATCATCTGGTTGCAGGAAAGAATGTGTGGAATAGATCAGATTTCATGTTAGGAAAACCAAATCCTGTTTATTAGCATTTAACCGAGAACTATAGAGCTATGATCACATGAGAAATTCCCAACATTACTAGATGAATTCATTCAGTTTTTCTGACCTTCTGCAGCAGCTGCTGCTCAGACAACAAGCATTTGCTGTGTGAAATAAACAGGAAAGTTAATCAATACAGCAAACTATTAAATTTGTGGATTAAACTTGCAGCCAGAATGTGTTGATTTAGCATGATGTGTTAAGGCAAAGTCATGCATCATCGTGATGTGGAAAAAGAAATACTTCAAGAGCTTTAAAGAATAGAAATCCATAAAGTGAGCTGTGCATTTAGCCTTATCCAACTTTAAGCTAGGTTTATACTCGCCGTATGGAAGAAGGTTTGAGCGCCAGCTGTGACGCAATCGTGTTGTCCAAACCCACAAGGTCCTGTGGCGCAAGGTCCTGCAGCTCTGAATTTTTGCAACTTGGCGTGGACCACACACACAAGCCTCATTCAAGCTGGGGAGATTCAAAGGAGCCCTTGGCGAGCAAGTTCTTCTGTACCAACATCAAATGGACTAGTCGTTTCAAAATGTAGTTAAAGGTGCAGTAGGAGGTCTTGGAAAAAAACTGTTACAGCAAGCTATATTTTTGAACATATACAACCATGCCTCTCCTTTCGAACCCCTTGAAACCGTGCCTTCAAAACACATGAATGTGCACGTTGTCTGCAGCGCGTCTGGAGCAGCGCTGATGATGCAGATCACTATGATCACTCCTCTGCAACAGTTTAACACCTAAATTAACTTAAAATACGGAAATCCGCCGTGAAAACATGTTTTTTTTATTATCATGGTGCCTGCAGTTTGGATTACGTACATGAAAAAACGCCTTCCAGCCGTCGCAGCAAACCGGGCCATAGGCTGCTGTTGAATGGGATTCCTAGTGACAACGCACCGCCGGTGTATGAGGGTCTGAGCGGCTCCGACAGAAATAACATTTGAAGGCAGGATGGTGATCTGGATGAACTGACTGCACTGACGATGTTTTCAGGTGGACTTTTTCACTTCAAAATGGATTCAGACTGCTTTTTACCTGCTGATCACAGCAAATATAGCTGCCATTGTTCCAGGCAAAGAAAGGATAGGGTAGCTCCGCCCAACAAAGATCAGACCCACTTTTTGATCCGTGCAGCCAGAGCAGCAAAGATGCTTCAGCCGCGCGTCCGAACTAAACTTGTACAAGCATAAAAAAAGAAGCAGCATGCATGTTTTTGCTGCTCCTGCTGCTTGCGGCGTGAACATAGAATAACTGCAGAGGATGGTTTCTGGACATGTCGACTTGACTCCAAATATAAATTCGCTCCATAGTTCCAGCTATAGTATTTAATTAGAAAGAATTTTGAAAAAGAAGTGTGATTCTTCTTAAATGACTGATGTACTTTTTCTGCTTTAATGTGGTATGGTAAAAATTATTCTTTTCGCTTTAAGTGGAAATCACTGTCGCATTCAAGGGTTTTTTTAAAATTGTATTCAATATTTTACCTGCTGGAAAATGTTAATATTTAAAGCAGAACTTCAATTATTTCATCAAGTCCTGTTTTTTAGAACCATCTTTGTGTGTAAAGTAAACCTGTTTTTACTGAATAATCTGACTCTGTGACACAGGAGTGGGAGGGGCCGCAAACTCAGCGGGGATCAAATAACTCTCCCGACAACTGTTGATTTTTCATCATCTTTACCAAAACAGGCGAGTAACTTCATCCCTCGCATGTCCTTAAAGCATTAAGGTAGAATTTAAAAATTGTGTTGGACTAAAAATCATTGTTTTTCTTGGTTTACATAGCCAGAAATCGAAGAATGGAGCTCCTGGGATGAAGAGGCTCCTACGAGCATTAAGATCGAAGGCGGGAATGGAAATGTGTCTCCTCCTCCTGACGATGCAGATGAAGAGCCGGATTACTTCAAAGACATGGCTCCTACCATCAGGAAGACACAGAAGGTTGGACTTTGTGTTTAAATAATTCCTCATTTCTCACATTCTGTTTTAACATGAATACTTCCTGACATTAGAGAATAATCAGAACATTTTTAGGGTAGCCTTGATCTCTGACTGCTCTCACAATTATTATCTTCCCTCTCTCCCCTAATTATCATTTAGCAATAACATCAAGAACTGATCAGTTTTTAGTTTTTTTTTTAGCTTTTTCTCCTTTTTACTTTCGCAACGTTTTAGATCGTGCTGAAAAAGAGGGAGCCCCTGAACTACCTGGTACCAGATGGATCAGCAGGATTCTCCAGCAGACTGGCTGCCTCTCAGGATATGATGACCTTCAGTCCGCCCTCTGTGAGATTCACTTATGCTTGTCTTGAAACATTATGGAGGTTTTGGTCTGAGCTGTAAGCAGAATGTTTTGTGAAGTAGTAAAAAAGATCCTGCATTTAATCTTAAATTTCTACATAAAGTGTATGAATTGGTGACTCATTAAGATGGAACAAGACAAAATGTAGATTTTTCTTCACAATGCTGCAGATATTCTAACACACGACGAGCGAGGAGGTTTTAACCAAGCGGGCCAGATTAATAACCATAGGTATGTCTTTGAACTTGTCACAGGCTGAACTGGGAGAAATGGAAAACTGGCAGGAGAACTCTAATGCCTGGGAGGACGAGTCTGATGCTGCCTGGGAGGCAGAGGAGGTGCTCAGGTAAATCTCGGCGGAGACATCTTTGTTCACAGCAAAAGAACAAGAGTAAAACTCACTGCCGTGGTCGGAAGTTTGCATCCTCTAATTATGAGAATGTCATTTTTTATTTTGGCCTTTTGATGAATAATTTAAGCTGTTTATTTTCTAGGAAAATACAATGAATTACAATAAAATTTAATAAGGAGAAAATGATAAACAAGCTTAAATGAATCCTGGATTTCTTAATGTAAACCAGCTTTATTCCTTCTGAATACAGTTTTTATTTAAGCTTATAGTATTTTAATCATCAAGAAGAGAATAAATTCAGATATTTAGCTAGAAATAGAGTCATTAATGCATGTTAGAGTACACAGTCATAAAAGACAGCATTCTTCAGACTGTAATTATTATTCAAAATAAAGTGAAATCAGGTTTGTTTTAACATGTAAAGTAATGATGATGCTTGGAATAACTGTTTTAATCTTCTTTTCTTGCTTCTTTTCTACCAGGCAGCAAAAGATGGCTGAGAGAGAGAAGCGCTTCATGGAGCAGCAGAAGAAGAAAGTGGAGAAGGAGGCTCAGAGGATGCTGAAGAAGGAGCAAAAGATTGCAGTCAAGCTCTCGTAACATTTTAGAAGCGCTCAGTTTTGAGCCAAAGGGATTGGAAGTTTGGGCATAGACTTCAGATCTATCATTAAACTGTCTTTAAAGTCTTTCCCACAAGATTATCTTCAGTCACTCTCTACTTTATCTTTTTACAAACTGCTCTGTTTCAGTTTCTACCAGCAGCCATTTCAGTTTGTTGTGCAGCTGCACCATAAAACACATCATCAGCCTGGAGAGCTGAGATTAATATTAAAACACGGCTAAAGATAAAAATTCAATTCATTCTCCATTTATAAATGGAAAATAAATCTGCAGAAATGAGTGTAATTTATAACTTGCATCACTGTAAATCAGTGACATTCTTTGGTTTGCTAATTATTGTGTTTTTATATTTATCTCTGTAGCAGTCTACAATAATTTTTCCAAAATTTGTGGCTTGATTTTTTTTTTTTTTTTCTCTCACCCTGTGCTATAAAGCCATTTCTGTATTGAAAATCTTTGCTCAAACTAAAACTGGAGCTTTTGACCTTGATATTAGTAGATATTGCTAGAATAATGGAGTCAAACTATGATTGGTGGCTGTGGGTTCCTATGGCAACCTCCTGGCTGCTGGCTTACCGTCATTGCCAGACATTTATTTCCTATAGAAGACAGATGGTGATCGGTGGATTTCTGTTTTCTGGTCTTAGGAAATCTTGCTTTTTCCTTGTTCTAGTTAATAAACAAACTCTTTTATAAAATGCAGAGCACATATGCAATAAAGATCAATTTCCTCACTGAAAGATAGCATTTAGAACTGCAGATTTAATGTGTTCCTGTTGTAAAGAATCCCAGATCATTACCTGAAAATTATTTCTGTTATTAAAACCTAACCATGTGAACAATTTGAAATATGAATGCATGATCTTGTACTTAAGCATTTTAGAAGCTTCATTAAATTAAAAGTCCAAGGAAGCATTTTTTATTTTTTATTTGCAATGTTACAAAGGCTTTGCAGATTTCCGGTTTTGCTGCTGATTAAGGGGAAAAAATCAAAAATATCTGGATGTTTTTTTTAACCTAAACAATTGGGTGATGGTGGATAGTTTTAACAATTAACATGTGACACATTTATTTAAAAAAAAAGCCTTTTTTTTTTTTTTTTTTTTGGTGGGTTTTCCTCAAATATAACTTTAAGCCTTTTTTAATTTATTTTTCTTTATTTTGCATACTTTCCCCAGAAATGAATCATGAACATCTTTTATTTTTTAACTGTATTTATGTTCAATGGAAGTTGGTTAAGCATAAACAAAGACTGTCTCTGGAAAAATGATTTGACAGACTGTAAATCTGGTGTACAAGTCATTTTTTTTAAAATAAAGATATTGATTCAAATGTTTGTTTTTTCTGATGAACTAAACTATTATCAGTGGGTGAAATTTCTTGCATCCTCAAGCTAAATTCTGATTCGCTGTGTAGGTTCATGCTTTCACTAGCTGTTCACACCAAATGGATCCAAACTTTAAAAAAACAACTCATTAGGTACACCATTATGTACGAAACCTAAACAGCCATACTTGCACGCAATAGTTATTTGATAATAAAGCAACCAAACCAAATCACGTTAATAAACTTTTAATTGATCATTTTGATAATGGCCTGTAACTAGTGGAAACCCCATCTTCAGTTTCAGAGTCATATAC